>CM038215.1:298223615-298823615 GCA_021442155.1 Cymbidium sinense
GACCTAAAGTACCCTTTTGAGCCAAATTCTAATCCTAACCAAATTGGATTGAACCAAACTCATATATCTCTCTCATCATGACCAACAATCATCATGGGATGATCAATCAATCAAATTGGGTCAAGCCAAGTCAAACCTAAGGGTTGACCAAGTCAAACTCAAAATGAAACCTTACATAGTTAAATTCCACCATAGGCCAAATTGATTGAAACCATTGATCTAAGTTCACTCATGACCTATGTTTGAACTTGACCAAGCCAACATTTGAGCCTAACCTAACCTAATTGGCCACTTGACCCAAGTTGACCCATTTTGACCTAAAGGGTCAAAATGTGTCAAAACTTGATCTAAGTCAAATTTATCCAAAACAATGGGTTAAGTCCATTCCAAATCACTTATGGAACTTGGCCAAAGCCTCAATTGGCCAACTAGACCTAACCTAACCTGATTGACCTTAGACCCAACATGACCTAAAAGGGTCATGTTGAGCCAAATTTGAACTTAACCAAAATTGATTGGAAACAAAGATACCAATCCACTCCATATGACTAACCTAACCTAAACCTACCCTTGACCTACCTCAAATAGGTGAAATGGGTCAAATAGGTCAACTTGACCCATTTGACCAAAATGAAGTCATATGAGCCAAATTCAAAACTAATCCAAATTGAACCAAATCAATGCTACCAAAACATTTCAAATGGTCATATGAACTAGACCTAACCCTTGGTTTGACCCAATTTGACCTATTGGTCAACTTGACCCAAGTTGATCCATTTTGACCTAAATGGGTCAACATGAGCTAAACCTTATCAAATGAATTCCAAATCTCATGAAACTTGGCCAAACCTAGTTTCTCCACATACCCAACATACCCAAAGTAAAAAATTAGCAAAATGACCATTCTACCCCTAGTCCATAGAACAAACTTTGGTTTAATTCATGGGTAATTTGGTCATACCCTCTTAACATTCACTTGAGGCTTTCCTAAAAGCTCAAGGGGACCTAGTGAGGAGTGGTACACCCAACCCAATGGGTTTAGGTCTACCCAATTGGTCCCTTGACCAAACCTGACCCCATGGGTCAAAATGCCAAATTCAAACTCCCTCTCTCACTCAAATTAAACCACATGGGAGGTTGGCAATCCACTCCTTGGCTCAAACCGACCATGTGCACACTCGAAATAGCCAAAACAAACTCCCCACTATGATTACTTGGATTAAAATGGTACAATGGCTTGCGAACATCCGATCCTTCAAGGGGGAGATATACTCCCCCTAAACAAACTCAAATCCATTAGACCTCAATTCGATTGAACCTAGGGAAGCCAGAGAAGCCATTCCTCAACCTCCTCAAGCTTCCTACAGTGAAATCAAATATCATATTTTTGGTTTTGCATAGTGTGAAAATAGGGGAGCTCAATCAATTCTTGAATTTCCTCTTCACTCAATTTCACTCCAATTGCTCTTGAACACTCCATCAGAGAGGCAAGTTGAGTGCACCCAAGCTCTTTTTGATGTTCCAAAGGCAAGGGGGGACCTAGCTCATCAAAGCTGCAAGCTAGCTAAGGAGGAAGTGGTCCATATACCAATCCACTCAAACCTCAAGTGCTCATACTCTCAATATAGCTTTGTCTCAACCAGATAAAGCTTCTCCAAGGGAATCAAGCACCGGTGATCACCTCTAGTGAGGTATGGGATTTTTTGACCATTAAACTCAATGTGGTGTAGAGCTTTGTGAAAGAAATTTTAATCCCATGGATTTTTGATCGTTGGATGTGCCGCTCTTTAGCTTTAGATGGTATGGGTTGAGTTTGGTTTGAATCTGAGCTCAATCGAGCTCAGATCTTCCCCTTGATCATGGATGGTCTCTATTGATCAAAGAGAAAACTTAGGAGATCTCAATCGTCCATCCATGCATTTTGGATGGACGACCGAGATAATTCCCCATGTTTAGATATCCGTTATTCATTTTAGAACCTGCGGGGAGATCTCTGATATTTGATTGGATGGCAAAGATTAAATCGGTGCATCGCCACCTACATTTGGGGATTTGACAACTTAAGTAATCCCTCATGGCGTGACGCGTGTAAAGCACGCTGACCACTGCCGCCACACGTCTTGCATGAGCCAGAGGATTAGTTAGGGTTAGTTAAAATGCCTTAATTACTTTCTATTAATTCAGGGATCTTCCAAAATTTATAACTCCCTCTAGAAAATTCAAAAACTATGAAATAAATAAAATTCTATGGAAAGATAATTTAACCTAGAATATTTTAAAATTAATTTCAATGGGTTTTAAATTATATATATATATATATATATATTTGGGTTTTATTGGAAACTTCATTTTGTTAATTAATTTTTAAATAAGCCTCTGTTTAATCCCAAATTTCTTGGGTATGTTTCAAGGGATGACTTCTGCTTCTCCTAATTTTCTTGGGATTTATTGAAGTCTTGATTAGAATAATTGCATATGGATTTTTTAATTACCCTCCTTATGTAATTAAGCATAATTAGGGTGTAATTAGTGATTTTAATCCATGATTAGGATTGATTAAGGTCAGATCTAGTATATAGGAGGTTTAAAAAATAATTTTAGAGCATCCCCCCTAAGCTATTTCCTAACCCCCCTTTTTCTCTCCTTAATCCTCTCTTAATTAAGGGTTAATTTATTAATTATCCCCTTAATTAATTTTTAAAAATTCTAAAAAGTTTTCAGAACTTAATTAATCTACTGTGGGTAGATGCTTAGGTATTTAATAGCCTAAGTTCAATTAAGGAAATCAAAACCCAATTCATAAGTATGAAAGGGTGTTTTGAAATTACTTAAACCCCCTAGCTTAATTAACTTTAATGTGAGCCAAATTGCATTAGGCCTCTTTCTTATTAGGTGCATTACAAATTTAAATTCCTTGTGAGTTTTATGTCATCTCATTGGCTCATAATTATTTAGTTAATTCTTATGGTGGTGGGTTAATTAACTTACTTAATTCATACCTTAACCTAATTAATACATAAAATGGATCTAATTATCTAAAATTAAACAAAATATCAAACACATGTGGGAATGAGTTAGAAATAACAAACTCATCTCACCTTTTCAAAATTAAATCAAACTCCAAACTAAACAAAAATCACTTTGAATTCACTTTGATTTATTTTAAACTTTCTTATTCCATTAGAATGTCTTTAGGATTTAAGTGAAGTGAATTTTCTTACATGCTTTCATTGCTTTGAATCTTTCCCCAACATGTTAAGTTGTATGTCATGTGATTTCATGCATTCATAATTTTAAAATTCAAATTTTAAAATGAAATTGTTTACTTTATGTCAAATTTGCATGGGTTGGCTAAAGTAGAAATATGAGTGGCTATTATCACTACTAAATCTAAATTATTTTTCAAAATATATAAATTAAATACCAAATCTGAAAGTATGTTACTTTTATTTTAATTATGAGTTTGCATGTGATAGATTATAAAGGCATGCTTAGCATAGGTTTCCTTTCCTTCTTATGTTGGTATAGTTTTGAATAGGAATTTGGTGAGGTGTATGGTTCATTTGAAAAGAACCTAACACTAACCTAATTCCATATATTATTCATCTCTATGCTACCACTTAAGGAGGGTTACCTATACTAGCATACATAATTGCATAAATAAATAAAAAGAATCCATTAATACAACTTTTGCATTCTTTTTTCCATTTCATTTCGTTTATACATATGTTTGTATTTAAGGAAAGTGGTATATTAGTCTAGAAAACCCCAAAGGTTGCGAGATTTTAGGTGGCCCTAAGTAGGTCTTGTACCTTACACCTCTAGTTAACAATGGCGCTGTAGCCTTTCTTACTTTCATGCATGTATGTGAAAATTTGGATAATAAAACCCATTCTACTTAAGAAAAATCATGCATCTCAACTTCTAAATTTTATTAAATGGATTACTTAGTATGCATCATACTATATGTTAAATACTCTCATTTGTATGTATAAATATGCTTAGGGTCCATCCATATGCATGTTATATATATGTTGGGAAAGAAATGAAGTAATGTGTGTTATGTGAATTTTGGTTTCATTTTATTTAATCTTAAAATCCTTTCTTTTGAATAGTTTGTTTTGAGTTTATCTAAACTTAGAATTAATTAAAAGATTTAATGAAAACATTCACCTGAATAAAACAAAAATGTGAATCAACTCTAGAAATTGCTTAGGTTAGGGAAGGAAAGGGAAGTCTCCTTCTCTTTCCCTATCTTCATAACTTAGTAATTAATTGTAGGATCCACTTTAACCAAATCAAAACATGAAATAAAATCAATCCAAAATAATTAAACAACGTAAATAAAAATCTCCTCTAAGTTGAACATGTTCTCCACACTTAGAAAATTTGAACCTAAAGCCATAGCTAAGCATACCACACAAATTTTCAAAGCACACACATTAGCCTAAGTTATCACTTCTAGCTTTAGGTTAGGTTGGTGCATTGTTTGATATTTGCTTTGTTTTGTGATATATGTTTTTGACTGGATGTTAGGATGTATGCTCGTAGAATGAATGGTGGGATGCTCAGTCTAACTATTCTTGTCTGTAGGGGATTGTGCTTAAAGGGGTGCTATCATAAATAAAAATATAAATGCTTTTGCTTGCAGTGCTTTATACCCCTAAGCATAATCCAATAGGCCAGGTGGACTTAGTAACCCATTTATGGGGTGATAAGTCCAATATACATGTTTGGGATTTGTGTGATTTGTTTTAGCTAACCTTTATTTTGCAGGTGTTAGTTAGATTTCCACTTTTGTTTTTCATGTAAATTTATGTAACTAGGATTTTGGAATGATTGTTATGGGGATTAGGATGAGCATTAGTCATAAGATCCTATCTTATGCACTATTTGAAGCCTTGGAACATCTACCTTCCAACCATCGAAAAGAAGAAACCAAAGAAGAAAGAAAAAGAGAAGAAGAAAGAAGAAAGAAAAAAAAAAGCTTGAAAACTCCCATAACAATGAATTCCTTGCTTAATTGTAATCTAATTCATTTTTAATCTGGGTTGAATAAGGGTAGAGCTGGGCTACCAACATTTGATATTTTTGGGTTTGTGCGGTGGTGCCCGACCACAATGGCCTTTTATTCTTTTTGTGATTAGCTTTATTAATTGGTTGGTGATTTGTTTAGCTTTTACATTAAGTGGCATACTTTTCCTAATTTTTTCCTTGCTTTATATATGGCCTAGATGTAGATTAGGCTCTTTAGGGAAAAATAAATCTTTTACCCAACTTAACAGCTCAAAATAAAAATTAAATAACTCATAACCTCACCTAAAGCTATGTTTAAAATCAAGATAAAAGAATTAATAACCCCTTAGCTGGATGAGCATTTCTTTTGTAATATCATGCATGAATGCATCTTATTTCACTCTTGATTGGAGGGCTTCCACTTTTGCCAGAGAAACTTGGCTTGACCTTTGAGAGCCATGGTGGAAACTCACCTCCCCCCTTCTCATTGATTTTGGCCTATAACCTTCTTTCTTTTGCATTAGTCATATGAATCATATTAGCCTGAGTCAAAATAATTATCCAAAATAAAGATAAAATTAAATTTGAATTGTATTAGACTTAGTCCCAATCTAAATAAATCACACCTTAACTATCTTACATAAGCATAAAGACTTTTCTACATGTATTTAAAATTATAGGAGGAGTTAGTTACCCCCGTGCTAAGTCCAAGCAGGGTGGTTTGTCCTCTCTGGAGGCAAACCAAATTACCCATTTTCATTTAGTGCTCATTCAAAGCTCCTAGATTTTAGTTTTGAGGTTGCTTCTCCCCTTTGCAGACCTTAAGCATAATTCCTCTCCTCTTAGGCATTTCCTTAATCTTATGTTAAGGAACCTTAAGTTCTAAAATTTCTAATGAAAAATGCATCTCAAACAAATTAAATCAATTTCAAAAATGTAAAGCCCAGCTATAAGATAGATTGAAATGCTCGCTAGGTCTCCTAGCAACTTGGGCATCTTCTACTTATCTTCCAATTTTGCTTTGATAATTACTCCCTCCTTTGATCGATCCCATTTGATCTTTCAAAAAAAAAAACTAATTGATTGATAGTCCTTTCCTATTGAAATCTTCAAAGACAATGATCATTTACCTTAATCGAGAGTTTTCCTAAGGGATCTCATTCCTTAAGATGTAATTAACTATGGGGCTTGCCCTATAAACTTAACGAACCGATTTAAAATAAACCCCTTTACTTTTCCATGTAAAGTGGGGAAGAATCTTAGTACATATGCACCCATGTCCTGAGTCTTATTGAGGTGATTAGGTCCATTAAAGGGTAGTGACTTCCATCTTGAGATAGTACACTATTCCTTGATGATACGATCACCTGAATAAGCACATCTGCGGATCTACGTGGCATCCTAAAAAGAGGAATTTTGATAGGTCTTCCCTCTTTCTTTTCTCCCCACAGATTTCAAAGGTGACTCCTTATAATTTTTCTCCACAGATTTTTCTGACGACTCCACTAGGAAAGGTTCCTCTCTCCATCTTTGGTAAATGATTATTATATTTGAGTATCGATAGTGGGTTTGTACTTTGGTATGAATCCAAGACTATCCTTCTTTCTGTTGGCACTTAGCACATTTCATTCTTGAGTTGAGGTAGCCAACATCTTTAGGTTTTAGGACCACATTTCTTGTTGGTCTTAAAACCCCCTTTGGGTTCTCCAATGAGTAAAATGAAAAGATCTAAATAAAAAGAAAACATTTTTAATACTTCCTCCTTATCATTTTCATGACAAGGAAAGGTTAATCCTAAAATAATAAAGACAAAAATAAATCCTCCATAAGAAATGTTCTTTTCAAAAATGCACTTAATAAAATATTTTCCACAAAAAATTGTATCACCCTCATTTAACAATTCCCATAATTATTACATGTAGGGATTTTTCAAAAAATAAAACTAACAATAATTTCCAAAAACACAAATGAATATCTTCTTTTAATTCACTTTAATGAATATTTCATTTTTAAAATAAAATGAACAATCATTTTTTTTCCAAAAATCATAATCATAAAGTTTTCAAAAAGCACACATGTATCTTTCTATTCAATACTCTCACACTTTTTGAATGTAAATTTCATTTTCCAAACAAAATTAGACATTTCAAAAAGCACATATGAATATCTTCATTTAATATATTCAAAACTATTAAATGAATATTTCTTTCCCAGCTAAAAATAAATATCATTTAGGAAATCCCACTTAAAACATATCCCACATATGATTAAGTTAGAATTCCTCTCTTTCAAAAAAAGTAATAATCACACACAAAATAAAAATTTCACATTTCAAAAATAAGATTGATCTCCATTCTACATACCTAAATTTGTTAATTGGAAGTCCCTTTTTCAAAAATTAAAAACTTAAACAATCATATTTCAAAATTTTCAAACACATTTGGAACTTCATTTAACATACCCAAATTTGTTAAGTGAAGTCACCAAGTCCAAAATTCAAATTTTTAAACACATTTGGAACTTCATTTAACATACCAAATTTGTTAAGTGAAGTCTCCAAGTCCAAAATCCAAAAATTTTTTAAACAATATTTTGGAATTTCACTTAACATACCCAAATTTGTTAAATGAAGTTTCCAAATCCAAAATCAAAATCAACAATCATATTTCAAAATTTTTCAAAACACATTTTGGGACTTCATTTAGCATACTCAAATTTGCTAAGTGAAGTTTCCAAATCCAAAATCAAAAAAATCAACAATCATATTCCAAAAGTTTTAAACACATTTGGAACTTCATTTAACATACCCAAATTTGTTAAGTGAAGTCTCCAAATTCAAAATCCAAAAATTTTCTAAAACACATTTGGAACCTCACTTAACATACCCAAATTTGTTAAATGAAGTCTCCAAAACCAAACATTTTCTAAACACATTTAGAACCTCACTAAATATACCCAAATTTGTTAAGTGGAGTCTCTAAATCCCAAGATCAAAATGTTTTAAACAACTTTTTAGAACTTCATTTAACATACCAAAATTTGTTAAGTGAAGTTTCCAAGTTCAAGATTCAAAATTTTCAAACACATTTTGGAACTTCATTTAACATATCCAAATTTGTTAAGTGAAGTCTCCAAATTTAAAATCAAAAATTTTCAAACATACATTTGGAACTTCATTTAGCATACCAAATTTGTTGAAATTTTAAATCAAATCAAAATCAACAATCATATTTTAAAATTTTCTAAACACATTTTGGAACCTCATTTAGCATACCCAAATTTGCTAAGTGAAGTTTCCAAAGTCAAAACTAAAAATTCTCGAACACCTTTTGGAAATTCTTTCCTTAGCATACCAAATTTGCTAAGGAGAAGTTTCCATTTTTTAAAACCAAAACAAATCAAAAATCTTGAACACACGATTTGGAATTTCATTTAGCATACTCAAATTTGCTAAGTTAAATTTCCATTTCATAAAACAAGTGGGACTTCATCTCAAACATACCAAATTTTCTAAAGTTAAGTCTTCACTTTCAAAAAACATCAAAAAATAAAATGAAACACTTAGGATTTCTTAGCATACCAAAATTTGCTAAGAATCCTATTTTTAAAAATCAAACAAAACACACTTGGATTCTTCACTTAGCATACCTAAATTTGCTAAGTAAGAATTCCAATTTTTTTTAAAATATCAAAACAAAATTCATAAAAAGAAACAATCATTTTCCAATGCTTCACTTAGCATACTTAAATTTGCTAAGTAAAATTCCAAAATAATCAAACAAAAATAAAATCATTTGACCCTTACTTTAACATACCCAAATTTGTTAAAGGAAAGGGTCCTCAAATCAAAAAAAAATTCAAATTCAAACAATGAACCTATGGAAGCATCCTTATCAAAATTTTGAATCCATATTTCAACATACTAAATTTATTGAAGTTGGATTCATATTCAAATTCCTCTTTCAATCAATCTTCTCAAATCCATTTGAACCCTACTTAACACTTCCAAGTTGTTGGATGTGGGTTCAAATTTTCAAATTCAAAATTCAAAAATCTATGGAGATAGAAATTTGATACAATTTCATTTATCATTGTAGATCTTTACAATCAGTGCAGTACATTTCAATTTCAGTCTATTGCAGTCATTGAAATGGCCGTTCAAGTTTGTCTACCTTCCCTCGGTATGGATCGCTTTAGATCAAGCCACTTCCCCTAGATCATACCCACTTGATTAATTTTGAGGATTTGAGGAGCCTCACGCAGGACCAAGAGAAAGGTGGGGTCATCGATTGACTTACCCTCGATTCTAATGTCTCTCAGAAGAAAAAGTATGTAGTACCATGACTTCTTTACAATGCAGTGCAGAGCTCCAGTGTAATTCATCCCGAGTTACTCATGTTGCCCCGGAGGCTAGTACACCATCTCACTCTCCAAGGGTAAGGCTCTCCTGGTCTCAGGGCTTTCCTCCCCTACATTTGAGTATGGGTCTAACTCATACTCCTCCTATCCTACCTATACAAAATGTAGGAACAAGAGCCGCATGATTAAGCAGTACCACACCCATAAAGCCAGGGAGCTAGAGGCAGCAGCTTGATCAGCCGTGGATAAGTTTCCCGTTATCACTTCGCCACTAGTTACAGAAAACCAGTTCCATCATCTCTGTGGATTAGATAGAGAGGGTGTCAGGAGGATTCATTCGTCACCTCCTCTAGTGGTGCATTTAGCCGAGTTTCAGGAGTGGAGGTCATGACCTCCGATCTCTTTTACCCAAGTAGGCTAAACAAACGATGCTCGTGAGTCGACTCTTTGATCTTGATCTTATCCCTGTAGCAGGGGAGAATATTTCTAGAGAGGGCCCGTGAGGCCCATACATCATGTTACTAGAGAGTGACGAGGTTCGCCGCCGTCAGCCACTCGCTTGATTGATTTTAGCTCTGCTACCCGCCAACCATATCGATAGATTCTTCTCACTAGGACTAGCCACCATAAGAGGGCAGTTCCTGTGCATAGAGAGTTAGTAATGTCTCCACCCCACCACTCTATCCCTCATCCTCCATCGCCAGTACAGGTTATAACATCTCCCATTCCATCTAAGGCCATGAAGGCCGCATCCGGGGAAAAACACACCCCATTGGTGATCCGACTATGGTCAAAGGATCCTACCCGTTCTACACCACCCATTATGATTGGGCCAAGCTCTCCTATTCGACCTTCTGCCCTAATGGTGGTGCGAAAGGAGTGGCGACCCTGAAGCATCATTGTGGTCCCTTCACCAAATCCGCCCATACAGCCGGATGTGGAGATGGTGAGTATTGGATATTCAGATGACAGTCAGTCAGTGGAGAGGAACATCCTAGGATTGTTACCTCATAGCCTAGAGAAGAGTGTCATTCATCTAGTGAGTAGTCCATAGATTGACTCTAGGACAAGTAAGGTCGGTGCCTCTCGCACGATATAGTGATCACACCTGCTAATTTGTATGTTGATATGGATTGTTCCTTAGATGAGACAATTGCATATTATTTCATGGAGAAGAAGGAGATCTTGGGGTACGCTTGATCCGATGAAGAGAAAGTTAGCTTTGATCCCAACAAAGATGACTTGATGGGGATTTAGCTGGAGTTTGCATGGTTAAAACTAGGGGATCTCTTCTTGTGGAACAATAAGCCATGGAAGGTGATGAGGTTGATTAGGGAGACACCGTAGAATCAACCCAACACCTCCAACATCAGTTGAGGCAGAAGGATGAGCATAATGATAGGATGTCACAACAGTTAAAGGACTTATTAGCAGCTATTTTAGTGCTTCAGAAGCAAGCCCCTTTAGTTCATCCTAATATAGTCGACATCAATCAGCATGAGTTAGTGCATGTCTTGGATCCAGCCAAGACTCTACCTTTCATTGAGCAAGGTAGCACTAGCCTGTATAGGAAGGTAGTGGAAAGTACCTCTATACAAGAAAAGGAAATAAAATTCATGGTTGAGCAATAGGTGAAGGAAGCTTTGGCTCAAGCCGGAGGAGGATCATCAGTTTAAAAGGGTAGACCCTACCGGAGGAATTTGATGCTATCCAATATCCCAAGGGTTTTGTGCCTCCTTCCTTCAAAAGCTTTGATGGCAGTGGAAACCCAAGGGCAACATAGCACATTTTGCCTAGTTATTGCAACAGCTGATGCTACTCTTTGACTTTTGTTAGTAGCCTAGGTGTATTACTTTTGATACCGAAATGCCAATGGTTCAATAAAGACATTTGCTGAGTTAGAGCAACTCTTCATCAAGAGATTTGCTGGAGCTCAACAAAGGGTTATTGTAGGTGATCTTGTTGTAGCACAGCAGCACCTCAGTGAGTCACTTATTGATTATATTCTCTGATGGCATAACTTGAGTATGAAGTGTGAACCACAACTGTCTGAATAGCATTCCATTGAGATTTTCTTGAAGAATATCCATGGCTCGGTCGCCTTCATGCTTAAGGGCTTCACTATCAAGGTATTTGAGAAGCTAATCAACAAGGTGACTAGTCTACAAGGAGAGGCCAAAAATTGCCTTTTCAAGATCGCTACTAAGCAAGCAAGGTTTATGAAAAGAAGAGGAGTAAGAGTGGTTGACAGGAAAAGCAACCAGCTAGAGATCGTCAGAGACCATGACCTCGAGCCTCCACCTTTTTGCCACCACCGAGCAGCTACCGGCCTCCGCCATAGCCTCCACTCCACACATAGCACCACCTCGCCCATATCACCACCAAGAAGGGCATGCATATCTGCCAAGTAGCTATGGTCCACCTACTCTTTTAGATAAACAAACCATATTCTTTTAAGAGGGAGGTAATCAGAAAATCTTTAAGAATCTCTTAAAGAAACTTGATTTTTAGCTACCCGAGCCTAGGAGATGGAAGAAGTAGGAAAAGTCGTGATCCAAACTTTTGCCCTTACCATCAGATGCTAGGCCATATTTTGGAGGATTGCTTTACATTCAAGGACTGACTTGAACATAGTTTCAAGATCGTGTAGTTATCCCAAAGAATACCTTGTGGAATAACCTTCCAGTTCCATTAGGTAATCCTTGGGGATACATGTGATCCTAAAAACCAAAGAAGGTTGGGACATTTCCTAAAACCTCTAAGAAAATAATGTAAGATCAAGAAGCTTTCCTTGCGTGCTGAGTCACTCAAACCTCCAACACCAAGGAAGGGTTTGCCAACTCTAGAAAGTGGGAGCTCAGAGTAGCAACATGTGTCAGCCTGGGATATCCCTTTAGCATAGCCACTGGCCGTGTCCAGCATCCATCATTCTATTTCAGCTTCCACAGTGACGGCATCTTTGATTTTAGCTAGCTCTTCTATTTCTTCTACTAGTAGAACTCTTGTATCAGTGGATAAGGGCATCAAATCCCTTACTCCACTCACTCTACTTGACTTCTACTTTGTACCTCCAAATAATTCCAAGAAATTGAAGAATAAAGCTAGTTTGAATTACATCTATGTCACTTGATGGGTTATCTCTATTCCTAACGATAACTCTTCAAGTCTAAATAACCATAACAATTTTGATATTCCTCTTTCTGATTCAGAGTTAGACTTTCCAACTCTAAATGCTACGGGTTCACCTCTTGAGATAGACTTAGAATCATCCGATTTTGAGGGTCCCATAGGAGAAGTAAGTGAGCTAAGTGTAGAACCTCCCACCACCTTGTCTCAAGAGATCACCGAAGTCAACCTCCGTAGTGGCAAGGTTCTACCTCCTAGGGCAACACCTCAAGATAGAGGGAAATAAGTCATTGGTACTGAAGATTGAGAAGCCCTTCCACAGGATGCTCCACCCTTGGATATGCTTGTGGAAGACCAAGGTGGATTACAATGTCCTTTCATCTAAAAGAAAGTTTCCATCTAGCTAAGCATATATGATGCCCTTGTCTTATCCAAGAGATGGAATCACTAATCAAGGCTCCTTGATCCAGATATGCTTAGCTGTGGCTATAGGTGAGGAAGCACATTATAAAGAAACCCAAGGGATCACCTTCATGAGAAGAACCTTCTTCAGGGAGACTTGGAGCACAACCTCCCTCATACATCGACATGGATAGTTTTAGACTCATGGGGTTCTCATGGATTGGTGCATTGTGAACATTATGAGTCTAAAGACCCTTGCCTATTTGAAGATCGACATCTCCACACTCAGGAGATATGATGATGTTGAGGATTCAATGATCAAGGTGAGTGGCTTTAGGTTATAGTGTTACCTTTGGGTGAATTGGAAGATAAGTTCTACATCATTAATTCAAATACTTCATTCACTGCTTTGCTTGGTAGGCCTTGGATACATCAGAATAAGATTATTCCATCCTCCCTTCATCAGTGCATCAAATTCAGAAAAGATGGAATTGAGTACCGTGTCAATGAAGATGAAAAGCCATTTTCAGTTAGAGAGGTTGAGATCTATGAGGATGGGACCTACAATCTTTCTCAAAACACCCTTTCTCATGAACTTGGATAAAATTCAAATACAAATACAAAAAAAAAAGAAAATGAAGAAAAATAAAAGATAAAAAAAAATGAAAAGAAAAATAAAGGTCCACCCACAGTTCATTCCATCATATGGACATGTGGGTAGGATGGCTCAACCTCCACTAGGAGGTAGGAGAAGCGAAATAAGGAGTTCAGGTGGAGACCACTGGTTGGCCTTGACCAATAGAGGTCATGTTCAGTTCATAGAGTACCCTACTATTCACATAGACTTGGAATCTGGAGGATGAGTCTAATGTGATTAGTATATACCAACCCTCTCGAGGTTCCATTGGAGGTGACTTTTGATCGACAAAGAAGGCAGGCCTCAAGCAAAGTAAAGTATTTGAATTTGGTTTATATGAAACTATTAGGTGGTAGTTGGGAACCTTAGCTCTTACCTCACTTACATCTCAGAAAGTTGAAGGTTTAGTAGTTAAGGAAGTCCCTAAGTCTTCCAGTGACATGAAGAGAAAGTTCTTTTTTGGGATCATCCTTCTCAAGCACTGAAGTTGATGTAGAGCTTGAGGAAGATACTTTTAAAGAATTAATGGAATTACCTTTTGACTTTTACTCGCCTTGTGTTCAAAATCTTATAAAGGTTTAGTTCTCACATGGCAAGCATAGTTAGAATACTTAGCTATGGAACAATATGAAGAAACAAATCAAGAGCGGGACTAGGATTGACAGTGGGTCAGTTGATGATGAAGATTATTACTGTTGTTACCAACCATTTGGAATCGATAGTTTCTTCTCACATCCCAACTCTTATGAGAATGTGTGTTTAGAAACTTTTAGATAGATGATCTCCAAGTCAAAGAGGAGTTTGAAGAGGAGATTCATTCAACAATGACAAAACATAAAACAACCTGAGGATAGAAGAAAATCCTCACAACATACATCGTTCATTGAATGAAGAAGAAACCAATGACTTAGTTAATTGTTGAGTTTAAGATTGCTTCACATGGAGTTATGAAGAAATGCGGATTATCTCTTGATGTAGGTCCACAAGCTAGTAGCAATACCACATTAAGCAAGCTCCTATGCATGATTAAAAATTGAACAAGGTCATTTTGAAGTCAAAGATTGATGTTGGTTTCATCGGGGAAGAAAAATATCTACACGGTTAGCTAGTGTCATCCCAGTTAAGAAGAAGAATGGCCAAATTCATTCTTGGGACTTAAATAAGGCATGTCCTAAGGATGAGTTTCCTCTTCCTATACTAGAATTAATGGTGGACATATATCTCATCTCATTATCTTCTTTCATGGATGGATCATCTATAATCCAAATCAAGATGTCTCACGAAGATGAAAACACCACTTTATCAGAATCTTCTATTATAGGGTCATGCCTTTTGGCCTTAAAAATGTTAGTGCAACATACCAATGGGCCATGACTGAGATCTTCAGGCCATCATCAGGTTGAGTGCTATGTTGATGATCTAGTATTCAAGAGCAAAGAAAAGGAAGACCACCTCTTTGACTTAAGAGTAGTTTTCAAATGATTAAGATAATATAACCTCAAAATGAATCCCCTGAAGTGTGCATTCAGAGTCACTTTAGGGAAATTCCTTGGGTTTATTGTTTACAGGGAATAGAAATAGATCTAAAAGATTAAAGCTATCTTAGAAATGCCACCTCAGAGTTTAATAACTCAGATCCTTTCAAGGATGGTGGCATCTAAGATATCTCAAACCTATGGGAGATGCAAACCATTCTAGCACTTGTCAAAAGGATGCCAAGTTCAAGTGATGATGATGTAACATACTTTCAAAGATATCAAGAGTACTTGGTGAAGCTAGTTCTAGCGCCTTATCCGGGCAGACTCATCCTTTACACTGCATTGGATGAATCTCTCGGTGCTTTATTGGCCCAAGCCAATGATGAAGGGAAGGAGAGCACACTCTACTACCTCAGCCATCATATAATTCCCGTTGAAGCAAACTATCCATCAATTAAGAAATATTACCTAGCTTTGATCTTTGCATCTCAGAAGCTACGATATTACATGCTTTCTCATAAGGTGAACTTGGCCTCTTGAACCAATTCGCTGCAGTAGCTCATGACATAGCTAACACTTTCCAGATGTTTGGCTCGTTGGTCCATGATACTCTTGCAATTTGATATTACATTTGTACCCCTCCATGCGGTAAAGGACTTGCGATTTCTTAGCAACACCCACTTCTGGCGATTCTCAGTGATGATCTCACGATGAACAAATCATGAACTTAGGGAGGCAACCATCGATGGGAGATGTATTTTGATGGTGTTTCTTCTTTTCTTAAGGTGAAGCACCACGATCTATTCTCCAGGAAAGGCGGGGGTAGAATAGTTCTTCTAACTCTAAATCATGATGTGATGAGATTCTCATACTATCTTTTCCTTGCAATAAGTTGAGTATGAGGCTTTGATTGTCGAGTTAGCCATCACTATCGTGTCAGAGCATCAACATCTTTGGGGATTCTCAATTGGTCATCAACCGTGATTCGGTTCTCAAACCCAAGCTTTATCATTACTACTGGTATACCATGAAGCTGTTGGCCAGATTCAAGTCACCATCTAAGGTTCCCAGTAGAGATGCAATAGTAAATGCCTTGGCCAAACTTGCCAAAGTTGGCATGTCAGGAAGATGAGTCCAATAAGGGTCCAAAATAGACAAGTCTATCCTTATTGATCTTGAACTCATTGAGAGACTTTCTCTTGAAGGAGGTTCATTGCCAAAATGGACAAGGAGCTAGATTGGAGGCAACCATTCATAGATTACTTGAACACTAACAAACTACCTCAAAGAAATCACAAGCCCATTGAAATAGAGGCTCATAGATCTTATCTGCTCTTGTGCGTCGGTCCTTTGACCAAATGTGGTTACATTATTTAGACAAATACGAAGCCCATGGCATTATAACCGAGGTACATTTAGGTCTATGCAAAGCTCATCAATCTGGTCCAAAGATGAAGATGAAGACCAAGAGACTAGGATACTACTGGCCTTCATGATTACAGACTGCATGGATGTAGCTAGGAGATACCATCAATGTTAGGTGCATGGTGTGGTCCTCCACCAACCACCCAACATTCTACACCCTACATTGGCTTCATGGCCATTTGAGTGTTGGGGTACCGACATTGTAGGTCTGATCGATCCTCCTTCTTCCAAGGTGCATCGATTCATCTTAGGCACCTTACTTTTCCAAAGTGGGAAGCCATCCCACTCGGAGAAGTCACAACTCACCATGTGCTTCAATTTTTTAGGAACCATATTTTATAGGTTTGAGGGTGCCTCGATGAATTATATTGATAATGATGCATTCAAAAGCATGAAGATCAATAGGTTTGCAGACACGATATAGATTGGAATGCTCCACCATCACACTACAGAAAAATGGCTTGGTGAAGCATTGATAAACTCTCATCCGGATACTTGAAGACTCTTGATGACAATAAATGATAATTAATGAGTTGGTTGAAGCCTTGTGGGCCTACTGCATCACATACCGAACTCCAACTTAAATTTTCCTTAGTGTATGGGTCCGAAGCCGTTCTACCTTTAGAAGTTCAACTTCCATCACTAAGGATAGAATTGGGTAGCAAGATCACTTCTGAGAGAATGCAAAGTTGTTAGAAGAGCTCAAGGTTTGGAGAAAAGTTGCATGGGGAGTGCGAACCTTAGTTGTACAAGGCCAAAATGATTCAAGCTCACAACAAGTGTCGCCCTAGGTCTTTTTTGAGTAGGAGAACTTGTGTTAGTCTAAGAGACCAATTATTGCCCATCAAGATGGGAGGCAAGTTTGAACCCACTTGGGAAGGCCCTATGTCATAGAGAAGGCCTACCAAGGAGGATCTTATCGACTTATTGATTGTAAGGGAACACCCGATGCTTCCAATTAATGGGCTCTATCTAAAGAAATAGTACCCATTAAATAAATCTTGTTTGAAAATAATCATTAATAAAAAGAACAAAAATCTGATTCCATTAATCAAATCTTCTCTTCTTTCAAAGTGTTATTTGCTTGTCTTGCGAATTCACCATGACGTGTTTAGGATAGGTGTAAGAGTCCCCCAATGGCATCCTATCCCTCTTTCACAACACAAAAACAATCTCCCAATGCTATTAGAATAGGTGTAAGAGAACCCGAGAGGCATCTTATTTCGAATATCATAACTAAGATAGGTGTGAGAGAACCCAAATGACATCCTTTCTTAGTGGGAATCCTTTTTGCCATCCATGGCATCATTTCATCAAACCCTTGTGTTTAAGGTAGGTGTAGAGTCCAGAGGCATATTCCTTTTGGCACATGCAAACACAAATAAATCTTTTATCTCTATTTTGATGTGGGAGCAAGCCCCCCTGTGACACTCATTAATTATGCTCGTAAGATCTACATGCTACCTGCTAGTATGTCACCTGGTCACTTGTTTGGAGGATGTGAGTCCCACTTTCTTTTAACTTGACCATTGTAAACCAATGAGCACTTGTTAGTATGGTAGTCTTCCTTTGCCCAGTAAGCTACCTCATGTTGACTTTGCTTAAGAAGATGTGAGTCCCTGCTTTCTTCTTGAACTAGCCATCATGCTTTAACTAGGTGAGTATATTTGAGGTTTAGGATAAGTCCCCCAGAGGCTCCTTTCCTCTTGACTACTTTTGAGTGATATAAGTCCCCGGCATTCACTCAGTAGCCTAGGTGGATAACACTTTGAGGCAGACTATCCAATCGGTTCTATATGGAGGATGTGAGTCCCGAGCTTTCTTCTAGGCGATTGTTGCAAACGCACCTTAGGTTGGTTGATGTTCTATCTTATGATGACTCACCGTGAGTACACCACTCTTGGCAGATATGAGTCCCGTACTTTCTCCTTGAGTTGGACCGAATACCTATTGGATATATGACTATGTCATCTTCTCAGGGTGTTGGATTAAGCCCTTACCCCATCCCTTATGGGCACTCTATTTAGATCAAGTCCTTTGCGACCCCATTTAGACACTACCTGGGTTACTTTGTGATTAGATAGTTCCCCTTTCATAGCAGCCACCCTTGTGGTTGGAGAATTTGTTCAACGAATGTGCAAATTCTCCATGTGGTTAGTAAATCTGAGATAAGCCTAGGTTGATATAAGCTCCTTCTTAGTTTGATCCCTCGCAAACTAATAGGGTCCACACTAAAATGCTCTAAAAAAACTAAACTAATAAACAAAATATATTTGCTTGTGGATTAGGAATTCAAGCCCCCAAAGGGCCCCTTCTCGCAAGGTATCTATCTTTAGAGGCGTGTCGTGAACTCCCATAGGATTACTACGAGTTGAGATAAATCCTGGGTACTCACTCATAGTCACCCTTAGGTTTGGGTTCAATCTTTTCCATGGAGGTTACCCCGGTCATTCGCTTTGAAAGATATAAGACTATGACAATTCTTTCTAGCATGTCATAACGCAGCGACCTAGGTGGGTTCAATTTGTTGCCCAAAGTCCTCAAGCTTTCTTCCTTTCAATTGATCATTGCAAATTGAAAGGCACTCCTTTGGTTGGATAGTTCTCCCATCGGTCGAGAAGCTACTCCCTTTGGTTCGTAAATCTGAGATAGGTCTAGGCTTCTATAATCTTCTCGGTTGATCCATCATAAACCAATCCATCAAAAATAAATTTAAAATGAATCAATTTTTACTATCTTTGAGCTGATTTAAGTCCCCAGTGGCATTCACTCAATACCTAGGTTGGGTTTTGATTTGTTGCAAGTAAATCACCCAATGATCTTATTATGAAGATGTGAGTCCATGCTTTCTTCTTAACTTGACCATTGTATACCAAAGGCATTTCCCCTTGGTTGGATAGTCCTATGGTTGGTAGACTACTCCCTTTGAATTGTAAATCGAGTTAGGTCCAGCCTCCATGGCCCCTACTCAGTATAGTTCATCATAAACTAATGAGATTCATCATAATCAAAACAAACAAATCTAAAAATAAAATTAATTTTGACTATCTTTGTGTTGATCTAAGTCCCCCAGTGGCATTCACTCAATAGTTAGCCCTAGGTTGGATTTAATCTATTGTCTTGCCCTAGATTACCCTAGCAATTAGTCTTTACTTTGGAGGATGCTACTAGGCTTTCTTCCTAGTACAACCATTGCATACCGAAAGGCATCCCTTTGGTTGGCTAGTCCTACTATGTGCTTAGTAGACTACCCATTTGGATTGGTAAATTTGAGTTAGGTGTTGGCCTTCATGGCTCCTTGTCAGTACAGTCCATCGACAACCAACCGGGTTCATCTAAAAATTCAAACCTAACAAATTTGAAACAAATTCAACCCTCTTCTCGGGTGAAACAAAATCAAATCTTTTTCTCCTCAGTGAGGATCAAATTAAACTTTTCATCCGCTGTGGATGACTTGAACCTGCTTCCCAAGTGGAAGGTTCACACTCTATCCCTTAGTGGATTCTTCCCTCTCTATTATGTCTTGGACATAAGTAGAGCCACATTACTAAGCTCTAGATTCTTTCTATTCTTTGGGTTATAGATTTTTATTAGTGCTTGTGATCTCTTCTATTGTTGATTGTTTGATCAACACCAATACGTCTGTGTTCCTTGTCAATCACACACCTATTGGCCCTTTGTTGACCTCATTTTTAGAATGAGCTCTCAACCTCCATCTTAGACATAGGACTCCTCTTAGACTTTAAGAGTTTCTTAATCTTAAGACACATCTAGTTATTAGGTGGACACTCAACCTAGCCCTAGAGACTTAGGAGAGTTAGCCATGGGAATCGGTCATGCCTTAGGGGTGTTAAAGAAAACTTCCTACCCTTAGCTTAAATCATTCCTCACTCATTCCTCACTTTCTTTCTTTTAAGTCAAACTCCAAATAAATCCCATTTGATTTTTGCCAAACTCAAATCAATTCCATGATTGAAATCTATGATTTAAACCCATGATAAAAATCCATCAAAAAATTCTAAGTTCAAATTTCCTAAGTCCTTAATCCTTTCTTAAGGACTTAACCAAAGTTATGATCTAAACCAAATCAAATCTTTGAGATTTCCTCATAATTCATTTATATTCACATATATAAATGAAATATAAATTCAAATCAATAAAACTAAACTCATAATTCCAAATAAATTCATGAAATTTTCCTAGGTCCCTTAATTTCCCATTAATGGACTTTGCCTAAACCTTCATCAAATCAATTCAAATTTATGGGATTATGGGATTTTCCCATAATGCATTTATATTCTCATTTATATTCATATATATAAATGAAATATAAATTCAAATCAATCAAGCTAAACTCAAAATTCCAAATCAATTCATGAAATGTTTCTAAGTCTCTTAATTTTCCATTAATAAACTTAGCCTAAATCATCATCAAATAAATTCAAATTCATCAGATTTTCTCATAACTCATTTATATCCTCATTTCAATTCATATATATAAATAAAATATAAATATAAATCAATCAAACCAAATTCAAAAATTCAAACTCCAAACTTCAGACAGTTTTCCTAAGTCCTTTAAATCCTTCTTAATGGACTTAGCCCAGATCATGATTAAACCATTTCAAATCCTTGAGATTTCCTCATGATAAATTTATATTCTCATTTATATTCACTTATATAAATGAAATAAAAATTTAAACAATCATAACTAATTCCAAAAATCAAACTCAAATCCACTCAAAATCCAATCTAAGCCATTCAAGTCAAGATCTTGAACTTAGCCAAATCAATTTCAAATCAAGCCAAACTCTTGATTTTATTTCATGATTCAATCAAACCTACAATCATGAGTCTATATATAAACCCAAACTTCAATCACTCAGTCAAAACCTAGTTCAAAAATCAAAGCAAAAATCCTCTCATATTCTTCCTTTGAATATGAAATCAAATGGATCAAAACCCATTTGACTTTAAACCACTTGTAAATGAATTTATATTTCAATAATGAGTCCATACAAGATCAATCAAGTTCAAATCAAGCTTTGATTAAGCCATTTGACCCACTTAGGCTCACTTGACCCCAAGTGACCTAAAGTACCCTTATGAGCTAAATTATAATCCAAACCAAATTAGATTGAACCAAACTCATATATCCCTCTCATCATGACCAACAATCATCATATGATGATCAATCAATCAAATTGGGTCAAACCAAGTCAAACCTTAGGGTTGAGAAAGTCAACACTTAACCCAAAAGGAAACCTTACATAGCCAAATTCCACCATAGGACAAATTGATTAAAACTATTGATCTAAGTTCACTCATGGCCTATGTTTGAACTTGACCAAGCCAACATTTGAGCCTAACCTAGCCAAATTGGCCACTTGACATAAGTTGATCTATTTTGATCTAAGGGTCAAAATGTGTCAAAACTTGATCTAAGCAAAATTGATCCAAACCAATGGGTCAAGTCCATTCCAAATCACTTATGGAACTTGACCAAAGGCTCAATTAGCCAACTAGACCAAACCTAGCCCAATTGACCTTAGACCCAACATGACCTAAAGGGTCATGTTGAGCTAAATTTGAACTTAACCAAAATTGATTGGAAACAAAGATACCAATCCACTCCATATGACTGCCATAACTGAAACCTACCCTTGTCCTATCTCAAATAGGTCAAATGGGTCAAATAAAGTCATATGAGACAAATTCAAAACTAATCTAAATTGAACCAAACCAAAGCCACCAAAACATTTCAAATAGTCATATAAACTTGACCCAACCCTTGGTTTGACCCAATTTGACCGATTGGTCAACTTGACCTAAGTTGACCCATTTTGACCTAAATGGGTTAACATGAGCCAAACCCTATCAAATGAATTCCAAATCTTATGAAACCAGGCCAAACCTAGTTTATCCACATACCCAACATACCAAAAGTAAAAAATCAGTAAAATAACAATTCTACCCTTAGGCCATAGAACAAATTTTGGCTTAATTCATTGGTAATTTAGTAATACCATCTTCACATTCACTTGCGGCTTTCCTAAAAGCTCAAGGGGACTTAGTGAGCAGTGGTACACCCAACCCAATGGGTTTGGGATAGCCCAATTGGTCCCTAGGCCAAACCTAACCCCATGGGTCAAAATTCCAAATTCAAACTCCCTCTCTCACTCAAATTAAAGCACATGGGAGGTTGACAATGCACTCCTTGGCTCAAAATGACCATGTGCACACTCAAAATAGCCAAAAAAACTCCCCAATATGATCAATTAGATCAAAATGGCATAATGGCTTTCAGTCATTTGATCCTTCAAGGGGGAGATATACTCCCCCTAAATAAACTCAAGTCCATCAATCCTCAATTCGATTGAACCTAGGGAAACTAGAAAAGCCATTCCTCAGCCTCCTCAAGCTTCATAGAGTGAAATCTAATCTCATATTCTCAATTTTGCACAATGTGAAAATAGGGGAGCTCAATCCATAATTGAATTTCCTCTTTATTCAATTTCACTCCAATTGCTTTTGCACACTTCAGGAGGCAAGTTGGTACCCAAGCTCTCTTTGAAGTTCTTCTAAAGGCAAGGGGACCTAGCTCAATCAAAGCCACAAAGTGGAGGAGGTGGTCCATACCAATCCACTCAACCAGTGCTCTACTCTCAGCTTTGTCTCGACGAGCTTCTCCAAGGGAATCAAGCACCGATGATCACCTCCAATGAGGTATCGGATTTTTCAACCATTAAACTCAATGTGGTGTGGAGATTTATTAATCCCATGGATTTTTGACCATTGGATGTACCGCTCTTTAGCTTTAGATGGTGTGGGTTGAGTTTGGTTTGAATCTGAGCTCAATCAAGCTTAGATCTTCCCCTTGATCATGGACGGTCTCTATTGATCAACGGGAAGAACTTGGGAGATCTCAGCCATCCATCCATGCATTTTGGATGGACGACTGAGATAATTCCCCACGTTTAGTTATCCGTTATTCATTTTAAACCCTTGGTGAGATCTCTGGCCGTTCGATCTTTGATCGGACGGCAGAGATCAAACCGCATGTGCCGCCAACTACCTTTGGGGATTTGACAACTTAAGTAATCCCTCATGGTGTGACGCATGTAAAAGCGCCTGCATCGCACGCCAGTGAGCGGAGGATTAGTTAGGGTTAGTTAAAATGCCTTAATTTATTTCTATTAATTTAAGGATCTTCCAAAATTTATAACTCTCTCTAGAAAATTCAAAAAAGTATAAAATAAAACCCTATGGAAAGATAATTCAACCTAAAATATTTTAAAATTAATTTTAATGGGTTTTGATATATGTATTTCTCTGAATTTGGGTTTTATTGGAAACTTCATTTTGCTAATCACTTTTTAATTAAGTCTTGATTAATCCCAAATTTCTTGGGTATGTTTTAGGGGATGACTTCTATCTCTTCTAATTTTCTTGGAATTTATTGAAGGCTTGATTAGAAGAATTGCATATATATATTTTAATTACCCTCCTTGTAATTAAACATAATTAAGGTAGAATTAGTGATTTTAATCTATGATTAGGGTTGATTAAGGTCATATCCAGTAAGTAAGAAGTTTAGGAAATAATTTTGGAGCATTCCCCCTAAGCTATTGTCTAAACCCCCTTTTTCTCTACTTAATCCTCTCTTAGTTAAGGGTTAATTCATTAATTATCCCCTTAATTAATTTCTAAAAATTCTAAAAAGTTTCCATAACTTAATTAATGTACTTTGGGTAGATTCTTAGGTGTTTAATAGCCTAAGTTCAATTAAGGAAATCAAAACCCAATTCATAAGTATGAAAGGGTGTTTTGAAATTACTTAAGCTAAACCCCTTAGCTTAATGAACTTTTAATTGTGAGCCAAATTGAATTAGGCCTCTTTATTATTAGGTGCATTGCAAATTTAAATTCCTTATGAGTTTTTATGCCATTTTATTGACTCATAATTATTTGGTTAATTCTTCTAAGGTGGTGTAGCTAAGGGTTAATTAAGTTACTTAATGCATACCTTAACCTAATTAATGCATAAAAATGAATCTAATTATCTAAAAATTAAACAAAAATATCAAACACATGTGGTAATGGGTTAGGAATAGCAAACTTATCTCACCTTTTCAAAATTAAATCAAACTCCAAACTAAACAAAAATCACTTTGAATTCATTTTGATTTATTTTAAACTTTCTTATTCCATAAGAATATCTTTAGGATTTAAGTTAGGTGAATTTGCTTACATGCTTTCATTGCTTTGAATCTTTCCTCAACATGTTAAGTTGTATGTCATGTGATTTCATGCATTCATAATTTTAAAATTCAAATTTTAAAATGAAATTGTTTACTTTATGTCAAATTTGCATGTGTTGGCTAAAGTAGAAATATGAGTAGCTATTATCACTACTAAATTCAAATTATTTTTCAAAATATATAAATCAAATATCAAATATGAAAGTATGCTACTTATATTTTAATTATGAGTTTGCATGTGATAGATTATAAAGGCATGCTTAGCATAAGTTTCCTTTCCTTCTTAGATAGGTATAGTTTTGAATAGGAATTTGGTGAGGTGTATGGTTCATTTGAAAAGAACCCAACACTCACCTAATTCCATATCCTATTCATCACTATGCTACCACTTAAGGAGGGTTACCTATACTAGCATAGATAAATTGCATAAAAAAATGAATCCATTAATATAACTTTTGCATTCTTCTTTTTCCATTTCATTCCTTTTATACATTAAATTGAAACTCCACTTAGCATATTCCATATGTGCTGGAGTTGGAGTTTCCCTCTTTTCAGAAGCAAAAAAATAAAATAAAATAAAATAAAATAAAAAATAAAAAACACACACACACACACACACAAAATCAAGACATATTTAAACTCCATTTTACATACCCAAAATTTTCAAATGAGAGTTCCCCTTCTTTTGGAAAATCAAAACAAATTGAATGCTATTTAACATACCCACATTTGTTAAGTAGAATTGCTCTTTTCCAAAGTCTTGAAAATCAAAACACATTTGGACTCCATTTGACATACCCAAATTTGTCAAATGAGAATCCTATTTTCAAAAATAAAAAATAATTGAACTCAATTTAACATACTTAAATTTGTTAAATAGATTTCCCCCCTTTCAAAATCATAACACATTTGAACTCTATTCGACATACCATATTTATCAAATAAAGAGTTTCCCCCTTTTTCAAAAAGAAAAATAAAATCAACACATATCAAACACACTTGGATCCTACTTAACATACCAAATTTATTAAGTAAGAGCCTATTTTTTAAATCAAACACACTTGGCTCTTACTTGACATACCAAATTTGTTAAGTGAGAGCCTTATTTTCAAATCAAATCAACACATATCAAACATGTTTGGCCTCTACTTAACATACCAAATTTGTTAAGTATGAGCCCATTTTCAAATCAAATCAACATATATCACACACATAACAAACCATCATCATAAACAAAGATGTTTTTAACAAATTTTCAAACATATAATTGAAAACCTTTTAGCATACCTAAATTTTCTAGGTAAAGGTTTTCTAAATCAAATTTTCAAATAAGACTTACAACACAGTCTTAAATTTGTTGAGTATGGGTTCTAAATCAAAAATCATATGTCAAAGCCTCTCCTCCAAATATCAAAAATCTCTCCAAAATTCAATGAACCCCACTTAGCATACCTAAATTTGTTAAGCGTGGGTTCAAATTCCAAATCCAATTTAGAAGTCAATGATTGAAGACAAATATTAAAGTAAGGGTCTAACTCAATTATATTTCAATAAATGCAGTGATTTTAGCACAATAAGTCTTTTTAGCCTTCAGTAAGTGCAATTATTATGTCTTTTGACAAGTTTATTTTTTTCTTTCCTTCTGGTGTGGATCTATCCTTAGATCAGGCTAATCTCACCACGACCACTGCCACACATCTGATTTACTTGGGCCAAGGTTTGAGGAGTGAGTTAATGAGGGGACAACCCTCTGGCTAGGGAGGAGGTGGTGGGACAGGTGCCACTTATCCGCTTTGACATTCCATCTGACTCTAAGTTCCCCTTACTAAAGAGGAAGGCTATCGTGGTTCCCACACTCTGATCAGTGATAATGTCAATACTAGCTACTTCAGCATGGGTTCAGTCAGTTGCCCCTGCCATAGCTCTAGTGAGAGCTACTACCTCTTCTTTGGTCACCCTGAAGGGGAAGGCTATCTTGGCTTCCAAAATAGTCTCCTCTACCTTCTAGGTAGGTTCTAGCTCTCGCTCTACTTTGCTCACCCACATGCAGTGCCGCAACAAAAATAGGAAAGTCAAGTGGCACCATGAGCAAGTAGCCAGAGACATCAATGTTTCCTCCCACATCGCTGAGGATGGTTCTCCCCGTGAGACCTCTCTACTCTTGAGTGGCAGCAGGTTTCACCCCCTCTCAGCCTTAGATGGAGAGGATGACTATAGGAAGATCGTTGCATCGCCTCCACCATGAGCACACTTTGAGGTACCAGCTATGGAGCATAAGAGGCTCTATGCCGGTCTTAGGTGTTCTTGCGGTGCGAACTGGATGCTGAGTGCAGCATTATTTGATTTAAGGTCGGTGATTCCCGGATTAGTGACGATCCATATATATATATATATATATATATATATATATATATATATATATATATATATATATATATATATATATATATATAAAGAGAGAGAGAGAGAGAGTCATTGAGACTCAGTATCAAGCGGTAAGAGAGAGGCAGGAATGCGGCTTAGCGGCGACGATGGATTTTCGATCATCACCTGTTAAGTGATCATTGATTAACATTATTTTCACAAGCACAGTTCAACATAGGAGGAGATCTCAAATTGAGAGGCGTGGTAGCCATCACCTTTGCTCACTCTCATCCACCATCACTCATTAAACATCATCTACCACCACTAAGCTTGGATGCCCCATTAGGAAAAGTCCATCCCCACTAGTCCAGCTATGGCCTAAGGATCCCACTCCATCCGTTTCACTTATTGAGGTGTGATCGAGCTCCCCTGCTCGATCCCCTGCCTCAATTGTGGTTTGGAAGGAGTGGCAACCCAAAAGTGTTTTGGTCGCACCACCTCCACCACAGATAGAGGTAGGGAGGGGAGGGGACACATATATAATCCCCATGATAGTTGATCCTCTCAGTGAGAAAGTCCTATTAGTAGGTAGCATTTGGTGCATAGAGTCAGAGGAGCACAGCCCTACGGTTAGCCGTTAGTGAGTGTTTGTGTCAGTCCAGCCTGACATAGTAGATCAGTCATTAGATGATATCTTAGAGAATTACTTTACCAAGAAGAGACAATTTCTTGGGAGTGACCACTCAGACTAGGAGGAGGATAAATCCTTTGATCTGAGATGACATGTTGGATGAAGGCAGAGATACATGGTTGACACACTCCATGGATCACTTAGTCAGGTGTTGTGCTTGAGGAAGGTGACACTTCTCACTCGACTCAGTTCCTCCTCCACCATCTCAGGTAGAAGGATGATCATATTAACAGGATGGAGAAGAAAGTAGAGGAGTTGATGGTAGTGTTTTAGCATTGCAGACCTCAACCCTAGTTTCATAGCCTTCTCCTATGGTAGCTGAGCGACCAGAGTTGGTACATACATTAGATCGTCCTAGGTGCACTGCCACAGAGGATGATGATGGTGGATTGCATAAGAAGTTCACATATGGCACTTTCATGCATGAAAAGTACATTAAGCAAATGGTAGAGCAGCAGGTGAGGGAAGCGATGGCGCAAGCCAGGGGGAGCTCATCCATTCCAAAGGGAAGACCTTGCATGGAGAAAATCAATGTACTTTAATACCCCGAGGGTTTTGTGCCTCCTTTTTTCAAGATCTTTGATGGCAGTGAGAACCTGCATAACATATTGCACATTTTAGAGCCATTTTAAGCGTTGGTGGCGATCGCTCTGTTCAAAATCGACAACTTAGGTTGTATTTGATTGGTACAACAAGTTCCCCAATAATTTGATGAGAAATTTTGCTAAATTGGAGCACCTCTTCTTCAATAGGTTTATTGGAGCTCAATAAAGAATGACTGTAGCCGATCGCATTGTAGCCAAGAAGAATCCCAACAAGCCCCTTGTTGATTATATTCTCAGGTGGCCTAACTTGAGCATGAAATATGAGCCACAGCTGTCCGAGCAGCATGCCATCAAGATTCTTCTTAAGAATATCCATGGCTCGGTCACCTTCATGGTTAAGGGCTTTACCAGCAAAACATTTGAGAAACTAATCAACAAGTTGACTACTGTAAGAGGAAGCCAAACAATTGCCCTTTCTTGACCAATCATCTCGACCAAAATAGGAGAAGGTGTTTAAGAAGAAGCTAGAGACAGTTATACAAGTGGATAGATGGAAGCAGCCAGCCAGAGTGCAGTATGAGAGACCCTGAGTGGAACAACCTCCTTTTCCACCTCCTCTACCACCACCTCGACAGCCATACTAACCGCCATAGCTTCCACAATGTCCATTCCCACTACCTTAGCAGTCTACCTAGTAGTGGTACTCCTATCCACCGCCAGGTAGCTATTACCCGCCTACTCTTGCTAATAGATTGAATAAGCCATATTCATTCAAGAGGTAGATAGTTAGAAAAATATTTAAGAATCTCTTAAAGAAACTTGACTTTCAGTTACAAGCGCCCAAGATGCCGGAGGAAGTGCAAGAGTAATGATCCTAACTATTACCCCTACCAATACATGATTAGCCACATCTTAGAAGATTATATTACTTTTAAATATTGGCTTGAGCATAGCTACAAGTCAGGCAATGTAGTTATCCCAAAAGAATATTTATTAGAACTACCATCCAGTTCTATTAGGGTAATTCTTGGGGATACTTGCGATCCTCTTAAGATAAAAGAAGGTTTGGATGTTGCCTTATCTCGAACCTCTAAAAAAGTTATTTCTAAGTTCAAGACATTCTCTTCAAAGGTGGCTACTCATTTCCCTACTCATTTCCTTTAGGATAATAAGTCTCTCCTTTTGATCTTTCACAATTGACTTTCCAAACATAGATAAATTATTGATAGTCTTATCCTTGAAATCTTTGGATACAATAATTGTCTACTTTAACCGAGAGTATTCCTAAGGAACTCACCTTTCTTAGGATGTAATTAACTATGAGGGCTTGCCTACCATTGAGAACTCTAGAACTCTGTTTAATATAAACCCTACTTTATTCATACAAGTAAAGTAAGAGAAAAATCTCTGGTATATTCAAAGACCCATCATGCCTTAGGAGTCCTTATTAGGTGATTAGGTCCATTGAAGGGTGATGCCTCTATCTTTTGAGATAGTACTTCATACCTTAATATTATATCCAATCACTTCAATAAGTACTCCCTTAGATCTGCATGGTGTCCCCCATATACATCCTAAAAATAAACACCACAGTTAGTTAATTGGGCTCAATTATGGGTTTGGTCAAGTTCAATAACAAATTTGGAATGAACTTGATCCATTTATTGTAATCAATTTGGTTGGATCATGATTTGACCTATTTTGGGTTTTTAGGCCAATTTGGGTCAACTTGGGTCAAATGGCCAATTGAGTTTGGTTTGACTCAATTGATAGTCAAGTCATGTTCAATCATTGATTATGAGTTGGTGGAATCAATGGTGTCAATTGATTTGGTGTATGATGAGTTTTTGCTAATTTGGGTTTCATATGGGCTAAGGGTTCACTTGGTCAAATGACCAAGTTGATTTGGTTTGACCTAATTTAAGGCAATTGATCATCCTAGGGTGATCAATGATCATGGTATGAGTTTGGATGGGCTTGGTTTAATCCAATTTGGGTTGGATTAGAACTTGGTTCATGTGGGTTCTTTAAGCCAATTTGAGTCAAGTGAACCTAAATGGGTCAATTGATTTGGTTTTGATTCGATTAAGGTTTAGTTGAATTTATATATGAGTTCAGGATTGAAATTTAAATCCAACTGCAATCAATTTAGGGCTATGATGGATTTTGGTTCATTTGGAATTTTCAAGTCAAAAGGTCTAAGTTGGGTTTGATTTGAGTTGATTTCAATTTGGCTTGATGATTGTATGTTTCATTTATATTTGGAGAGATGATTGAAGGAATAATTCATTCAAAGAAAATCCATCAATTTTGGCTTAATTTAAGTGGGTTTTAGTTAAGTCCAAGGAATTAGCTTAAAGGGTTTAAATTGGGTTTTGATTTGATTTTGGATTTGGTTTTGGCTATTTAAATTTATATTTCATTTATATTTGTGAATATAAATGAAGATATAAATGACTTATGATAAAACCACTTGAGTTGAGAGTGATTTAAAGGAAAATTTAACTAAGCTCATGGGGGTAGGTCCAAAAGGGCTTAGAAGAAATTTGATTTAGTTTGATTTAGTTTTGGTCATTTGAATGTGGGTTTCATTTATATTTATGAAGATAATTGAATATATAATTACTTTGTGAAAAAATTTATTGATTTTGGGTCGATTTGGGTTAAGATTTGGCTAAGTCCATGGAGGTAGGTCCATATGGGTTAGCTTGGGATTTGATTGAATTTAGATTTAGTTCAATTTTGTTTTGGTTGTTTAAATTTAAATTTCATTTATATTTGTGAATACAAATGAAGATATGATTGATTCATGAAGAGATCAACCAAGTTTGGATTGAATTGGGTGGAGATTTGGCTAAGTCCATGGAATTCAATCATAAGGCTTAAGGAGGATTTAGGAGTTTAAACTTGATTTTGGGCTTCAGTCATTTGGAATTGAGTTTGGACTTGAATTTGATAAATGTTTGAAGGATTTTAGGCAGGATTTTGATTTTAGGTTTGATTATGCGGTTCAATATTTGATTTGGAATTTATATTTAGATTTGGTATTTGAATTAAATTTGAGGTTCAGTTTGAGGAGGTGAATATTGGTTGGGTTTAGGCCACATGATGGGAAAATCTTCCTAAATCCCTAAGGCATAATCTACCCCTATGACTAAACCTTCTAAGTCTCTAGACTTAGGTTAAGTGTTTACCTAATCACTAGAAGTGTCTTAAGATTAAGAAAATTTTAGTGTCTATAAGAGTCTTAGATCTATGATGAGGATGTTGAGAACTCATTGTAAAAGTGAGGTCAACACTATGCTAAATGAGAGTTAATTATTTTTTTCATCTTTGAAAAAAGGTTTGAAGATTTTCTTTTTATATTATGCAAATTTTTTTATGTGAAGTTTAGTTTAAAAAATGATTTTATTTTGAAAAAGTACTTTTAAAGAATTTTACAAAAGATTTTATTTTGCATGAATTTTATTGAAATTTTAAATATGAGATGAACCTTTCCATACCAGGCTAGTGGTAAGGAGGTTCTAAATTTATACTTGGTCATCTCTTTTCTTTAGTTAATTTATTTTACCTATTGGGGGACCCAATAGGGGTTTTAAAACCTGCATGGAGTAAGGTCCTAAAACCTAAATGATGTTAGCTAGCTTTGCTTAAGGATGAAATAAGCTAACTGCCAATAGAAAGAAAGATGGTCTTTGGCTTATTTAAAATATAAGCCCACTATCAATGCTTAGAGACAATAATTGCCTACTAAAGATGGAGAGAGGAACATATCCCCAACAGAGTCACCAAAAAAATCTGTGGTGTTTATTTTGATGTGTGTGTGTGTGACATCATGTAGATTGTAGGGGGTACTTATTGAAGTGATCGGGTACGACATTGAGGTATGATGTACTATCTCGAAAGATAGAGTCATCTCTCTTCAATGGACCTAATCACCTAATAAGGACTCCTAAAGCATGATGGATCTTCAACTATACCAGAGATTTTTTTTCTACTTTACATGGATGAATAAAGTAGGGTTTATATTAAACCAGGTTCTAAAGTTCCCTATGGAGGTAATCCTCTATAGTCAATTATATTTTATGAAATAAAATTTCTTAAGAATACTCTCGATTAAAGTGGACAATTATCATCTCCAAATATTTCAAGGTTAGACTATCAAAGTATTGGTTATGTGTAGGAAATCAAATGAAAAAGTTCAAGTAGAAGACTTATATTTGGAATCCAAATAGAGGAAGTAGGAAATGATCATGATACTAGGAAGCATAGTGATCATTCCAATCTATCATATTATTGGGATTTATATATTTAAAAGTGAAGAGATATATTTATTTGAGTTGAATTTTATTAGATTGCTAGGGCTTATAAACCACCAACACAAGGTTAAAGAAATGCCTAAGAGGTGAGGATTTATGCTTCCAGCCTGAAAGAAATACTTACCTCGGATCCTAAATCTAGGGAGATTTAGTACAACCTAAAGTGTGATATAAATCTAAATGACTGGTGGACATAATGGTTTACTTCCACAAGAGAGAATAAATCATCGACTTCTAGACTTATAATGGTCTGGAGTAGCTGCTAGCTAACTCCTATGATTTTAAAACCATGTAGTCCAATCTTATGAATTACAAGATAGCTAGGGTAGTTATTTAATTGGAAAGAAACTAAGTCCTAAACCCAATATGAGCATATGACTTAATCTACAAAAGCAAAACCTTTTCAAATTTTATTTCATTTTTGACACATCATTGTGAAAAAATATTTAGGATTTTTACATGCCTAAATGCATGATGAAGTAGATTATTTGACCAATCAAAAGAGAGAGGGTGAAGCTCCATTAGTATGGGTTTGCTCTCACAGGTCAAGCGATCCCTATGCATGTAAGGATGGAGGCCCTCACTTTGCAACGGTGATTCAAGATGATATGTATGATGTTAGACATACAACCATATAACTAAGGGGTTGCTAAATCTTTTAATTATCTTGATTTATCTCCTAGATTTGTGAGGAGGTTATGAGTTGTTTAAAATTTAGTTATAAGTGATTAATTGGATAGAAAATTTATTTTCTTTCCTAAGAGCCTAACGCATCCAGGCCACACATTAAAGCATCAAATATAAGAAACTATGAAGAAGCATGTCATTTCTAATGCACAATCTAAACAAATCATCAATCAATTTTATAAACTATCATAAAAAATAAGAGGCCGGTACGGTGGGGTACCACCTTATAAATTGAAAAAGAAAAGATAGCTAATACAACCTAGTATATGAAAGAATAACTACAATTTTATTAAATGGTATGTGGGTGTGGTGTTTTTTTCACAGTCTATGCGTATGTGTGTGTATATGGGGAAGGGGGGGGACACTACATAGATCTGAGGGGGTACTTATTAAGGTGATCAGGTACGACATCAATTAATAGTGCACTATCTCGAAAGATAGAAATCACTACCCTACGATGGACCTAATCACCTAATAAGGACTCCTATGGCATGATGGGACTTCGAATGTATCAGAGATTTTTTCCCTTACTTTACATGGATTAATAAAGTAAGGTTTATTTAAATCGGGTTCTAAAGTTCCCTATGGGGGCAAGCTGCCATAGTTAATTATATCCTAAGAAAGGTGAGTTCCTTAGGAATGCTCTTGATTAAAGTAGGCACTTATTATCTCCAAATAATTCAAAGATAGGACTATCAATAGATTGGCCATGTTTGGAAGATTAAATAAGATATATCAAAAGAAAAGAATTATTATCGAAGCCAAAAGGAGATGAGTAGGGGATGCTAATGATACTAGGAACCTAATGAGCATCCCAAACTATCCTATGCTGGGCTTTATATATTTGAAATTGAGGATATTTATATATTTGAGTTAAAATTTTATTAGAAATCTAGGACTTATAATTCCATAATATAAGATTATGGAAATACATTAGAGGTGATGATTTATGCTTGTAGCCCCAAAGGGAAATAGTAACCTCATCCTAAATCCAGGGAGCTTTGGTGAGGGCCAAAATACGACCTAAATTTAAGGCGAAAGTGGGTATATTGTTCACCTCCATAAGAGAGAGTAAACCACCTGAATGCTGGACTTATAACTGCCTACAGTGGTAGCCAGTTAACTCATCCTATATTTTAAAATCATGTGGTCAAGTTATATGTTTTGCAAGATGGCTAAGTTGTTATTATTTAGAAAGAAACTAAAGTCCTTAAACCCACTCCCTAAGAGACTAGAGTATGAGTGGTATGAATAATGACTTAGTCTAATGCAAATCTTATCAAATTTTATTTGATTTTGACTCTATATTTTGACACAAGCCATAGGATTTTATATGACTAAATGCATGGTGAAGTTGATTTTAGGCCAAATCAAAAGTGAAAGAGGCATTTTCCATCATAGGCTCTCAAAGGTCAAGCCTTATTTCTACCTAGTAAAGATGGAAACCCTCTCTTAGCAAGAGTGAAAGTAAATGACATGCATGATATTAAGCATTCAACATCCAGCTAAGGGGCTTCTAAATATTTTATTATCTTGATTTAATGCCTAAGCTTTATGTGAGGTTATGAGTTATTTTAGAAAATTTAGTTATGAGTTGTAGTTTGGTAGAAAATTGAAATTTTTTTCTAAGAGCCTAAATGGATCCAGGCCACACATCAAAGCATCAATATAGAAAGAAACTATAAGAGGCATGCAACTTCTAGTACACAATATAAAAAAAATCATCAAATAATTTATAAAGCTAGCACAAAAGAATAAAAGGTCGATGCGGTCGGGTACCGCCGTACAACCTGAAAAGAAATGGGTAGCCAAGCTATACCTTTATAAAACCCAATATTATAAAAGAACAATTACAATTCAGAATGAATACATGCTATGGGGGTCTTCATATCTTCATATCTCCTCTATTTCTTCATTTGAGCTTGCTTCGAATATGCTTGCTTCAAAAGCATCACATGGCACAGACATACTCTTTCTAACCAATGCTCATCATAATTCCCCCATATCACTAATCTAATTCGTAATTATAAAATCACATTTAAATAGAAAGATAAATCTTACTACACCTGCAAAATAAATGTTAGCTAAACATACATTTCACCCAAGCAATTATATTTATAATTTGGACTTTGCACCCTACACATGGGTAACCAAGCCCACCTGTCCTAACTTAGATTATGCTTAAGAGTTAAGCAACTTGCAAAAGAGAGCATTTATATATATTTCAAGCACCCCTTAAATAAAATCTCTCATAGAAAATATAATTAGGCTAATCACAGCCTAACATCCAATCTATGAAACATACACCATAACATTCAACCTAAAACATTACATCAAAAAACAAAATATACATCAAACCATACACTGTCCTAACATAAAGCTAGAAGTGATGACTTAATTTAATGTGTGTGTTAAGGCTTGTGTGGTATGTCCTAGTTAGGCTTCAGAGTTAAGATCTTCTAAGCATGAAGAACATTTAATTATAAAGGGTGGTTTCACTTTAAATGATTTAATTTATTTGTAAATTTTACTTAATATTTTCTTTTGTTTCATTTGACCTATAATTGTCAACTAAGTGTTATGAAGAGAAGAAAGAGAGGATCACTCACTTTTACCCCTACCTTAAATTAAATTTAATGCAAATTAATTAATCAATTCCCTTTAGTGAATAACTTATTATATGTTTTAATTGGTCTTAAGTTTAGGTTCACTTTAAATAAAGTCATTCAATAAGAACGACATCTTAAGGTTAGTTGGACTGAATTATAATCACACCACACATGTTTGTTCATTTCTTTCCGTCATGTATATCTATGCATATGATTAAATCCTAAGCATAACTATACATGTAATTTATATCTTAACACACTTAAATGATAAATGTGAGTAAATATATTTGGAATTATTATTTCATTTAGTTGAATGATTTTGTTATATTAATTTAAAGCTTTATCTAAATTCTTATGCAAAAGCATAAGAAAAGAACCTTAAATCACATGACTAATCAACTCAACCAATTAAACAAAGTATGAATGCATGTCTTTTTAATAGAAAAATGGGGTTTTCATTCATTAGCTAAGTACACATCGACATGTATAAAGTTTTAAGAAAGTACGTCACTGTGGTGTTTTATTTTTATTATTGGTGGAGTTTATTATTAAGTGTGTTAGGAGACACCATGCAGATCCACAGGTGTACTCATTAGGGTGATCAAGTACGACATTAAGAAATAGTGTACTATCTCGAGAGATAGAAGTGACTATCCTATGATGGACCTAATCACCTAATGAGGACTACTAAGGCATGATTGGTCTTCGAATGTACCAGAGATCTTTCCCGTACTTTACATGAAAAAGTAAAGTAGGGTTTATTTAAACTAAGTTTGTTAAGTTCCCTATGGAGGCAAGCCCCCATAGTTAATTATATCCCATGGAATGAGATTCCTCAAGAATACTCTTGATTAAAGTAAATGATCATTATCTCCAAAGATTTCAAAGATAGGACTATCAATAAATTGGTTATTTTTAGAAAATCAAGTGGGATTGAGCAAAAGGAGAGAGATATTATTGAAACCAAAGGGAGATGAGTAGTGGATGCTCATGATGCTAGGAAACCTAGTGGGCATCCCAAACAATCCTATAGTTGGGCTTTATATTTTTGAAGTTGAAGAGAATTATATGTTTGAGTTGGATTTTTATTTGAAATCTAGGGCTTAAAATTCCACAACACAAGATTATAGAAATACATAAGAGGTGAGAATTTGTGCTTGTAGCCGGCAAAGAAAAACATCAACCTCTGATCCTAAATCTAGGGAGCATTGGCGAGGACCAAAGTACGACCTAAATCTAAGGCAAAAAATGAGTATCTAGTTTACCTCCACTAGAGAGAGTAATCCACCCGACTGTTGGACTTACAACTGCTTGGAGTGGCCACCAACTAACTCTTCTGATGATTTTAAATACATGTAGGAAAGTCATATGCTTTGCACGATGGATAAACCATTGTTTGTTTAGAAAGAGACTAGGTCCTTAAACACACTCCCTAAGAGACTAGATCATGAAGGGCATGAATAATGACGTAAATCTAATGCAAATTTTGTTAAATTTATTTTGATTTTTGGACATTTTAATTTGACATAGGCTATGGATTTCATATGACTAATGCATGAGAAAATTGGTTATGGACCAAAATTAGAAAGAAGGAGGGGTGTTTCCACCATGGCTCTAAAAGGTGAAGCCATTTTCTCTAGCAAAGATGGAAGCCCTCCATTAGCAAGAGTGAGATAATATGACTTATGCATGATATGAGACATACAACATCCAGCTAAAGGGATGCTAAATCTTTTATTATCTTGATTTATGTTCTAGGCTTTAGGTGAGGTTACGATTTATTTAATTTAATTTTGAATTGATTAATTGGATAGAAAATTTATTTTTAACTAAGAGCCTAATCACATACAGACCATTCAACAATCACCAAATAATTAAGAAACTAGGAAAATCATGCCATCTTAATTGTGCAATCATAAACATAATATCAATCAATTTATAGAATTAACACAAAAAAGAATAAGAGGCTATAGCTGCGTAAGGAAATAAAATGTGGGTGGAGAATCTACCCTTATACAACGATTACAAATGAATAATTACAATTAGAAGGAATTCATATTATGGGGGTTTTCATTCTTCATTCTTTATTCTTCATTTCTTCATTTTTATTTGCTTCTTTTCTTTCTTTCTTTTGGCTTGACTTGGGATGTAGTTTACTTCAAGGCTTCACATGATATATAAGACATGGTCTTATAACCAATGTTCATCCTAATTCCCTATAACATTCATTCCAAATCTTAATTGCAAAATTTCAATCAAAATGGGAAAAAGATAAATCTAACTAAACCTGCAAAATAAAGATTAGCTAAACATACCACACAACCCAAGCAGTTATATGAAAAATTTATACTTAGCGCCCCACACATGGGTCAAGTCCACCTATCCTAATTTGGGTTATGCTTAGGACTAAAAGCAACCTACACAACAAAAGTATTTGTATTTTTATTACAGTGCCCCTTAAGAACAAACCCCTACAGAAAATATGATTAGGCTAATATCAGCCTAACATCCTTACTACGCACATTCACCCTAACATCTAGTCTAAAATCAATACACCACAAAACAAAATCATTCATCTAGCCATGCACAACCCTAACCTAAAACTAAAAATGATGACTTAGTCTAATGTGTGTGCCATTTAAGGCTTAGTGTGGTATGTCTTAGTTGGGATTTGAGGTTGGAATTTTCTAAGTGTGAAAGATTCAATTTAGATGGTGGTTTTATTTCAAATGATTTAGTTTATTTGTCAATTTTAGTTAATGATTTGATTTGGTCTGAATGAACTTACACTTAGTCACTAAAAGTTGTGAATAGAAGAAAAGAGAAGAGAACTTCTCTTTCATCCATACCTTAAAGAATTTCTAAGGTAGATTGATTAATGAATTTCCTTTAGTGAATGTTTTATTATGTGTTTTAATTAACCCTAATTTTAAATTTGCTCTAAATAGCCCTATTTAATAAGAAAGGCATCTTAGGATTAGTCGGGGTAGATTACTACCACATGACACACACCCATTTATTTCTTTCCACCATGTATACCATGTATATGAATAATCCTAAGAATACATATACATGCAATGCAAATTTTAGCACACTTTGATGATGGATGCTAAGAGGTATGGTTTCATAATTTTGATATTCCATTGATGCATGTCTTTGTTATGTAGATGTTGACCTCATTTTTAGAATGAGATCTCAACCCAAATCAACTTCAAACTCAAATCAATTCCATCTTAATTGATTTTCTCACATCCTATTCAACTTCAAACTCAAATCAATTCCAACTTAATTAATTTTCTCAGATCCAAATCAACTTCAAACTCAACTCAATTCCAACTTATTTATTTTTCTCAAATGTTAAAATAATTCCAATGGATTTTCTCAAATCATGAATCAATTCCAAATGATTGAAACCCATGATTGAATTCCAAATTCAAAAATCCTTCCTAAGTCACTTTGATTCTATCTTATGGACTTGGCCTAAATCAAATTCAAAAGATTTTCTCAAAACCCATTTATATTCTCAATTATATTCTCAAATATAAATAAAACATAAATTCAAATACTCAAAATCAATTCAAAACTCAAATCCAAATTCAACTAAAATTCAACTTAAGCCTTTCAAGTCAAATTCTTGAACTTAGCCAATTCAAACTTAAATCAAGCCAAACCCTTGATTTTCCTTCATGATTCAATCAATCCTTCAATCATGAAGCCAAATATAAACACAAATGTTAGTCATCAAACCAAAACTAAATTCAAAACTCATGCCTAAATCAAACTCATGTTCATTCTTTGAACTTGAAATTTGTCAAATGAATCAAAACCCATTTGACTTCAAATCACTTGCAAATAGATTCATATTCCAATCATAAGTCCATATGTCAGTTCAACCAAACTTGATTTAAGCCATGATCAAGTCAATTGACCTACTTAGGCTCTCTTGACCCAAAGTGACTTAAAGTACCTTTTTGAGCTAAATTTTAATCCTACCCAAATTGGATTGAACTAAGCCCACCTAAGCCTCACATTATAAGCAACAATCATCATAAAATGATCAATCACTCAAATTAGGTCAAACCAAGTCAAAGCTAAGGGTTGACCAAGTCAACACTTAGCCAAAATGAAACCTAAACTAGCTAAAATCTACCATAGGCCAAATTGATTGAATCCATTGATCAAAACTAATTCATGATCAATGTTTGAACTTAACCAAGTCATCATTTGAGCTTAACCTAGCACAATTGGCCACCTGACCCAACTTGATCCAACTTGACCCAACTTGACCTAAAAAGTCAAAATGTGTCAAATATTAATCTAAGCCAAATTGATTGAAACCAATGGGTCAAGTTCATTTTAAATCACTTATTGAACTTGATTAAAGCCTCAATTGGCAAACTAGACCTAACCCAATTGACCATGAACTCAACTTGACCTAAAAGGTCAAATCAAGCCAAAATGAAATCAAACTAAAATTGATTGAAACCAAAGCTTGCAAAACATTTCAAATGATCAATGAAACTTAAACCAACCCATGACCTAACCCAATTAGGTCAAATGGGTCAAATTGGTCAACTTGGCCCATTTGACCTAAATGAATTCAAATGAACCAAAACCAAATATAAATCAAATTGAACCAAACCAATGATACCAAAATATTTCAAATGGTCATATGAACTTGACCAAACCCTTGGTTTGGCTCAATTTGACCAATTGGCAATTTTGACTTAAATGGGTCAACATGAGCCAAATGACATCAAATCAACTCCAAATTCTTTGAAATTTGGACCAACCCAGTTTCAAACTATTCTAAATCTATAAATGAACATTTTACCCCTAGGTCCAAGGGGTAACCTATGGCCAATTCCACTTAGAATTTGGTCATATCCTTTTCATGACCACATGACACCCTCTTAGTGGACTAAGTGGACATTAATAAGAGTGGTGCACATGACCCAATAAGTTTGGGTCAGCCAAACCCAACCCAAGGCCAAAACTGATCCTCCACTTAGAATTTCTCCACATGGAATCACTCCTCCACTCAAATGAGCACATGGAAGCTTCACCACTCCACTCCTCTGCCAAAACTGAATCATGTGAAGCTAAAAATGTCCTAACCAACTCACTCCATGGGATCAATTCAATCCACATCATTCACACTCGATTGAGCCTTAGGAACCTAGAGCAAGCATTCTCAAGCTTCTCCAAGCATCCTAAAGCTCTTTGCATGTCTCCATTTTTGGGTTTATCAAAATTAAAAATAGGGGAGGTAACAAGAAATGTCAACTTACTCAATACCTAACTTCAGTCCAATTCCTCTTGCAAGCACCCTCAGAGGATCCAATCGAGTTCATTCAAACCTTCTTCTAAGCTTCCAAGGCATAGTAGGAGGGAGCTAGAACAAAGCTAGAAGCCTAGGAGGAGGGGTTTGGCCAATTGGAGGATCTACTCAACCTCAAACCATCAAACCTTCAACAGGGTTTCATCTCCATTAGACGAAGCTGCCTCGGGTTGGGAGCACCGGTGATAGTCTTCAGTGAGGTACTATTCAAACCTGAGCTTGCATTGAATTTTCTTTGGTCCTTTTTAAAGGGAATTATAATCCCAAGTGATTTCCACTGTTAGATCTTCCTCTCCTTGTATGTTGATGGTGTGGGTTCAATATTATCTCAATCCGAGCTTAATCGAGCTCGAATCTAGCCATGGGGTATGGACGATCACCATCTCTTGCAGGCGAGCCCAGGGACAAATCATGGACCATCCATCCCACGTGTTTTGGATAGACGGTCCTGATTAATACATGTTAGATCATCTGATTTATTCTATTAGAATCGTGGGTATAATCCTGACCATCCGATCTTTGATTAGACGGTCCAGGGAGAAATCATGTAGTGCCGCCGGCTGACCCAGCTTAAGATGTGACAACTTAAGTGGTGAATCCCATCACACCATGTAGAAAGCGCGAGCCGCGTCAGCGGTCCATGTGGCACCGATGGGATTAGTTATATAATTAGGGATTATTTAATTATCTAATAATCACAAAACTTCAAAATTACATAACTAAATGTTAAACAAATCAAAAAATACAAACTAAAATGAATTTTGAAGATATTTCAAAGGGAAATAACATAAATTTAAGTTTAATTGATTTTGAATAATAAATTTTATACAATTTAGGTTTTATTAAGAATATAATTATGTTAATTACTCCTTAATTATTTCATTGATTAATTCCAAACTTCTCAGGTATGTTTAGTAGGATGACTTCCTCTAATTTTCTTATTTAAAATTTAAAAAGATATTATTCATTAATTTTAATTTACTATAAATAAAATGTTATTACCTTTAATATAAATTAATTAATTTTCTAATCATTTATAAAATATTTTTTAAATGTTTAATTTTCAATAAAAAATTAAAAATAATTAATCTTTACTTAATTCACAGCTTGTATTAAATTCTTTCTTAATACTTAATTCCTGATTTTCTTAATCTCCTTGTTACATAATATTTTAAAATGTAAGAGGCAATTAATGAACTTAATGTACACCTTAACCTAAACAAAATATAAAATCAATCTAATGATTCTAAAAATTAAACTAAAATAACCCACATATGTGGGAGATGGGTTAGGATCAGCAAACTTTCTCACATTTCTTAAAGTAAAATCAAACTCAAAACAAAACTAAAAGGTTCTTTAAACAATTTGATTCATTTTAAATAATCTTATTCCACAGGATTGTATTTAAAAATTAGTTAGGGTGAATGAATTTACATGCTTTCATCACTTTACTTCTTTCCTAGCATGTTAAATGTGTATGCCATATGAAAATCAAGCATTCATGTCTTTTGAAAAATCAAATTAAAATGAAATGTTTCCTTTATGTCAAATTGCATATTCTAGCTAAAGTAAGAATATGAATGGCTACTATCACTACTGAATCCAAAATTATTGCAAAACTTAGAAATCAAATATTACAAATGAAAAGTATTCTACTTATAATTACTTATAAGCTTGCATGTGATTATAATATAAAATGTGCATTATGTGACTTTTCCTTCTCTTCTCTTTTAACATAGTTTTGAAATAGGATTTGCAAAGTGTATAGTTCATTTGAAAAGAACACAATACTTTTTTAAATTCATTCCTATTCATTCCTATGTTATCCTTTAAGAGGGACCTTCACATTTACACATGTAAACTAAATAGCCAATAAATCTAACAAACATAAACTTTTTGCATGTCTCTTTTCCATTCATTTCTTTTTATACATGCACATGCATTTAAGAAAAGTGGTATATTAGTCTAGATATCCCAGGGTTGTGAGGCTTTAAGTAGCCCCAAGTAGGTCTTGTACCTTACACGTCTGGTGTAGAAAGCAATGGCGCTTTACTCACTTATATCTTTCATACATGTAAATGTGCATATGAATAATGGATAAAATAATCTCTTTCTTTTCTACTTAAGGCTATTATTGGTGGAGTTTATTATTAAGTGTGTTAGGGGACACCACGCAGATTCATAGATGTACTTATTAGGGTGATCGGGTATGATATTAAGGAATAGTGTACTATCTCGAGTGATAGAAGTCACTACCCTATAATGGACCTAATCACCTAATGAGGACTCCTAAGGCATGATGGGTCTTTGAATGTACCAGAGATCTTTCCCCTACTTTACATGAAAAAATAAAGTAGGGTTTATTTAAATTGGGTTCATTAAGTTCCCTATGGAGGGAAGCCCCCATAGTTAATTAAATCTTAAGAAATGAGATTCCTTAAGAATACTCTTGATTATGATAAATGATCATTGTCTCCAAAGATTTCAATGATAGAACTATCAACAAATTAGTTATTTTTAGAAAATCAAGTGGGATTGATCAAAAGGAGAGAGTTATCATCGAAACCAAAGGAGATGAGTAGGAGATGCTCACGATGCTAAGAAATCGAGCATCCCAAACAATCCTATAGTTGGGCTTTATATTTTTGAAGTTGAAGAGAATTATATGTTTGAGTTGATTTTTAATTAGAAATCTAAGGCTTACAATTCCATAACACAAGATTGTATAAATGTCTAAGAGATGAGGATTTATGCTTATAGCCCACAAAGGGAAACAACAACCTCAGATCTAAATCTAGGGAGCTTTGCCAAGGGCCAAAGCACGACCTAAATCTAAGGCAAAAAATGGGTATATGGTTTACCTCCATAGGAGAGAGTAATCCACTCGATTGTTGAACTTATAACCTTCTGGAGTGGCCACCAACTAACTCATCCTATGATTTTAAATACATGTAGGAAAGTCATATGCTTTGCAAGATGGCTAAGCTGTTGTTTGTTTAGAAAGGAGACTAAGTCCTTAAACACACTCTCTAAGAGACTAGATCATGAAGGGCATGAATAATGACTTAAGTCTAGTACAAATTTTGTTAAGTTTATTTTAATTTTTTGACATTCTTATTTGACACATGCTATGAGATTTCATATGCCTAATGCATGAGAAAATTGGTTATGGGCCAAAATCAGAAAGAAGGAGGTGTGTTTCTACCATGGCTCTAAAAGGTGAAGCCATTTTCTCTGGCAAAGATGGAAGTCCTCCATTAACAAGAGTGAGATAATATAATTTATGCTCGATATGAGACATACAACATCCAGCTGAGGGGTTGCTAAATCTTTTATTATCTTGATTTATGTCTTCTGCTTTAGGTGAGGTTATGAATTATTTAATTTAATTTTGAGTTAAGTAATTGGATATAAAATTTATTTTTTCCTAAGAGCCTAATCGCATCATGGCCATTCAACAATCACTAAATTAAGAAACTAGAAAAATCATGCCATCTAATTGCACAATCATAAACATAACATCAATCAATTTATAGAATTAACGTAAAAAGAATAAGAGGAGGCGTGGTGCATAACCCGAAGGAAATGTGGGTAGTCGAGCTCTACCCTTATACAACCCAGACTATAAATAAATAATTACAATTAGAAAGAATTCATGTTATGCGAGTCTTCATTCTTCATTCTTCATTATTTATTCTTCATTTCTTCATTTTGATTTGCTTCTTTTCTTTCTTCTTTTTTGGCTTTACTTAGGATGTAGTTTGATTCAAGGCTTCACATGGTGTATAAGACATGGCCTTATAATAAATATTCATCTTAATTTCCCACAACATTCATTCCAAATCTTAATTGTAAAATTTACATAAAAATGGGAAAAGGTAAATCTAACTAAACCCGCAAAATAAATGTTAGCTAAACATACCATACAACCCAAGCAGTTATATGAATAATTTAGACTTAGCACCCCACACATGGGTAACCAAATCCACCTATGTTAATTTGGGTTATGCTTAGGGGTATAAGAAACCTGCACAACAAAAGTATTTATATTTTTATTACAATGCCCTAAGCATAACCCCCTACAGAAAACATGATTAAGATAATATCTTCCTAACATCCAGACTACGCACATACACCCTAACATCCAGTCTAAAATAATACACCATAAAATAAAATTTTTCATCAAACCATGCACAACCCTAACTTAAAGCTAGAAATGGTGACTTAGTCTAGTGTGTGTGCCATTTAAGGCTTGTGTGGCATGTCTTAGTTGGGCTTTAAGGTTAGATTTTTTTTAAGTGTGAAAGATTCAATTTAGATGGTGGGTTCATTTCAAGTAATTTATTGATTTATCAATTTTAGTTGGTGATTTTCTTTGGTTTGATTGAACCTACACTTTGTTACTAAATGTTGTGAAGAGAAGAAAAGTGAAGAGAACTTCTCTTTCATCTCTACCTTAAAGCATTTCTAAGGTAGATTGATTAATGAATTTCCTTTTATGAGTGCTTTATTATATGTTTTAATTATCCTTAAGTTTAGATTTGCTTTAAATAGCCCTATTTAATAAGAATGGAATCTTAGGATTAGTTCGAGTGGATTACTACCACATGACACACTCCCATTTATTTCTTTCCACTATGTATACCATGCATATGAATAATCCTAAGCATACTTATAAATGCAATGCAAATTTTAGCACACTTTGATGATGGATGCTAAGAGGTATGATTTGAAAATTTGGATATTCCAATGATGCATGTCTTTGTTACGTAGAAAAGAGGTATTTTTCATCCATTAACAAAATGCACATTCACATGTATAAAAGTTATAAGTGAGTATGACGCCATTTCTTTCTACATCAAGAGCATAAGGTATAAGACCTACTTAGGGCTACTTAAAGCCTCGTAGCCAGGATATCCAGACTAATATCCCACTTTTCTTAAATACATATAGATGTACAAAAAAGAACAAAATGGATAAAGAATCATGCAAAAGATTATGTTTGATTTGGTTGCATAATTTACATGTGTAATGGCAAGGTCCTTCTTAAGTCATAACATAGAAATGCATAGGAATAGATTTAAGCAAGTGTTGTGTTCTTTTCAAATGAACTATACACTTGCAAATCCTAGGTAAATCTATGTTAAGAAAAGAAAAGAAAGCTTCATAATACACATGTTATGCTATAATCACATGCAAACTTATAAATATTCATAAGTAGCACCACTCCATTTATAATCTTTGCTTTATAAGTTTTGAAATAATTTTTGGTTTAATAGTGATAATAGCCACTCATATTCTTAATTTTAGCCAACTCATGCAATTTGACATAAAGGAAAACATTTTATTTAATTGATTTTTCAAAAGAAATGAATGCATGATTTCATATGACAAATAATATTTAGCCTGCTTAGAAAGAAATAAAGGGATGTAAGCACATGACATCATTCACCCTAATTAATTCCTAAGGACAACCATATAAAATATGATTATTTAAAAATGAATCAAAATTCTTTAAGAAAATTTTTAGTTTTGAATTTGATTTGACTTAGGAAACATGAAAAGGGTTTGCTAGTCTTAACCCATTTCTCCCATGTTTGAATTAGTTTAGTTTAATTTTAGAACAATTAGGTTAAATTTATGCTTTGTTTAGGTTAAGGTATGAATTAAATCCATTAATTATCCCTTACCTATGCCACTTTAATATAATTATCCAAATAATTATGAGCCAACATATGATATGAAATCAAATGGAAATTAAATCAGTAATGAACCTATGAAATAAAGGGGCAAATGCAATTGGCTCACAATTATTGATTAATTAAGCTAAAGGGTTTGATTAAGTGCTTTCACAACCATCCTACACATGTAGTTTGATTATAATTTTCTTTAGATTTCCCTTAGGTTAGTGAACACCTATGAATAAACCCAATGATTAAGTTATGGAATGATTTAGTTTTGAGTTTGAATAATTAAACTATTTAATGAAGTGATTAAGCCATTTAATTAAATACAAATTGATTAAGTGTTTATCCAAATAGAATAAACTCAGGGGAAAAGATTGGAGAAGTCTTAATCTCATTCTCTATGTCCAATCACTATTTTATAATGATTAACATGTTTTAATTAATGAATTTAGCACTTTTTAACATGTTAATTAATCATTTAATTAGTTAAGAGAGTGATTAAGAATGAAATAAGTAATTCCCCTAATTAATCAAGCAATAAATTTCAAGAAAATCATGGGAGGCAGAGGTCATCCCACTAATTAACCTCATGAAGTTTGGAATTAATTATTGAAATAATTAAAGAGTAATTTTCTTTATTACATTTTCAATAAAACCTATATTGAGTGAAAATTTCTACTCAAAATCAATTGATTTTAATTTTATATTAATTTCCTCTGAATTATCTTTAAAATGAGTCTAAGTTTATATTTTTTGGATTTTTGTACAATTAGTTATGATTTTAAGAAATTTCACCATTAAAATTAGATTAATTAAAGTTAACTAAACCCCTAACCCCGTCGAGCCACGTGGATGACACGCTTTCATGTTCACATGTAGGTTATTTTAGTTGTCGTTATCACATCGGTCGGTGGCCGACGCTTTCTTCATGGCCTGTCGATCTGATCGGACCAGATCAATCTCGTGGTTTAGGAATGAATTAGAGGGGATCTAGCTCGATCAGATCATAGCCGTATGTTCGAATCATGTGAAACGGATGGCGTATGATCCTTCTCCTTTGTAATCGATGAGTCAATCATCTCTCCTTGTTCAATTCAAGCTCGCCCAAGCTTGGATTGGGATCAAAATGATCCCACACCTTTGAAAGGAGTGGGGATGCTCATCCATCAGTCAATATTTTAATGGGTGATAATTTTCTTCAAAAAGGACCAACCAAATTTTCTTATGGCTACAGTTTCAAGCAATTACCTCGCCAGATGCTTCCAACAGAGGAGGTAGCTTCATCTAGTAGAGATGAAGTCCTGTTGAAGGAATCTGATCTCAATTTCAAGTAGATTGCTCAGTTCACTAATCTCCTCTTCAATGGTGATCAGCCTTGATTGAAGTCGTACTTCCTGTGGCTTGGAGACTTGGAAAATGACTTGATTGAGCTTGACAAAGTCCACTGATGGTGTGTGCAAGGTTAATTTGATTTTGGTTAAGAATTGGATGAGTTGGAATTTGAGCTCACCTCCCCTATTTCGGCTATGAGTAAAACTGAGAAGGAGAAATGAGGAAGCTCGGGAATTGCTTGGAAAAGCTTGGGGAGGCTTCGATTCAATCTCCTTAGCTCTGAGGAAATGATTGCTTCTAGTTTGAGTGGGAATGAGGGGGAGTATATCTCTCCCTCCTTGGATCGGATGGTGGGATGATGAATTACCATTTCTGATCAATGGCTTGGGTTAAAGGCACAGTTTGAGCTGCAAAACACCCTACATGGGTCATTTTAGTTGGTGGAGTGAAGGGGAGTGGATGCCCATGTGCTAGGTGAGTGCATTTGGAGTTTCAAGAGCTCAAGAAGTTAGTTTATCCTTAGCTTGGGTTATGGCCAACCCAAGCTCATTGGGTCATGTTCACCACCCTCCTTGTTGTCCATGAGGACCACTAGGAGGATGCCAATTCCTTTCAAGTGAATTTGATCATGGATACCCTAAAGATTAATTTGTCCATGATTTTGATTTGGGAAAATTTGAAATGATTCAAAAATGGGTTGGGCCAAATTTTAAGTGATTTGGAGTTCATTTAGTTTGAATTGGTTCAATTTGACCTATTTAAGTCAAGTTGGGTCAAATTGGGTTAGGTTGACCAATTGGTCAAATTGCGTCAAACTAATGGTTAGATCAAGTTCAAATAATCATTTGGAGCCCATGGGTATGATTGTTTTGGTTCAACTTGATTTAGATTTGGTTTTGGTTCATTTTGGTTCATTTAGGTCAAATGGGTCAAGTTGACCAATTTGACCCATTTATTGAGGTTAGTCATGGGTTGGTTTAGGTTTGGTTGATCATTTGAAATGTATTGCAAACTTTGGCTTCAATCAATTTTGATTTGGTTTGATTTCAAGTTGATTTGACCTTTTAGGTAAAGTTGATTCATGTCAATTGTTAGGCTAGGTTGGGTCTGATCAATTGAAACTTTGGTTAAGTTCAACAATCAATTTAGAATGAATTTGACCCATAGGTTGTAATCAATTTGTCTTATATTAAGATTTGACCTATTTTGGCTTTTTAGGTCAATTTGGGTCAACTTAGGTCAAGTGGCCAATTAGGATTGGTTTGGCTTGATTGATGATTTGGTCATGTTCAATCATTGATTATTGACTGGTTTAGATCAATGGTTTCAATCAATTTGACTTGTAATGAATTTTGGCTTGTTTGGGTTTTATTTGGGCTAAGTGTTGACTTGGTCAAAGGCTAGGTTTGACATGGTTCGACCCAATTTGAGTGATTGATCATTCAGGGATGATTGTTGATCACAATGTGAGGCTTAGATGGGCTTAGTTAAATCTAATTTGGGTTGGATTAGAATTTGGCTTTTGGTTGAACTCACATATAGACTTATGATTGAAATATAAATCCAATTGCAAGTGTTTTGAAGTCAAATGGGTTTTGGTTCATTTTACAATTTTAAGTCAAAAGGATGAATATGGGTTTGATTTGGGTTAGTTTGATTTTGGCTTGGTGATTATAGTTTATGTTTATATTTAGGCATGTGATTGAAGAAGTGGTTGTTTGAAGATAGAATCCAAGAGTTTGGATTGGTTTGAGAATGATTTGGCTAAATCCAAGAAATTGGCTTAAAGGATATGTGGTGAAATATTCTATAATACATTTCTTGCCTTCATCTATCGCCCCCTCCCCCCTTTGGAAAAGAGGATAAATGAAAATAGAAATATATAAAAATACATCTTGTTGGGACACCACGCAGATCCACAGATATTCTTATTGAGGGAGATCGAGTACGACATTGAGGAGAGGTGTACTATCTTGAAAGATAGAAGTCACCACCCTATAATGGATCTAATCACCTCAACAAGGACTCCTAAAGACAATGGGTTGATATGTACCAAAGATTCTTTGTATATGGAAAATAAAGTAGGGTTTATTTTAAACCAATTGTTGTTCCCTAGCAAGCCCATAGTTAATTACATCCCAAGGGGCTCCCTTAAGAATACTCTCTTAAGGTAAATGATTGTTGTCTTGATTTCAATAGGTGGACTATCAATCGATTGCTTATTTTGAAAGATCAAATGAAATTGATCGAGGAGAGGATGTTATTATCGAAGCCAAAGGAAGACAAGTAGGAGATGCCCACAATACTAGGAAACTTATCGAGCATTTCAAACTATCCTATGGGCTTTGCATTTTTGAAATTGATTTAATTTATTTGAGTTAAATTTTTTATTAGAAATTTAGGACTTATGAATCCATAACACAAGATTAAGGAAATGCCTAAGAGGTGAGGATCTATGCTTATTGCCCACAAAGGAGAGAAGTAACCTCAGAACCTAAATCTAGGGAGTTTTGGCCAGGGCTGAAAGCACAACCTAAATCTAAGACAAAAATGGGTATTTAGTTTGCCTCCACAAGAGAGGACAATTCACCCCACTGCTTGGACTTACAATCATCTGGGGGTGGCACTAACTCCCTCTGCTTTAAATTCATGTAGGCAAGTCATAGCTTTATGCAAGATAGCTAGGTTATTTATTTGAAGAGACTAAGTCCTTAAACTCACTTAAAGAGAATTTATCAGGACATGCAAATGAACTAAATCTAATGCAATTCAAATTTAATTTTATTTTCATTTTAGGCAATTTTTTGACTCAAGCTAATAGATTCATATATGTGCAGAAATGAGATTATTGGCCAAATTAAGAAAGGAGGTGTGTTTCCACCATGGCTCTTAAAGGTCAAGCCAAGTTTCTTTGGAAAAGGTGGAAGCCTTCCAATCAAGAGTGAAAATAATATGCATTTATGCATGATGTTATAAAATAAGTACTCATCCAGCTAATCCACATCCAGGCCATTCATAAAGCATGGAAGAAACTAGGAAAAGGATGCCACTTAATGCACAAGCTAAATAAATCGTCAATCAATTTATAAAGCTAATCGCAAAAGAATAAGAGGCCATTATGGTCAGATACCACTGCACAAACCAACTCCAAACCTTGATCAAACCTTAATTTTCTTAAATTCCTTTAATTTTTCATTAAAGGACTTAGCCAAAATCAACTCCAAACCTTGATCAAATCAACTCAAACCTTTGGGATTTTCTCAAAACTTATTTATATCCTCATTTATATTCTCATATATAAATGAAATATAAATATAACTCAATTCAATAAAAGAAAAAAAATTAAATTCCAAATTAAAAATGCTTAAAATTCCATTAAATCTCTTAATATTTCATTAATGGATTTACCCTAAACTTTGATCAAACCACTTCAAACTCATGGAATTTTCTCAAAATATATTTGTATCCTCATTTATGTTCTCATATATAAATATAAATCAATCAAATCTAACTCAAAAAAAAAATTCTATTTAAAAATTCAATTAAATCTTTTAAATTCCCTTTGATGGATTTAACCCTAAATCATGATTAAACTCTTTCAAATTTTTGAAATTTTCTCATGATCAATTTATATTCTCATTTATATTCACATATATAAATGAAATATAAATTCAAACAATCAAAACCATCTCCTAAGCTCAAACTCAATTCAAATCAAAATCAAATCTAAGCCTTTCAAGTCAAAATCTTGAACTTAGCCAAAATCAATTCAAATCAAGCCAAACTCTTGATTTTCTCTCATGGTTCAATCAATCCTACAATCATGAGCTCATATATAAATCCAAACCTCAACCTTCAATCAAAACCAAAATCAAAAATCAAACCCAAAAAATTCCTTCATATTCTTCCTTTGAATATGAGAGTTTCAGATGGGTCAAAACCCATTTGACTTCAAACCTCTTGTAAATGGATTTATGTTTCAATCATAAGTCCATGTACAAGGTCAATCAACTTCAAATCAAGCTTTGACCAAGTCATTTGGCCCACTTAGGATCACTTGACCCAAAGTGACCTAAAGTACCCTTATGAGTCAACTTTTGATCATAACCAAATTGGTTTGAACCAAACTCATATTTGTCTCTCATCATGATCAACAATCATCATGGGATGATCAATCAATCAAGGGTCAAACCAAGTCAAACCTAAGGGTTGACCAAGTCAACACTTAACCTAAAATGAAACCTAACATGACCAAAATCACTATAGGCCAAATTGATTGAAACCATTGATCTAAGTTAACTCACAACCTATGTTTGAACTTGACCAAGTCAACCTTTGAGCCTAACCTATCCCAATTGACCTTAGACCCAACATGACCTAAAGGGGTCATGTTGAGCCAAAATTGAACTTAACTCATATCGATTGGAAACAAAGATACCAATCCACTCCATATGACCAAACCTAAACCTACCCTTGACCTAACCCAAATGGGTCAAATGGGTCAAATGGGTCAACTTGACCCATTTGACCTAAATGAGTCATATGAGCCAAAACCTAACCTATACCAAATTGAACCAAACCAAAGGCATCAAAACATTTCAAATGGTCATATGAACTTGACCTAACCCTTGGTTTGACCCAATTTGACCTATTGGTCAACTTGACCCAAGTTGACCCATTTTGACCTAAATGGGTCAACATGAGCCAAACCTATCAAATGGATTTCAAATCCATTGAAACTTAGCCCAACCTATTTTCTCAACATACAAAACATACCAAAATTTAAAAAAAAAATAGCAAAATAACCATTATACCCCTAGGCCATAGAATAAATTTTGGCCTAGCCCATGGGTATTTTGGTCATGCACTCATCACAAACACTTGAGGCTCTCTTAAAACATCAAGGGGACCTAGTGATAAGTGTTGCACCCAACCCAATGGGTTTAGGTCAACCCATTTGTCCTAGGGACCAAACTTGACCCATAGGCATGAAATTGAACTTTCAAACTCCCCCCAAACCTCAATTGAATGCACATGGGAGCTAGGCATCCACTCCTCTTGCCAAATCGACCATGTGCACACCTCTAACCACTCAAACAACCCATTCCATTATGACAATTGGATCAAAATGGCATGCATAGGCTCGACCATCCGATTACTAGAAGGGGAGATATACTCCTCCTAATTCATTGAAATCACAACACACTCACAATCGATTAAGGTCTAAGAAGCTTTGCCAAACATCACAGAGCTTTCCTAAGGCCTCTAGAAGAGATTTGGATTTCATCTTTCTCGATTTTCAAATAGTTAAAATAGGGGAGCTCACCTTGACCTCCAAAATTCTCCACACTTGATCGTACTTCAATTCCTCTTATACTCATCATCTTCAGACTCAGTCGAGCTTGCTTAAGAATTCAATTGAGTTCTAAAACAAAGGGGAAGATCAATTAGATCAAAGCCACAAGGGGAGCTAAGGGGAGTTGGTCCATCCACTCATCTACTCAACCTCAAGAGCTAGGAACCTCAACAGGGCTTCGTCTTTACTAGACGAACCTACCTATCACAGCTTGAGGTTTGAATTCGACCACTTAGGCTAAGGTGTGTTGGTCTTTTGTGAAGTGGATTTTCATCTCATAGGATATTAGGCATTGGATTGGCCGCTCTAGTCCCTTAGATGGTGTGTGTTGAATCTTGTTTGAATCCATGAAGGATCAGGATCAGATCTTCCCTTGGATTGTGAATGGCTCACATTCCTCCTCAAGGAAGAACTCAGCCAATCTCAGCCATCCATTCGCGTGTTCTTAGATGGATGACCGAGATTTTTAGACACATTTTTAACCCTTTATCTGATTTTTAGAACCACAGGTATATCCTCTGTCATCCGATCTTTGATCGAACGGCTAAGGGTAAAGATGTGTGCCCCGCTGCCCCCTCTCTCGATTTGACTGGTTAAGTAATGGCTCATGGCTTGATGCGTATAAAGCGCGCTGACCATCGCCACCACACATCACACTGTGGTTGGGGGATTAAGTGGGGATTAGTTATTTAACTAATTAATTCCTAATTAATCCCTATGGCTTCTAAAAATCATAACTCCTTATAGAAAAATTATTAAAATAAAAGGGAAAATGCCTTGGATAGATAATTTAACCTAGAATATTCTAAAATTGTTTTCAATACATTTTGATTTCCCTTTTTCTCTGAATTTAGGTTTCGAGAATGGTAATTAGCTAATTACTTTCTAATTAAGTCATCAATTAATCTCAAACTTTTAGGGTTCATTTTAGGGGATGACCTCTGCCTCCCCTAATTTTCTTGAGATTTATTGATGACTTGATTAGGGACATTGCTAACTCATTCCCTAATTACCCCTTTCATATAATTAAAGGTAATTAAGATATAATTAGTGGATATTCCCTATGTTTAAGTTGGATTAAGGGTAGATCCAGTGAATAAGGGTAGGGAATAATTTTGGGGTGTTTCCCCAAAGCTACTCCCTAAACCCCCTTTTTCTTTTCTTATTCCCTTTCTTTATTAAGGGTTAATCCATTAATTACCCCTTTAAATGATTTTCAAATTTCTAAAAATCTCCATAACTTAATTAATCTACCTTAGGTAGATACTTAGGTGTTCAATAACCTAAGTTTGATTAAGGAAATTAAACACCCCTTTCATAAGTGTGAAGGTGTGTTTTAAAAGTACTTGAGCTAAAACCCTTAGCTTAATTAACTTTTAATTGTGAGCCAAATTACATTAGGCCTTTTCATTACTAGGTGCATTATAGATTTACATATCTTGTGGGTTTTATGTCATCTCATTGGCTCATAATTACCTAAGTTAATTTTTCTAAGGTGGTGTAGGTAAGGGTTAATTAAATCACTTAATGCATACCTTAACCTAATCAACACTTAAAAATGGATTTAATTATCTAAAAATTAAACTAAAATACAAAACACATGTGGGAATGGGTTAGGAATAGCAAACTAATCTCACGCTTTTAAAATTAAATCAAACTTCAAACAAATAAAAGTCATTTGGAAATTCACTTTGATTTATTCTAAGCTTTCATATTCTTTAAGAATGTCTTTAGGAATTAAGTAAAGTGACTTTGTTCATATGATTACATTGCTTTAGATCTTTCCCAACATGTTAAATTCTATGCCATATAACTTATGCATCCATGATTTCATGTTTTCAAAGTTTTAAGATGAAATTGTTTACTCTATGTCAAATGTGCATGTGTTGGCTAAAGTTAAATATGAGTGGCTATTATCACTACTAAATTTAAAGTATTTTCAAAATCCATAAAAAAAACACTAAATTTGAAAGTGTTCTATTCTTATAATTTAATTATAATCTTGTATGTAGTAGATTATAAAGTCATATATAGTGTAGCATTTCTTTCTTTCCATTATGTTAGCCTAGTTTTGAATAAGGGTTAGTAAGATGTAGGGCTCATTTGAAAAGAATCCAACACTTGCTTAATCATATTCCTTATTCATCTCTATGCTATCATCTAAGGAGGATTGTCTACACTTACATAAATAAATTGCATAAACAAAATGAAACCATTAAGTAAACTTTTGCATATTCTTTTCCAGTTTATTTCTTTTATATGGATGTTAGTACTTAAGGAAAGTGGTATATTTGTCTGGACAACCCTAAGGTTGCGAGACTTTAAGTAGCCCTAAGTAGGTCTTATACCTTACATCTCTGGTTAACAATAGCGATGTACCCACTTATTCCTTTCTACTTTCATGCATGTATGTGAAATTTTGGAGAAAGAAAACCCTTTTCTACTTAAGAAAATTCATGCATCTAAATCTTCAAAGTTTTCTTAAATGAATTACTTAGCATGCATCATAAAGTGTGTTAACTATCTTCATTTGCATGTATAGATATGCTTAGGGTCCATCCATATGAATGTTATATATGTTGGGATAGAATTGAAGTAATGTATGTTATGTGAATTTTTGATTCATTTTTCTTAATCTTAAAATGCCTTTATTTTTGAATAGAATTATATAGAATTGATCTAAACTTATGATTAATTAAAAGAATTAATCAAAACATTCACCTAAGTAAAACTAAAATATGAAACTTATCTTAGAAATTACTCAAGGATTAGGGAAGGAAAGAGAAGTTCTCTTCTCTTTCCCTCTCTTTATAACTTAGTAATTAATTGTAGGTTTCACTTAAACCAAATTAAAACATCAAATAAAAACAACCCAAAGTCATGAAACAACTTAAATAAAATCCTCCTCTAAGTTGAACATGTCTTTCACACTTAGAAAATTCAAACCTAAACTCCTAAACTAAGCATACCACACAATCCTTCAAAGCACACACACTAGTCTAAGTCACCACTTCTAGCTTTAGGTTAGGTCGGTGCATGGCTTGATGTTATGTTTTAGACTGGATGTTAGGGTGTACGTTCATAGAATGAATGAATGGTAATACGTTAGTCTAACTATTCTTTTCAGGGATTGTGGTAAAGGGCTATCATAAATAAAAATATAAATGCTTCTTGCTTGCGGTGCTCTTTAGCATAATCCATAGGGCTAGTGGACTTAGTCACCCATGTGTGGGGTGATAAGTTCAATATACATGCCTGGGATTTATGTGGTGTGATTTGACTAACCTTTATTTTGTAGGTGTTAGTTAGATTCCTTTTCATATAAAAACTTGTATATTTAGGATTTGGAATGATTTGTTATGGGGGATTATGATGAACATTGGTCATAAGATCCCATCTTGTGCACCATGTGAAGCCTTGGAGCATCTTCCATTCAACCATCCAAAGGAAGATCCAAAGAAGAAAGAAAGAAAGAAGAAAAGAAAGGAAGAAGAAAGAAGAAAGAAGAATAAGCTTGAAGACCCCCATAACAATGAATTCATTTTTCTTAAATGTAATTTTATTTATTTGTAACCCAGGTTGTATAAGGGTAGAGATCGGTTACCTAATTTGATATTTTTTGGGTTTGTGCAATTGTACCCATCCACAAATGACAATTTATTCTTTTTGCACTAGTTTTATAAATTGATTGATGTTTGTTTAACTTATGCATTAAGTGGTATGCTTTTTCTAGTTTCTTTCTTATTTTATGTATGGCCTGAATGTGGATTAGGCTCTTTAGGAAAAAATAAATCTTTTACCCAACTTAAAAATTTAAACTGAAATTAAGCAACTCATAACCTCACCTAAAGCTTAGGATTAAAATCAAGATAAAAGAATTAGAGACCACTTAGCTGGATGAGCTCTTTCTTTATAATATCAGGCACAATATCATCTTATTTCACTCTTGATTGGAGGGCTTCCATCTTTGCCAGAGAACTCAACTTGACCTATGAGGGCCATGGTGGAAACTCACCTCCTAAACTTCTAGCTAATTTTGGCCAACAATCTATTTTCTCATGCATTAGTCATAAAAATCCTATTAGCCTGAGTCAAATTGATTGTCCAAAAATGAAATAAAATGAAATTTGAAATGCATTCGATTTAAGTCATTTGAAGCATTTCTCTTTACATGATCTAGTCTCTTTAGAGAGTGAGTTTAAGGACTTAATCTCTTTCTAAATAAAAATAGTCTAGCTATCTTGCATATGCATAAAGACTCGCCTACATGTATTTAAAATCATAGAAGGAGTTAGTTGACAGCCACCCCTAGGTGGTTGTAAGTCCAAGCTGTCGGGTGATTTGTCCTCTCTTGTGGAGGCAAACCAATTACCCATTTTCACCTTAGATTTAGGTTGTACTTCCGGCCCTCGCTAAAGCTTTCTAGATTTAGGTTATGAGATTGCTTCTCCCCTTTGTGGGCCATAAGCATAATTCCTCACCTCTTAGGCATTTCTTTAATCTTGTGTTAAGGAATCTTAAGTCCTAAAATTCTAATGAGAAATATAACTCAAATAAATTAAATCAATTTTAAAATGTAAAGCCCAACTATTGGATAGTTTGAGACTCTTGCTAGGTTTCCTTACATCGTGAGCATCTCTACTTATTCTCATTTTGGCTTCAATAACTCTCTCTCTCTCTCTGTCTTGATCAATCCTTTTTAATCTTTAAAATATAAACCAATTGATTGATAGTTTTTTCTATTGAAATCTTCAAAGATAATGATTATTTACCTTATTGGAGAGTTTTCCTAAAGGATCTTATCCTTTAGGATATAATTAACTATGGGGGCTTATCCCTGTAGGGAACTTAATGAACCCAGTTTAAAATAAACCCTACTTTACTTTTCTATGTGAAGTAGGGGAAGAATCTCTGGTATATATGTAGACCCATTGTCCTTAGGAGTACTTATTGAGGTGATAGGTTCCATTAAAGGGTAGTGACTTCTATCTTTCGAGACAGTACACTATACCTTGATGACGTATCTGATCACCTGAATAAGTACATCTGATCTACGTGGCATCTTACTAAGATGAATTTTTGTATGGTCTCTTCTTTCTCTTCTCCACAGATTTGAAAGGTGACACCTTATAAGAGATTTATTAACCAACAATGCACATACATCCTAACATCTATACTAAAAAATATATTACAAAATAAAAGCAAGCATCAAACCATGCACCGCCCTAACCTAAAGTTAGAAGTAAATTAACCATTAATTAAGAAAGGATTAAGAAAGAAAAGGGGGTTTAAAGAATATCTTAAGTGGAATGCCCCAAAATTATTCGCTAAACCTCCTAATCACTGAAACAGACCTTAATCAACTTCAACAAAGAATTAAAACACTAATCAAACCCATAAATTAACCTTAATTATATTAAGGGGTAATTAGGAAATGAATTAGTAATTTTCCCAATTAAGCCACCAATAAATCCCAAGAAAATTAGGAAAGGCAGAAGTCATCCCCCAAAATACATTCAAGAAGTTTGAGATTAATCAATGGATTATTTATAGAGTAATTATCAAATTAATATTTTCAATAAAAGCCAAAATCAGAGAAAGAAAATATTCAAAATCCTTTAAAACCAATTTTAAAATATTTTAGATTGAATTATCTTTCAGTGAAAATTTACCTCATATTTTTTTTGATTTTTTTTTAAAGAGATATGAATTTTAGAAGTTTAGCGGATTAATTAAAATCATTTAAACTTTAATTAATCCCTTTATCTAATCGGTGCGACATGCAAGCTGCTGACTCAGATGCACTTTACACGCATCACTCTCTGAGTGGTAATTTAAATGTCACATCATAGCATGGCGGTAGTGCTATGCACTTTGGTATCTGTCGTTCAATCAAGGATCGAATGGCTAGGAGTTAATTCACGGATTTAGAGGGATAAAATTAGGATATAAAATAGGATTTAATCTTGACCGTCTATCCAAAATAGGTGGATGGATGGCCAGAGATCTATCCTTGCCAAAGCCTGTGATCCATGGAGACCATCCATGTTCTAGGCCTTGTTCCGAGCTCGATTGAGCTAAGATTGGGATGAAATTTTGCACACACAATCTAACCCTAATGGCAAGCACATATAACGGTTGAAATCTCATGACATTAACATTTCTTTCACAAAGGACCAACACACATGGAGTTTAGTGATCATAAATGTCTAACCTCATCGGTGCTTGATTCCCTTGGAGGAGCTTCGTCTGGTTGAGATGAACCTTTGGTGAAAGTCTTAGCTCTTGAGGTTAAGTGGATAGCTCTATGGACCAACCCCTCCTTAGCTTCCTTGCAACTTTGATTGGAGTAGATCTCCCTTTTCCTTTCGAACTTGAGAGAGAGAGCTTGGACAAGTTCGACTTGGTCCCGTGAGGGAGTGTGCAAAGTGAATTAACTTGAATTGGAGTGTAGAGAAAATTGGCCAATCCTTAGAGCTCCCCTATTTTTGCTTAAGGGAAACCGAGAAATGGTAAATTCAAACTTCCTAGAGCTTGGATCACTCAAGAATGGCTCCTACTCACTCAATTAGCCTTTGTTGAATTGAAGTGGATTCATTTCTCCTCTCAAGCAATCAGATGAGCGAAGCTCCACTTGGAGTTTAGTGATCATAAATGTATAACCTCATCGGTGCTTGATTCCCTTGGAGGAGCTTTTGAGATTTTAACCGGAAAGTCTTAGCTCTTGAGGTTAAGTGGATAGCTCATGGACCAACCCTCCTTAGCTTCCTTGCAACTTTGATTGAGTAGATCTCCCTTTTCCTTTCAACTTGAGAGAGAGCTTGGACAAGTTTGACTTGGTCCCGTGAGGGAGTGTGCAAAGTGAATTGACTTGAATTGAAGTGTAGAGAAAATTGGCCAATCCTTGGAGCTCCCCTATTTTTGCTTAAGGGAAACCGAGAAATGGTAAATTCAAACTTCCTCTAGAGAGCTTAGGATCACTCAAGAATGGCTCCTAACACTCTCCCTTACTCAATTGAATTAGCCTTTGTTGGAATTGAAGTGGATTAGGGGGCGGAGCATATCTGCCTCTCAAGCAATCAGATGAGCGAAGCTCCACTTGCCATTTTGATCCAATTGACCTTAGGTAGTGGGTTGTTTGATATGTTAGAAGCTTTCACATGGTCGGTTTGGGCTAGGGAGTGGAGTGGTAACTTCCCATGTGCTTCAAATTGAGTGGGGGCATGATTCCCATGTGGCCAATTTGAGCCATGTGCTCAATTTTGGCCTTGGGTGAAGGTTGGCTAACCCAAACCCATTGGGCTAGGTGCACCACCCTCCATAGGGTTTACTTGACCTATTAGGAAAGTAGCAAGTAGATGTGAAGAGAAATTGACCAAATTTCCCAAGGATTTGACCAAAATTTGTTCTATAGCCTAGAGGTAGAATGGTCATTTGGCTAATTTTTGAATTTGGATATGTTGGGTATGTTAAGAAAATAGGTTTAGCCAAGTTTCATTGAATTTGGAGTTCATTTGGTATGGTTTGGCTCATGTTGACCCTTTTAGGTCAAAATGGGTCAACTTGGGTCAAGTTGACCAATTGGTTAAATTGGGTCAAACTAAGGATTGGGTCAAGTTTATATGACCATTTGAAATATTTTAGTGGCTTTGGTTTGATTCAATTTGGTCTAGGTTTGAATTTGGTTCATATGACTTCATTTAGGTCAAATGGATCAAGTTGACCAATTTGACCCATTTGACCTATTTGAGCTAGGTCATGGGTAGGCTTAGGTTTGGTTAGTTATATGAAGTGGATTGGTATTTTTGTCTCTAATCAATTTTGGTTAAGTTTGAATTTCACTCAGCATAACACTTTAAGTCAAGTTGGGTTCAAGGTCAATTGGGCTAGGTTAGGTCTAGTTGGCCAATTGAGGCTTTGGTCAAGTTCAACAAATGATTTGGAATGAACTTGACCCATTGGTTTCAATCAATTTGGCTTAGATCAAGTTTTGACACATTTTGACTTTTTAGGTCAAGTTGGGTCAACTTGGGTCAAGTGGCCAATTGGGCTAGGTTAGGTTCAAATGTTGACTTAGTCAAGTTCAAACATTGGTCATGAATGAACTTTGATAAATGGTTTCAAACAATTTGGCCTATGGTGGATTTTGGCTAAGTGTTGACTTGGTCAACCCTTAGGTTTGATCCAATTTGGGTGACTGATCATCTCATGATGATTGTTGATCATGATGAGAGGCATATGTGAGTTTGATTCAATCCAATTTGGTTAGGATTAAAATTTGGCTCATTAGGGGTAGTTTAGGTCACTTTGCGTTAAGTGAGACTAAATGGGTCAAATGGCTTGGTCAAAGCTTGATTTGAGTTTGATTGAACTTGTATATGGACTTATGATTGAAATATAAATCCATTTGCAAGTGATTTGAAGTCAAATGGGTTTTGATTCATTTGACAATTTCATATTCAAAGGAAGAACATGAATGAATTTGGGGTTTGATTTTTGAATTGAGTTTTGATTTAGTGATTGAAATTTATATTTATATGATTGTATTGATAATCATGAAGGAAAATCAAGAGTTTGGCTTGATTTGAAGTTGATTTAAGTTCAAGATTTTGAAAAGGCTTTAGGTTTTTTGAGTGGATTTGAGTTTGATTTTTAGAATTGGTTTTGATTATTTAAATTTATATTTCATTTATATATGTGAATATAAATGATAATATAAATGGATTATGAGAAAATTTGATGAATTTGAAGTGATTTGATCGTGATCTAGGCTAAGTCTTTAAAAGAAAATTTAAAGGACTTAAGAAAGATTTGAAGTTTGGATTTGATTTTTGAGTTTTGATTTGATTGATTTATATTTATATTTCATTTATATATGTGAAGATAAATGAGAATATAAATGAGTTATGTGAAAATCTCATTAGTTTGAATTGATTTGAAGATGATTTTGGATAAGTCCTTAAGAGGAAATTTAAACGACTAATAAATTTTTTGAAATTTTGGATCTAACTTTTGAGTTTAGTTTGATTGATTTGAATTTATATCTCATTTACATATGTGAATATAAATGAGAATATAAATGAGTTATGAGAAAATCTCATGAGTTTGAATTGATTTGATCATGATTTTGGATAAGTCCTTAAGAGGGAATTTAAAGGACTTAGGAAATTTTGGAGCAGGAATTTGAATTTTGGATTTATATTTGATTGATTTATATTTATATTTCATTTATATATGTGAATATAAATGTGAATATAAATGAGTTGTGAGAAAATCTCAAGAATTTGATTTGATTTGATCATGATTTAGGCTAAGTCCTTAAAAGGGAAATTAAGGGACTTAGGGAATATTTAGAATTTGGAGTTTAAAATTTTGAATTTGGTTTCAATCATGGATTTGATTTGAGTTTGGAGAAAATAAAATAAGATTGATTTGGAGTTTGACTTGAAGGAAGGAAGTGGTTCAAATTTTCCTAACAGGCATGACCTAACCCAAGTCACTGTGAGGTGTCTTAAGACTAAGGAACTCTTAAAGTCTAAGAGGAGTCCTATGTCTAACATGGAGGGGTTGAGAGCTCATTCTAAAAATGAGGTCAACAAGATATAAGCTGGATTTTGATTTGAGTTTTGAATTTATTTTGGTTACTTGAATTTATATTTCATTTATATTTGTAAATATAAATGAGAATATAAATGGGTTATGAGAAAATCTTTTGAGTTTGGAGTGATTTGGGTTTGGTTTGTGCTAAGTCCATAAGATGAAATCAAAGGGCTTAGGAAAGATTTTGGGATTTGAATTCAATCGTGGGTTTTGATCATTTAATTTAGAATTGCTTTATGATTTGAGAAAAATTAATTGAGTTGGAATTGATTTAAGATTTGGGCTTTGGAAATGATTTATGATTTGATAAAATCAATTGAGTTGGAATTGATTTATGATTTGATTTGGATTGGTTTGAAGGAGGGAAGCAAGGATTGGGTTCAAGCTATAGGGTAGACAAGTCCTCCTAGTACCGCTAGGGCACAACCTATTCTTATGGCTAACTCCTCTATGTCTCTAGAGTTAGGTTATGTGTTCACCTAATCATTAGAAGTGCCTTAAGATTAAGGAACTCTTAGTATCTAGATGAGTCCTATGTCTAAGATGGAGAAGTTGAAAGCTCACTCCAAAAGGGAGGTCAACAGTCGTCATTATTCTGCACCAAGGGAATGAGGTAGGAACCACCTTGGGGCTACTTAAAGTCGTGCATCCCTAGAATATCCAAACTAATATACATATCCTTAGATACATATGGATGTATCAACAACTACAAGAATAGAAAGCCATGAAAAAAATTTGTATTTTATGTTTGTTTGATTTAATTGTGTGAATGAATTGAAGTTCTTTCTAAATTTTGATGTTCAAATGCATAAAAATGAAATCAAGCAAGTACGTCACCATTGTTCTACACCAAGGGAAAGAGGTACAAACCTCTTAGGGCTACTAAAAGTTGTGTGTCCCTAGGATGTCCAGACTAATATACCTGCTAACATTCTTACTTATACAATTCAACACATGAATATAAGAAAGAAACTTTACTTCATACACTAAACTTATATTCACTTGCATTCCCTATGTATATATAACTAGAGTTACAATATATATGTATATTCATTCATTAATAGACTTTTGAAAATATATTTGAGATTTAATAGTGATACTCGCCACATATATTTTTAATTAAGCCAACACATGCAAATTGATATAAAGAAAATTATTTTTTATTTGATTAATTTGAAAGACATGAATGCATGAGTACATATGACATACAACATTTAGCATGAATGGAAAGAAATAAAGAAACACAAGTAAGTAATTTCATTCATTCCAACTATGTCCTAAAGAAAATCAAACAAAATAAGATTATTTAAAATAAACCAAAGTTCTTTAACGACATTTCATTTTCATGTTTAATTTGATTTAAGAAATGTGAAAGGGTTTGCTAATCCTAATCCCATCCCCCATGTGTGTTAATTTGGTTTAATGAAAAGCAATTAGGTTGATTTTATGTCTTAATTAAGTTAGGGTATGAATTAAGTTAATTAATTAACCCTTACCTATGTCACCTTAAGTTAATTAATTAAACAATTATGAGCTAATATAATATGAAACAACATAGAAAAATAAATAGCAATGCTCTAATGATGAAAGGGGCCTAATGCAATTAGCTCATAATTATTTAATTAATTAAGCTTAAGGAGCTCACTTAATTACTCTTATGGTTTTCTCAATCCCAAGAGTTAATTAGAGAAGTAGATTCAATCAAATTATTTAAGTTCATTAATTAACTAATTAAATCTTAATTAACCTTAACTAATCAAAATGAGATGGACTTAGAGAAAGAGATAAAGAAGGGAGCCTAAGTCTCAATCCCTAAATCATTTTAGTTTGTTAATTAAAGTTTAAGTATGATTTGGATTCTTGATTAATCTTGTTAATTAATTAATTTAGGGGTTTTAATTAATTAAATATTTAAGACAAATGGAGAAGACTTAAAGAAAAGATTGGAAGAGGGAGTCCTAATCCATTTCCCTAGATTTCATCACCATTAACAAAGGTTAATAAGCTTAATTGATTGATTAATTTACAATTAATTTGCTTAATTATCAGTAATTAAGAGAGGAGAGTAATTAAGGCTTAATCTATTAATTTTCCCAATTAATTATCTAATAAATCCCAATGAAAATGGGGGAGGCAGAGGTCATCCCCTTAAACATCTCTAGAAAATTTGAAATTAACTAGATAATTAATCAAAGTAATTAGGCTAATTAAAATTTTAACTGAACCTTAATTAAATAGAAATTACTGTTCAAAATTAATTAATAATAATCTAAAATATCTTTAAATTGAGCCCACATTTGTATTTTTTTAGATTTTTCTATAATTAGTTATGAATTTTGGAAGTTTTAGCATTAAAAATAGATTTATTAACCTAATTAAACCTCCTAATCCCGTCGGTGCCATGTGGCAGCTAACACGACGCTCTTTCCACATGGCGTGACTGGATTAGTTATTTAAGTTATCACATCAAAGGCTGACACAAACGGTGGAGTAACGCACTTTTTGTGTGGGCTGTTCGATCTAGGATTGGATGGTCATGATTAAATATGCGATTCTAAAGGGGAAAAGAGAGGTCTATGCGTGATCAGATCAGGACCGTCCATTTCAATCATGCAGAATAGACGGTCCGTGATCTGTCTCCTCTTGAGCGGCGAACGATGGATATCGTCTGTCAATTTTTGCTCGACTTGAGCTCACTCGAGCTCGAATGGAGATGAAATTTATCCCACACCTTCGAGAAAACATAACAAGCACATCTAATGGTGGAAATCATGTGAGACATAAGTTTTATTCACAAAGGACCAACCTATTTGTGATAATAATCAATTTTAATGGAATACCTCACCAAAGCTTGTGATTGATGGTTCCAATAATTGAGGAAGTTTTGTTTGGTAGAAATGAAGCCTTGTTGAGCTGCACGAGCTTTGATTTGGGGTAGTTTGCTCAGAATACCAACCCACATCACGTAAGCAATTAGTATTGATCAAACTCTACCCTTCAGTTGTCAGGAAGCTTGGGAAACAATTCATTTTGGGTCATCTAGGTCCAAGGATGGTGTGTGCAAAATTAATTTTACTTTGGTTACAAAATGAGGAAATGGGAATCATTGGTTTGCTCCCCTGGTTTAGTTTCATGTAAAATTGATAGTGGGGATTTTGGGGAGCTCCAAAAATGCAAGGGGAGGCTCTGGATCTCGTTCCTTGGCTACTAGGGTTGAATCGATTGTGAGTGTGTGAGTTTGAGTGAGAATGAGGGGGGTATACCCCCTCCTTCCCTGGCTAGGATGGCGGTGATGGTTTTGGCTTGATGGATCGATGGCTGAGATGGGGAGCTCAATTTGGATAGGGAATCACTCCACTTGGCCTCACATGAGTGGAGGAAGGGCAGGAGGTGGTTGCCATGGGAGTGGTGGGTGTCCTTGGTGGTTTGAAATGCTCCAATTAGAATGGGGAGGTTATTTCACCTCCCCATGAGTCATGGCCGACCCAACCACCTTTGGATCAGGTCAGCCATGATCATTGGTGCCTAAGTGGACCTATCAATGGGTGTCAACTGGCCAAGGGAAGGAAATGACCAAATATGCATGTGTCTTATCTCATGGGATGTCCTAGACCCAAGGGAAAAGTGGTCATTTGGCTATGGGTTTGATTTGGGCAGATTTGGGATGGGTCAAAAGTAAGTTAGCCCAAATTTCAAGTGATTTGGAGTTTATTTGGTTTGATTTAGCTTGATTTGACCTATTTAGGTCAAATTAGGTTAGGTTGGGTCAAGTTGACCAATTTCACATGACCAATTGGAGTGTATTGGTGTCATTGATTTGATTCAATTTACTTTGGATTTGATTATGGCTCATTTGGGTTCATATAGGTCAAATGTCAATTTGACCAATTTGGCCAAATTGGGTTGGGTTAGGTGTTGAGTCAAGTTCAATTGGCTAATTAAAAATGATTGTAGGCTTTGGTTTGGTTTAATTTGAAATTAATTTGATTTTGGCTAATTTGACCCTTCAGGTCAATTTGGGCTAGGTTGGGTCAAGTTGACTAATTGATCAAATTGGGATAAATCATGGCTTTAGCCAAGTTCAATAAGTGATTTGGAATAACTTGAGTCATTGGATACAGTCAATTTAGGTTGGATTGTGATTTGACATATTTTGGCTTTTTAGGCCAATTTAGGTCAAATTGGGTCAAATGATCAATTGGGCTTGGTTTGGCTTAATTGAGGGTTTGGTCATGTTCAATCATTGATTATGAATTATTTTGAATCAAAGGTTTCAGCCAATTTAACATATGGTGCATTTTGGCAAGTTTAGGATTCATTTGGGCTAAAGGTTGACTTGGTCAATGGGCTAGGTTGACTTGGTTTGACCTAATTTAAGATAATTGATTAACCTAGGATGATTGTTGATCATGATATGAGGTTTGGATGAGCTCTATTCAATTTGATTTGGGTTGGATTAGAACTTGGCTCAAGAAGGTCTTTTAGGTCACTTTGGGTCAAGTGGACCTAAATGGGTTAATTTATTTGATTATGGCTTGATTAAAGTTTAGTTATATTGATAAATGGGTTTGAGATGGAAATATAAATCTAATTGCAAATGGTTTGGATCCATATGGGTTTTGGCTCATATGACAATTTCAAGTCAAAAGGGCTAACTTGGGTTTGATTTGGGTTAGCTTGGATTTGGTTTGATAATTGTAGTTTATCTTTATATTTGGAACAATAATTGACGGAATAATTGAATCATGAAGAAATCCATGGATTTTGATTTGATTTGGATAGGATTTGACCAAGTTGAAGAAATTGGTTTAAAGAGTATAGATTAGATTTTGGATTTGGTTTTGGCAATTTGAAATTATATTTCATTTTTATTTGGGAATATAAATGAAAATATAAATGATTCATGAAAAAATTACTTGAGTTTGGAGTGATTTGGAAGCAAATTTGACAAGCTCATGGATGTAGGTCAAAAAAGCTTAGAAGGAAATTTGGTTAAGTTTGCATTTGATCATGGGATTGAATCATTTGAAGTTGGATTTGAATTGAAATATGATAGTTTGATTGAAAGATTGAATTGATATCTGAGAAAATCAAATAAATTGGGATTGATTTGGATTTGGTTAAGGCTAAGTCTATAAGATGAAATCAAAGGGCTTAGAAAGGGTTTGATCAAGGGATTCAATCATTTGGCCTGGAATTTGGACTTGGATTTGGAATTTGAATTTAAATTTGAGGTTTGGTTTGAGAAGAAAAGCATGGATTGGGTTTAGTCCATAGGGTAGGCAAGTGTTCCTAAGTCCCTAAGGCATAACCTATTCCTATGGCTAACCCATCTAAGTCTCTAAGCTTAGGTTAAGTGTTCACCTAATCATTAGAAGTGTCTTAAGACTAAAGAGCTCTTAGTGTCTATAAGAGTCCTAGATCTATGATCATGAAGTTGAGAACTCACTCCAAAAGTGAGGCCAAGAAAAGGGCGCCCAATATGTGTTGTGTAATTGACGAGGCACACTGCACGTATTGGTGTTGACCGAGACGATCAACAACATCCAAAGGAGCACAAACACTAAAAAAAATGATCTACCCCTAAACTTGAGATATAGACGGAATCAAGATCTTATTACAATGCAACTTAACTTATGCCAAGAGCATAAGAGAGGAAGAAATGGTCCACTGAGGGGTCAAGCATGTGAACCTTCCACTAGGGAAGCAGGTTCAGATTATTCATAGAGGATAAAAGTTGGTGTTGAGTTGATTTGATATGATTTGGGGAGAAAAGATCCACCAGGAATGAGTGCATGAAACTTCCACTAGGGAAGTAGGTTTAGATCATCCACTAGGGATAAGGGTTTAAATTGATTTGATTTTATGAGGGCTCCACTAGGGACAGGATATGATTTGCATCTCCCTGGGGAGAAATTTGATTTAATTTAATTGGTGGGCATCTACTGGGGATGAGAATTTAATTTGAATTGTTGACTTATGATTTGAGTCACCACTAGGGAGAGGATATGATTTAGTTTTGAGCACACATTTGTTGGAGATATGAGCTTGGATCCGCTGGGGATAAGATGGATTTAATTTGGACTCCACTGGAGGGAGGTTGATGGATTTGATGAGATGGACCCTGTCGGTGTGCGATGGATCTACTAAGAAGAGGCTAATATCAGCCTTGTCCTATCTTAAATTTACAAATCCAAAGGGATAGTCTACCGGCTGCGAGGCAAAGCTAACCAACCTAAGGGATGCCTTTAGGTGTGCAATGTTCAAGCCAGGAAGAAAGCTTGTAGACTTACAACTTCTTGAACAAGGAACCACTAGGGTGATCAGTTGATAACACAATGGATCGAACCCAACCTAAGGAAAATATTTGAGCAAATGCCGTTATGGACTCATATCGACTCAAGAATAGCCAAGATCAATTTAATTTTAATTTGGGATGGACCCTGTCAGTGTGTGATGGATCTACTAAGAAGGAGCTAATATCAGCCTAGACCCATCTTAGATTTACAAATCCAAAGGGATAGTCTACTGGTCGTGAGGTAAAGCTAACTAACCTAAGGGGTGCATTTCGATGTAGAATGGTCAAGTTAGGAAGAATGCTTGTATACTTACAACTTCCTAAATAAAGAACTGCTAGGGTGATTGATTGATAGCACGACAAATCAAACCTAACCTAAGGCCGCCCGTCGGTGTGTAATGATCATGCTAGAAAGAATGTGTAATAGACTTATATCTTCCAAAGCAAGGATGACTGTTGGGGTGGCCTATTGGTGGCACAATAAGTTGAACCCGACCTAAGGGTGACTACTGAGAGAGTGCCAACCTGGGGATTTATCTCAAATCAAAAGTAGTCAGGCTATTCTTATAGGGAGTTTTGATAACACGGACCTAAAGATAGGATGCCTGGTTGGGAAAAGGTACGCTGGGGTTTTCCTTATAATCCACAAGCAAAAAATATATTTATTTATTTATATGTGTGGACCCTGTTGGTGTGCAAGGGATCACACTGAGAAGAAGCTTATATCAACTTAGTCCTATCTCAGATTTACTGGACCAAAGGAGAATCTACATATTCATGAGGCAAATTCTTCAACCACAGGGGTGGCTACTAGGAAAGGGGGACTGTCCAATCCAAAAGTAACCCGGGTAGTATCTAAATGGGGGTCGCTAAGGATCCGATCCAAATAAAGTGCCCACAAGGGAGGTGCTACTTGGGGCGTTATCCAGAACCCTGTAAAAGAAAGCCTATAAGTATACGGTGGCCAACTCAAGGAGAAAGCGTAACAGTCTTACATCTGCCAAGAGTGGTGTGTACACTGGGAGGGTCGCTATCAATATAGTGATAACCAACCAACCTAACATGCCCATCGGTGTGTGACAATCAATCTAAAGAGAAGGCTTGTAGACTTACATCTCTCTAAAGTGGAACAGATTTCCAGGATAGTCTGACGTCAGCAAGACAGAAACTATCTGACCTAGGGTGACTACCAAGTGGGGAGCCCCATGTAAGGACTAGACCCAACCTTGAAGTAGTCAAGAAGAAAGGTGTCGCTAGGGGACTTATCCTAAGCCTTAAATATACTTAACCTAGTTAGTGTATGATGGCTAGTTCAAGAAGAAAGTGTGTAGACTTATATCCTCATAGGCAAAGTCAATATGAATTTACCTAGCAGATGGCCTAATGAAACCAACAAGGCCATCGGTTGGCCAAGTTATAGATGAAAGCATAGTAGACTTACATCTTCCTGAACAAGGGACCATTGGGGTGACACACTAGCAAGGTAGCATGTCCACCCGACCTAGAGTAGCTAGTGAGTGAGTGCCATAGGGGACTTGCTCCCACATCAAAATAGCCTGAGATAAAAGATATGTGTTTGTGTGTTTGACATATATACTCAACCAAGTCAGTTCCTGATGACTAGTTTAAGAAGAAGGCGTAGCAGATTTACATCCTCTTAAATGGAGCCAACATGAGGGTAGATTACCAACCATGCGGTAAGGTCTATCATGCTACATGTGCTAGTCGGTGTGCAGCGGTCAAGTCAGGAAAGAAAGCGTAGCAAACTTACATCTTCCTAAACAAGGGACCACTGGGGTAACACACTAGCAAGGTAGCATTTTAGTCTGACCTAGACTAGCTAATGAGTGAGTACCGCATGGGGCGTTATCCCACATCAAATTAACCTAAGGCAGAAAATATGGATGTGTGTTTGTGTGAATGAAGGAATATGATGCTACTTGGGTTTTCTTACACCTACCCTAAACACATCATGGTGGATTCGCAAGCAAATATATTTATAACCAACTATGATTAAATGAAATTTGAGATGAAGATAATTTTTTATTGATAATTATTTTCAAACAAGATTTATGTATAATATTTCTTTAGGTAGAGCTTGTTGATTGGAAGCATATGATGTTCTCTCTTACAATTTATAAGTTGATAAGATCCTCCTTGGTAGGCTTTCTCTTCGCAAAAGGGCCTTCCCAAGCGGGTTTGAACTTGCCTCCCATCTTTTGACGGGCAACAATTGGTCACCTTAGAACCAAAATAAGTTCTCCTACTTGAAAATCTCTAGGACGGACTAACTTGTTATGAGCTTGAATAATTTTGGCTTTGTATAGCTTGACGTTCTGGCATGCTCGAAGGCGTCTCTCCTCAAAACCTTCGAGCTTTTCTAACTGCAACTTGGTGTTCGACTCATTATGATTTTACTACCCACAACTATCCTTAATGATGGGAGTTAGACTTCTAATGGTATAACTACTTCAGACCCATACACTAAGGAAAATGAGAAAGATTGAGTTGGAGTTCTATATGTGGTGCGGTATGCCCATAAGGCTTCAACTAACAACTCATGCCACTATCGCTTATTGTCATCGAGTGTCTTCTTTAATAATTAGATGAGAGTTTTGTTGAAGGCTTCTAAGCCATTTGCACTTGGGTAATAGATGGAAGAATATCTCCAATCTATGTTGTGTCTCTGGGTAAAGCTATTAATTTTAATACTCTTAAATGCATTACCATTATTAGATATAATTCGTCGAGGCACCTCGAACCTATATATGATATGGTTCTTGAAAAACTAGAGCATATACTGAGCTATGAACTCTCTGAGTGGGATTGCCTCCTCCCACTTGGAAAAGTAGTCGGTGGCAGCTAGAATGAATTGATGAGCCTTGGAAGAAGTAGGATCGATCAAGCCCACTATGTCGGTACCTCAACACTCAAATGACCATGAGGCTAATGTTGAATGTAGAATGTTGGGTGGTTGGTGTGAGACCACACCAAGTACCTGACATTGGTGGAATCTTTCAGCTATGTCCATGCAGTCTGTAATCATCGAAGGCCAGTAGTATCTTAGTCTTTTGATCTTAGTTTTCATCTTCAGACTGGTATGGTGAGCTTTGCATAAACCTGAGTGTACCTCGATCACGATCTTACGAGCTTCATGTCTATCCAAATAATGTAACCACATATGATTGAAGGATCGTCGGTATAAAGTTCCATTCACAAGAGCATATGAGAGAGCTCTATTTCACTTGATGGGCTAATGACTTCTCTTGAGGTAGTTTGCCTGTATTTAGGCAATCCATGAATGGTTGCTTCTAATCTGACTCGTCATCCTTTTTGGCAATGGCAACCTCCCCTTTAAGAGAAAGTCTCTCAATGAGTTCAACGTCAATAAGGGATAGGACTTATCTATTTTGGACCCTTATTGGATTGGACTCATCTTCCAAACATGCCAGCTCTTTGGCAAGCTTGGCCAATGTGTCTGCCACTGCATTCTTTCCTCGAGGGATCTTACAAATGGTAACCTCTGGGATTTGAACCAATAACTCCATGGTGTACTCATGGTAATGATGGATTTTAGGCTTTAGAACTTTGTAAGATCCAGCGATTTGGTTGATAACTAATTGAGAATCCTTAAAGATGTTGATACTCTGGATGCATAGTGTAATGACTAACTCCAGAGCGACAATCAGAACCTCATATTCAGCTTCATTGTTGGTGCATAGATTGGACAAATGATATGAGAATCTCATCACATCACGGTCCGAAGTTAGGAGAACAATTCCTACCCCTGCCTTCCCTAAGAGTAGATCATGGTTCTTCTCCTTTTTGAAAGGAAGTCGTACCATCAAAATACATCTCCCAGCAGTGAATGCTAGTATTTCCTAAGTTCATGATTTGTTCATTGGGGAGGTCATCACTAAGCGGTGAATCAACAGGAAGTGGGTGTGCTGCTAAGAAATCTGTTAGTGTCTGTCCTTTCACTGCACGTAAGAGTATGAAAGTGATGTCAAATTATAATAAAATCATGGACCAATGTGCCAATCATCCAGATAGCGTCGGCTATGTTTTGAGATATTAGAGTGGATTGATCTGGAGATCAAGTTCAACTTATGAGAAAGCATGTAATGCCATATCTTTTGGGATGAAAAGATTAAATCTAGGCAGTGCTTCTCAATGGGTGGGTAATTTTTCTCAGTAGGGATTAATCAACGATTGAGATAGTAGAGTGCATTTTCTTTCCCATCATCATTGGCTTGGGCCAACAAAGTGCTAAGAGAGTCATCTAATGTAGCAGTATATAGTATGAGTGGCTTGCCCAGGATAGGGGCTGTTAGAATTGGCGGCAACATCAGGTAATGCTTGATGTCTTCAAAAGCATGCAGCACTTATCATCACTTAAACTTGGCATCCTTTTTGACAAGTGCTGAGAATGGCTTGCATCTCTCTGATAGGTTGGAGCATCTTACATACACCAACTGCCCTTGAAATGATCTGAGTTGAGTTAGACTTTTATGAGGTGGCATTTCTAATATTGCCTTGATCTTCTCTGGATCAATTTCTATTTCACGGTGTCGGACAACAAACTCAAGGAATTTTATTGAAGCTACTGTGAATGCACACTTCAGGGGATTCATTTTAAGGTTAAATTGCCTTAACTATTCAAAAACTACTCTCAAGTCAAAGAGATGGTCTTTCTTTTTTTTACTTTTGATTACAAGATCATCAACGTAACATTCAACTTGATGATGAATAAGTTCATTGAAAATTTGAGTCATGGCCCGCTGGTATGTAGCATTGGCATTTTTAATGCTGAAAGGCATGACCCTTTAATAATAGATTATGATCGGGTTCAAAAAGTAATATCTTTCTCATCCTCGGTGGTCGTCTTAATTTGGTTGTGGACAGATGACCCACCCATGAAAGAGAAGACTGCATGAGATGAGGCAATGTCTACCATCAATTTTGGGATTGGTAGTGGAAATTCATCTTTAAGACATGCCTTATTTAGATCCCAAATATCGACTCATATGCAAATTTGGCCATTCTTTTTCTTAATTGGGATGACACTGGCCAACTAGGTAGGATATTTTTCTTCCCTGATGAAGCCAGCATCGATCAATTTCTTGACTTTAAAAATGACCTATTATTTAATTTCTAATCGCATGCGTCCAGGAGCTTGCTTGATAAGGTTAGCATAAGATCTATTGCTAGTTTGTGGACTATTTTGTTAGGAGATAAATCAGGTATTTCTTCATAACTTTATGTAAAGCAGTCTTTAAACTTAGCTAATAGCCTAACTAAGTCATTGGTTTCTTCTTCATTCAATAAGGGACTGATGTAGGTCGAGTGTGTATCTTCTTTATTCCTAAGTTGATTTCTTTGAGTTCATCGATGGTTGAACTGATTTTTTTTTCAAACTCTCGGTACATCTTTGACTTCAAGATTATTTGGGCCATCCAAAGTTTCTAAACATAGCTCCTCACATGAGTTAGCATGATTTGAGAAGAGCCTATCAGACTTCAAATGATTAGTGATGATTAGGCAATGGTTGTCATTGTCGACTAGACCCACTGTGCTGAATCCTAATCCTGGTCTTGATAGAAGATGTCTGCTTTGGTTATCTCATAGCCTTTCAAAGTAGTCTGACCTATGTTTAGACCAAGTATGAGGGATTAATCCATTCTTTGCAAAGTTAAGAACACAAGGCGAGTACCAATCAAAAGGTAATTGTATTAAATCTTTATATGAATCATCCCCAGATTCAACATCAGCTTCCTGACTTGAGGATGATGCTCCCAACAAAAATTTTTTTGGCTTGACATCTGTAGATAACTTGGGGGCCTTCTTAACTACCAAACCCTCAACTTTCTGGGAAGAAAGAGGGGTTAGAGCTAAATTTTCCAACTGTTACCTAACTATTCTACATAATGATAATTCAGATAAATTTATGCTTTGCTTGGAGGCGAAGTCTTCATCACTATCTAGCTCTAATGTTACCTCTAATAGGACCCACTAAGAGGGGTTGATTGGCGTGCTAACCACATGAGACTCATCCTCCAAATTGGATTCCAAATCTATATGGATAGTAGGGGGTACTTTTATGAACTTGATCATAGCTCCTGCTGGCTGGCCGCCAATAAGGAGGTCTTTCACCTCTAAAACTGCCTCTGGATCTGCCTCTTCCTCTACCTGATGGGGTTGAGTCATCCTACGCATGTGTTCATATGGAGGAACAAACTGTGGGCGGAATCCAACTTTAAGCTCTACTTCTTCCTTAGTGTCTGATTCACGATCACTTGCATTTTCTTTTTCTTTTTCTTTTTCATTTTTTCATTTTTCTTTTCTTTTTCTTTTTCTTCTTTCTATTTTTCTTTTATTTTTGAATATTGACCAAGTTTGCGAGAATAGACTTTCTAATTTTAGGGAAAATAGTAAGCTACAATCTCATATATCTCGACCTCTCTAATTGAAAATGGCTTAAAGTCTCCTTTGACACAATACTCAATTCCACCTCTTCAGAATTTGATGCACTGATATAAAGAGGATGGAATCGTGTTATTTTCATGTATCTAAAGCCTATCGAGTGAAGTAGTGAAAGATGTATTTGAATCAATTATGTAGAACTTGGCTTATCTTTCATCATATCTCTCTCAACACTATGGAGCCTAAAGCCCTCTCTCCTTGTTCATTGAATCTTCTCAATATCATCCAATCTCCTTAGAGTTCAGAGATGTCAATCCTCAAGTAGGCAAGGGTCTTTAAACTCATAATTTTTACTGATGCACCTGGATCAACTAACACCCTGAGTGAATCTCCCATCCCTGTGATGTAAAGAGGGCGGTTGTGCTCATTGTCCCAAAGAAGGTCTTCATCTGAATGTAACTCACAGCTTCTCTTGAATAACATGATGCTCTCTTGTCGGTGACTAAGCATATTTTTTGGATCAAGAAGGGCTTTGATCAATGAATCCCTTATCTCTTTGGATAATACATCATATATGCTTAGCTAAACTTTCTCAAGTGAGCGAGGACATTATAGTAACTCGGCTGGTCCTCCATAAGCATATCCATGTGGAGCATCTGTGGAGGGGCTACTTGATTCTAGAACCAATGACTTGCTTATCACGAGGTGCTACCCTAAAGTAGAACTTTGCCACTATGAAGGTTGACTTCAGTGACTTCATGAGATAGTTTAGTGGAAAGTTCTGCCTGCTCATCAGGTTCACCTATAGGTTCTCCTATAGGACCATCAGTCAGATGACTCCAAATCAATCTCAATGGGCAAACCTGAATGATTTAGGAATGGAAAATCCATTTCTAAATTAGAAGATGAATGATTAAAATTAGAGTTATTATTATTAATTAGACTTGGAGAGTTTTCTATAGGAATAAAATCAGGAAGATCATCAAAAGTTGCACAAATATAAGTGGAATCAGCTCGCTTCATTGATTTCTTAGATTTGGATGGAGGTACAAAGAAGAAATCAAGTAAAGTAAGCCGAGTGAGGGATTTGGCACCCCCTCCACTAATACAATATGGCTGCTTAAAGAAGAGCTAGCTGGAGAAACTATAGCTATAATTGTGGAAGGAGTCGATCGATGGTGGTACTATCTATCTGCAAGTGGAGGTTGTATTTACTATTTCCTACCTCTCAAGTTGTCCTTAGAAACTTGCAAACTTTCCTTAGAGTTGGAGGTTTGAGCTACTTTAGACACCTGCAAGGGTAATTTCCTAATCTTAGAAATAATTTTCTTGGAGGTTCGGGATAGGGAGATATCCCAACCTTCTTCTGTCTTAAGAATATCACATGTATCCCTAAGAATTACTCTAATAGAACTAGAAGGTTGTTCTAATAGGTATTCCTTAGGGGTGAGTATGGCACCAGACTTGTAGCTACGCTCAAGCCAGTCCTTAAAGGTAATGCAATCTTCTAAGACATGACCTAGCATGTGGTGGTAGGGGTAATAGTCTGGATCATGACTCTTGCCCACCTCCTCCGACCTCCTAGGCTCTAGTAGCTAGAAATTAGGCTTCTTTAAGAGATTCTTAAAGATCTTTCTGACTACATCCCTCTTGAATGAATAAGGCTTATTCAATCTATTGATAAGGGTAGGTAAGTAATAGCCACCTGGTGGTGAGTAGGAATACTGCTATTGATGATGCTAATGAGGAGGCGATGGGTGGTTGTAGCCCAGGTGGCGTATGATGACGAGGTGTGGTGGCGAGGAGGGTTCTGAGTTCGATCCATATCGGCCATCCTTGTTTGGTTCCCCTTATCAACCTATGACAATGTCTCTTCTCAAATGCCTTCCTTGGGACGGTCCTAAAAGGCAATTTTTTCTTATATATAGCCTTATTGATTAATTTCTTGAAGGTTTATATTGTAAAACCCTTGAGCATAAAAGCAACTAGGCCATGGATGTTCTTCAGGATAATCTCTATGTTGTACTATTCAGATAGCCGTGGTTCACATTTCATATTCACGTTTCGCCACCTGAGAATGTAATCACTAAGGGACTCATTGGGGACTTGTGTCACTACAACAAGATTGCTTACAATAACCCTTTGATGAGCTCCAGTAAACCTCTTGATGAAGAGGTGTTGTAACTAAGGAAATATCTTTATCGAACCATTAGATAATTCAGCATGCCAGTCAAATGCAACACCCGCCAATCTGCTAACAAACAATCTAAAAATAAGGGCGTCACTACCTTCGATGTTGCAGTAGCCAGCCCTAAAATGTGCAATGTGTTGGTGAGGATTCCCACTGCCATCAAATATTTTGAAATAAAGAGGTACAAAACCCTTCAGATATTGGATTGCATCAAATTCCTTCGGGTAGGGTCTACCCTTTGGAACATATGAGCCACCCTGGGCTTGTCCCAATGCTTCTCTCACCTGTTGCTCCACCATGTGTTTTATATCTTTCTCATGCATGGATGTGCTATCTACCATTGTCTTATGCAAGCTACCTCTATCTTTCTCTATGAAAATGCATCTAGGATGATCTGAGGTGTGTGCCAACTCTACTCTATCGGCCACTATGGGAGAAGGCTGTCAAATCGGGCTGAATTCTGCAATGCTGAGACCACTGCCATCAACTCCTCAATCTTCTTCCCTATTTTCTCAATGTGATCATCTTTTTATCTAAGCTGGTGGAGGAGGTGCTGAGTTGAATGGACGGTGTCATCCTCTTCAACTACAATACCTTCTTGGCTCTACTGGTCTCTAAGGAGGGAGCTCCTAGTAATGACCATGTGGACTTTGGCCAACCCCTCAAGAAGGTCATCTTCATCAGGATCAAATGCTACCCTCTCATCCTCTAAATTTTTTCAATCACTACCTAAGAGTTCCCTCTTTTTAGCAAAGTAGGCTGTTATAATCTCATATAAGGGACAATCTCCTACCTTATTGGGTTGCACCAGAACAAAGACTCATTGATGATCGGTAGTAGGACTATGGTCACTGACATAAATACATCTAACACTTTCTGCCACTAGAGTGCTATCTCTAGGAGGACTATGCTCACTAGAAGATACACGCTCATGACTGCCCACTATTGGTGGAATGTTGTCTCTGGGAGGTCTACTACCATGGGGACTGCAAAACTATCTCCTTTTCCCTATGCTACTGCTGATATCACTGGCTTTGATGGTGGTGGTGGTGGTGGTGTGACCATGACACTTGAGGTTGCCACTCCTTCTTCACCAAGGCTGAAGTAGAAGGTCGAGTAGGGGAACTCACCCTCACCTCAGTCGGTGGAGTAGATGGAGTGGGATCCTTTGGCCGTAGTCGGATCACCAAAGGGCTTTCTTTTCCAGATCGTCTTCATGCCTTTGTGGAATGGTGGATGGCGGGACGAGGGTGATGGCGGGTGAGGTGGATCGATGTGGTGGAGATGACACCGCTCCACCCTGTGGGGCTTTCCCCTATGGTGGTACCATCAATACTATCATCCTATCTAGTGGCGATGGGAAATCAACTAGGCAGGCCGCCTAGCAATCTCCATCACTCCTCTCTTTGATTAAAATTCTACCGGCTCTTTATCCCTATGGATCTACACTCCTAGGGATGATTGACCTCAAGTCAAATAGTGTGCTAGACTCTAAGCGTATGTAGGCTCTGCTAACCTGGTGTAGTACCGTCCATAGACTAGCATAGGACTTCTTCATGTCCCTAGCCGAATCCTCGAAGTATGTGGGCGGTGGAGGTGCAACTATCTTCCTGTAGTCTTCCTCTCCATCTGATGTCGAGAGGTGGTGAAACCTGCTACCACTAAGAAGTGGAGAGGTCTTATAGGGGGATCCCTCCTCAGTAACATGGGATGATGCATCTATCTCTCGGGTTGCATGCTTATGATGTATCTTGCGGCTCTTTGTGGTGTTATGTGTGTGGCGAGAGGCAGTGAGTAGATCCTACCTCAAAGGTAGGGGAGACTATCTTTGAAGTCAAGATAGCCTTCTCCATAGAAGGGACCAATAAGGAGGTGCTAGTTTGCACCTAAGCATGTAAAGCTGGCTGACTGGTGGAACCTCTGCCTTCCTCTTCAAGGAAGGATACTCAAATGGAAGGCGGTCAATGGGATGGCCGCTTCTACCCAACCACCTCATCCCGATTGACAGTGGTGAGGGTCACCCCCTCATAAGTAATGTGTGCTCCCTCATATCCTCAGCTAAAGAAAACTAAGTGGGTGGAGGCAATCTTAAGGAGGTGGCCTGATCTAGGCCAAATCCATCTTGAATAGACAGGTAAAGACAAACTTCTTGGAGGCCATATACATTAAATGTAAAAATAAACTGCACTGGCTGGTCTACATTGTATCTCTGCATGTGTTGAAATATAACTTAAGTTAGATTTCTACTTTAATACTTGTCCCAAGAGAGTAATAGAAATTTGGAATCCTAAACCCACACTCAACAATTCAAATATGTTAAGTGGGGTTCAGTGGAGAGATTTTTATATGTGAGGGTAGTCTTTGCAATTTGATTTTGATTCAGAACCCATACTCAACTAAATTAAGTAGGTTGGGTAGCGTTCAGATACTTGAAGATGTTTGCGTTGTTATCATGTTTGAAATTTTTTGATTTTTTGAAAGACTTTACTTAGCAAATTTAGGTATGCTAAGAAAAGGTTGTGATTGTAAGTTTTAGAAATTTGTGAAAATATCTTTGCTTGTGATGATTTTTTTATGTGTGATATATGTTAATTTACAATGAGACTTCTTACTTAACAAATTTGGTATGTTAAGTAGAGGTCAAATGTGTTTGATTTATGTTTGAAAATGAGACTCTCACTTAACAAATTTGGTAAATTAAATGAGGGCCAAATGTGATATGATTTGTATGTTGAAATGAGACACTCAATTAATAAATGTGGTATGTTAAGTGAAATTCAAATGTGATATGATTTGTATTTTGAAATGAGACTCTCACTCAAAAAATTTGGTATGTTAAGTGAAAGCCAAATGTAATATGATTTATATTTGGAAATGAGAATCTCACTTAACAAATGTGGTATGTTAAGTGAAAGTCAAATGTGATATGATTTGCATTTTGAAATGTGACTCTCACTTAACAAATGTGGTATGTTAAGTGAAAGCCAAATGCATATTTTGAAAATGAGACCCTCACTTAACAAATTTGATATGTTAAGTGGAGGTTAAATTCATATTTTTAAAAATGAGACTCACTTAACAAATTGGGTATGTTAAGTGAAGACAAATGTATGTTATTTTTGAAACAAGGGAAATCTATTTAATAATTTTAGGTATGTTGGATAGAGTTCAATAATATGTCTTGCTTTCATGTGTGATTCTTTGCTTTTGAAAAGAGAAACTTCAATTCTAACATATGTGAAATATGTTAAGTGAAGTTTCAATTTTATGCTATGATTTTATTTGAAGATAGACTCATCATTCAACAATTTTGGATTTGTTGAATGAATATGGTTATTTTCAAGAATGCGCTTTGAAAAGATGGAAACCCCAACTCTAACATAAGTGAAATATGTTAAGTAAAGTTTCAATTTTATGCTATGATTTTATTTGAAAATAAACCCTCACTCAACAATTTTGAATATGTTGAATGAATATGGTCATTTTCAAGAATGTGCTTTTGAAAAAGGGAGAGACTCCAACTCTAACATAGGTGAAATATGTTAAGTGGAATTTCAATTTTATGCTATGATTTTACTTTAAAATAGACTCATCATTCAATAATTTTGAATACATTGAAATAATATGGTAATTTTCAAAAAAAATGTGCTTTTAAAAAGATGATTTTGACTTTGATTTTGAAAAGAACCTCCATGTAACAATCATGGGGATTGTTAGGTGAGGTTTGGTTATATGAGTTTTGTGAAAGGTGTTTTTGGAAAGTGACACATTGCAAAAGAGTTTAATTTTTTAATCATTAAGATGAACCTTGCCTTACCAAGCTAATGGTAAGGAGGTTTCAAATTTGTGTCATTTTCTTTCATGAGTTAATTTTATTTTTCACCTATTGGGAAATCCAATAGGGGTTTCAAGACCTACAAGGAGTGAGGTCCTAAAACCTAAAGCATGTTGGCTAGCTTTGCTTAAGAATGAAATAAGCTAAGTGCCAACTAAAGGAAAGATAGTCTTGGACTCATATGAAATACAAGTCCACTATCAATGCTTGAGGACAATAATTGTCTACTAGAGATGGAGAGAGGAACCATCCCAGTGAAGTCTCTAGAAAAATCTTTGGTGTTTATTGTCAAAGTCTATGTGTATGTGTGTGTTTATTGGGGAAATACCACACAAATCGAGGGGTACTTATTGAGGTGATCGTATGACATTAGAAAGTGCACTATCTCAAAGATAAAATCACTATCTATGATGGACTAATCACCTAATAAGGACTCTAAGGCATGATTGGTCTTGAATGTATTTTCTTCTACTTTACCTATGGGGAAAGTCTATTTCCTATCTAAGGAAGTTACTTAGGAATACTCTCGATTAAAGTAGGCAATTATTGTCTCTAAAGAATTCAAAGATAGGACTATCAATAAATTGGCCATGTTTAGAAGATCAAATGGGATAGATTGAAAGGAAAGACTTATTATCAAAGCCAAAAGAGATGAGTAGGGGATGCTCCTAATACTAAGAAACCTAGTAAGCATCCTAAACTATCCTATAGTTGGGCTTTATATGTTTGAAATTGAGGAGAATTATATATTTGAGTTAAAATTTTATTAGAAATCTAAGACTTATAATTCCACAACATAAGATTATGAAAATGCCTAAGAGGTGGGATTTATGCTTGTAGCCCCAAAGAGAAATAGCAACCTCGGATCCTAAATCTAGGGAGCTTTGGCGAAGGCCAAAGCATGACTTAAATCTAAGGTGAAAGTGGGTATATTGTTCACCTCCATAAGAGAGATCACAACTGCTTACATAACGAGTGGCGCTAACTCCTCCTATATCTTAAATCCATGTGGTCAAGTTATATGTTTTGCAAGATGACTAGGTTGTTATTTTTGAGAAATAACCTAAAGTCCTTAAACCCACTCCCTAAGAGACTGGAGCATGAGTGGTATGAATAATGACTTAATCTAATGCAAATCTCATCAAATTTTATTTGATTTTAGACTCTTTATTTTGACACAAGCCATTGGATTTCATATGCCTAAATGCATGGTGAAGTTGATTATGGGCCAAATCAAAAGAAAAAGAGGTATTTTCCATCATAGGCTCTCAAAGGTCAAGCCTTATTTCTATCTGGCAAAGATGGAAACCCTCTCTTAGCAAGAGTGAAATAAAATGACATGCATGATATTAAGCAATCAACACCCAACTAAGGGGTTGCTAAATATTTTATTATCTTAATTTAATGCCTAGACTTTATGTGAGGTTATGAGCTATTTTAGAAAATTTAGTTATAAGTTGTAGTTGGGTAGAAATTTTTTTTTTTTATATAAGAGCCTAAATGGATCTAGGCCACACATTAGAGCATCAATACATAAAGAAATTATAAGAGGCATGCAACTTCTAGTACGCAATATAAACAAATCATCAAATAATTTATAAAGCTAGCATAAAAGAATAAAAGGCCAATGTGGTCAGGTACCGCCGTGCAACCCAAAAAAGAAATGGGTAGCCGAGCTCTACCCTTATACAACCTAGTATTACAAAAGAATAATTACAATTAAGAATAAATGCATGTTATGGGGGTCTTCATATCTTCATATCTCCTTTATTTTATCATTTGAGCTTACTTTGAATGTGCTTGCTTCAAAGGCATCACTTGGCACACAAGACATAGTCTTTCTTGCCAATGCTCATCCTAATACCCCCATAGCAATAATCCTAATTCCTAATTGCAAAATTACATTTAAATGGAAAGATAAATCTAATTACACATGTAAAACGAATGTTAGCTAAACATACATTCCACCCAGCAAGTATATTTATAATTTAGACTTAGCACACTACGCATGGGTAACCAAGCCCGTATGTCCTAACTTAGATTATGCTTAGGGGTTAAGAAACTTGCAAAAGAGAGTATTATATTTATTTTAAGCACCCTTTAAGCATAATATTTTGCAAAAAACATAATTAGGCTAATCACAGTCTAACATCCATTCTATGAAATATACACCATAACATCCAGCCTAAAATATTACATCACAAAATAAAACATACATCAAACCATACACCACCCTAACATAAAGCTAGAAGTGGTGACTTAATCTAATGTGTATGTTAAGGTTTGTGTGGTATGTCCTAGCTATGCTTTAGAGTTAAGATCTTTTAAGCATGAAGAACATTTAATTATAAAGGGTGGTTTCACTCTAAATGATTTAATTGATTTGCAAATTTTACTTAATATTTTTTTTGTTTCATTTGAACTACAATTATCAACTAAGTGTTATGAAGAGAAATAAAGAGAGGATCACTCTCTTTTATCCCTACCTTAAATCACATCTAAAGAAAATTATGTAATCAATTCCCTGTAGTGATAGCTTATTATATGTTTTAATTGGTCCTAAGTTTAGGTTCATTTTAAATAAACTCATTCAATAAGAAAGACATCTTAAGGTTAGTTGGAATGAATTATAATCACACCACACATGTTTGTTCATTTCTTTCCATCATATATATCATGCATATGATTAAATCCTAAGTATAATTATACATGTAATTTATATCTTAGCACACTTAAATGATAAATGTGAGTAAATGTATTTGGAATTAATATTTCATTTGGTTGAATGATTTTGTTATACTGATTTAAAGCTCTACTAAATTCTTATGCAAAAGCATAAGGAAAGAACCTTAAATCACATGACTAATCAACTCAACCAATTAAAAAAAGTATGAATGCATGTCTTTTTAATAGAAAAAAAGGGTTTACATTCATTAGCTAAGTACACATTCATATGTATAAAAGTTTTAAGCAAGTATGTGGCCATTGTTCTACACCAAGGGAACGAGGTAGGAACCTCCTTGGGGCTACTTAAAGCAGTGCATCCCTAGAATGTCCTGACTAATATACCCGCTATCCTTAGATGCATATGGATGTATAAACAACTATAAGAATAGAAATCCATGCAAAAAAAAGTATTTTTGATTTGTTTGATTTAATTGTGTAAATGAATTAAAGTTCTTTCTGAATTCTGATGTTCAAATGCATAATAATGAAATCAAGCAAGTATGTTGCCATTATTCTACACCAAGGGAATGAGGTAGGAACCTCCTTAGGGCTACTTAAAGCTGTGCATCCTTGAGATGTCTATACAAATATACTAGCTAACATTCTTACTTATACAAATCAACACACGAATATAAGAAAGAAACTTTACTTCATACACTAAACTTATATTCACTTGCATTCCCTATGTATATATAACTAAAGTTACAATATATATGTATACTAATTCATTAATAGACTTTTGAAAATATATTTGAGATTTAATAGTGATACTAGCCACACATATTTTTAATTAAGCCAACAAATGCAAATTGACATAAAGGAAATAATTTTTATTTAATTAATTTGAAAGACATGAATGCATGAGTACATATGACATACAACATTTAGCATGAATGCAAGGAAATAAAGAAACACAAGACTAAATAAGATTATTTAAAACAAACCAAAGTTCTTTAATGTCATTTCATTTTCATGTTTGATTTGATTTAAGAATTGTGAAAGAGGTTTGCTAATCCTAATCCCATCACCCATGTGTGAGTTAATTTGGTTTAATGAAGAGAAATTAGGTTGATTTTATGTCTTAATTTGGTTAGGGTATAAATTAAGTCAATTAATTAACCCTTAGCTATGTCACCTTAAGTTAATTAATTAAACAATTATGAGATAATATAATATGCAACCACATAGAAAAATAAATAGCAATACTCCTATGAAATGAAAGATGCCTAATACAATTAGCTCATAATTATTAATTAATTAACCTTAAGGAGCTCACTTAATCACTCTTATGGTTTTCTCACACATGTGAGCTAACCATAATTTCATTTGGGTATTGAACACCAGAGCTACTAGATTAATTAGAAGTAGATTCAATCAAATTAATTAACATCATTAATTAACTAATTAAATCTTAATTAACTTTAACCAATCAAAATGAGATGGACTTAGAGAAAGAGACAAAGAAGGGAGCCTAAGTCTCAATCCCTAAATCCTTTTAATTAGTTAATTAAAGTTTGGGTATGATTTGGATTTTTGATTAATCTTGTTAATTAATTAATTAAAGCTTAATTATTATTTAAGAGGAATGGAGAAGACTTAAAGAAAAGATTGGAAGAGGGAGTCCCAATCCATTTCCCTAGACTTCATCACCATTAAGAGAGGTTAATATGCTTAATTGATTGATTAATTTACTATTTATTTACTTAATTATCATTAATTAAGAGAGGAGAGTAATTAAGGTTTAATCCATTAGTTTCCCTAATTAATTATCCAATAAATCTCAAGAAAATGGGAGAGGCATTGGTCATCACCTTAAGCATCCCTAAAAATTTTTAAATTAGTTGGATAATTAATCAGTGAGTAATTAGGATAATTAAATTTTTAATTAAATCTTAATTAAGCAAAAATTATTGTTCAAAATTAATTAATAATAATTTTAATTAATTCCCCTCTAAAATATCTTTAAAATGAGCCCTCATTAGTATTTTTCAGATTTTTCTATAATTAGTTATGAATTTTAAGTTTAGATTAAAATAGATTAATTAAATTAAACCTAATCATTGACGCGTGGAGAATGGCGGTGCTTTCCATGTGGCATTGGATTGTTATTTAAGTGTCATCAAAGGATAATGTGGATGGCGTGGAGCATCGCATTGATGAATCTCAAGATCAAATCAGATTAGGACCATCCATTCTGATCACACGGAATGGATGATCCATGATCTATCTCCTCCCGAGCAGTAAAAGATGAATACCATCCATTGATTATCGCTCGATCCGAGCTCACCCGAGCTTGGATGGAGATGAAATTTATCCCGCATCTTTGGGGAAGCATAATAAGCACATCTAATAGTAAAAAACACACTAGACACAAGTTTTCTTCATAAATGACCAACCTAATTTGATCTAGTGATCATTTTTAATGGCATACCTCACGAGCTTGTGAACGACGGTTTCAACGATTGAAGAATCTTCGTTTGGTAGAAATAAAATTCTGTTGAGCCGCACGAGCTTTGATTTGGTGTAGTTTGCTTGAAAGACCAATACATGACATGTAAGCAACCGATCTTGATCGAACTCCACCCTCCGGCCATTAGGAAGCTTGGGAAATGATTCTTTTTGGCTCGTCTAGGTACAAGGATGGTGTGTGCAAAATTAATTACACTTTGTTGCGAAATGAGGAAATGGGAATCACTAGTTTGCTCCCCTATTTCAGTTTCACATAAAACTAGAGTGGAATGCGGGAGGCTCTGGATCTCTTCTCCTTAAGGTTGAATCGAGTGAGTGAGTTTGAGTGAGAATGAGGGGGTATACCCTCCTTCCTCGCTTGGACTGAGATGGTTTGGTTTGATCAAATGGTTGGATGGGGAGCTGATTTGGGTAGAATCACTCCACTTGGCCTCACATGAGTGGAGGAAGGGTGAAGGTGATGCCATGGGAGTAGGGTGTCCTTGGTGGTTTGAAATGCCCAATTGGAAGAATGGACAAGAGATTTCACCTCCCCATGAGTCATGGCGACCCAACCACCTGGGTTAGCCCATGATCATTGGCCTAAGTGGAGATGAATGTGGAGTGGTTGGGAGGAAATGACCAAATATGCATGTATCTTATCTCATGGGATGGCCTAGATCTAAGGACAAACTGGTCATTTGGATATGGGTTTAATTTGGGCAGATTTGGGATGGGTCAAAAATGGGTTAGCCTAAATTTCAAGTGGTTTGGAGTTTATTTGGTTTGATTTGGCTTGATTTGACCAATTTAGGTCAAATTAGGTTAGGTTGGGTCAAGTTGACCAACTGGTCAAATTGAGTAAAATCAAGGGTTCAAGTTCACATGACCAATTGGAGTGTATTGGTGTCATGGTTTGATTCAATTTACTTTGGATTTGATCATGGCTCATTTGGGTTCATATAGGACAAATGGGTCAAGTTGACCAATTTGACCAATTTGATCAAATTGAGTTGGGTTAGGTGTTGAGTCAAGTTTAATTGGCTAATTAAAAATGATTGTAGACTTTTGTTTAGTTTAATTTAGATTTAAATTGGATTTTGGATAATTTAACCCTTTAGTCAATTTGGGCTAGGTTGGGTCAAGTTGACCAATTGGTCAAATTGGGCTCAATCATGGCTTTGGTCAAGTTCAATAAGTGATTTGGAATGAACTTCAGCCATTGGCTGCAATCAATTTGGTTGGATTGTGATTTGACCTATTTTGGCTTTTTAGGCCAATTTGGGTCAAATTGGGTCAAATGGCGAATTGGACTTGGTTTGGCTTAATTAAGGGTTTGATCATGTTCAATCATTTATTATGAATTGGTTTGAATCAAATGTTTCAGTCAATTTGTCATATGGTGTGTTTTGGCTATTTTATGTTTCATTTAGGCTAAAGGTTAACTTGGTCAACAGGCTAGGTTGACTTGGTTTGACCTAATTCGAGATAATTGATTAACCTAGGATGATTGTTGATCATGATATGTGGTTTGGATGGGCTCAGTTCAATCCAATTTGGGATGGATTAGAACTTGGCTCAAGAAGGTCTTTTAGGTCACTTTGGGTCAAGTGGACCTAATGAGTTAATTGGCTTGATCATGGCTTGATTCAAGTTTAGTTATATTGATAAATGGGTTTGAGATAGAATTATAAATCCAATTGCAAATGATTTGGATCCATATAGGCCTTGGTTCATATGACAATTTCAAGTCAAAAGAGCTAAATTGAGTTTGATTTGGGTTAGCTTGGATTTGGTTTGATAATTATAGTTTATGTTTATATTTGGAACAATGATTAAAGGAATGATTGAATCATGAAGAAATATATTGGTTTTGATTTGACTTGGATATGATTTGATAAAGTTCAAGGAATTGGTTCAAAGGCTATAGATTGGATTTTGGTTTGATTTTGGATTTAGTTTTGGCTATTTTAATTTATATTTTATTAATATTTGGGAATATAAATGAAGATATAAATAATTCATGAGAAAATCACTTGAGTTTGGAGTGATTTGGAAGAAAATTTGACCAAGCTCATGGATGTAAGTCAAAAGGGCTTAGAATGAAATTTGGTTGAGTTTGGATTTGATCATGGAATTGAATCATTTGAAGTTAGATTTGAAATGAAATATGATAGTTTGATTGAAAGATTGAATTTATATTTGAGAAAATAAAATGAATTGGGATTGATTTGGATTTAGTTAAGGCTAAATCCATAAGATAAAATCAAAGGGCTTGGAAAGGGTTTGATTAACTGCTTCAATCATTTGGCCTGGAATTTGGACATTAATTTGGAATTTGAATTTGAATTTGAGGTTTGGTTTGAGAAGAAAAGCATGGATTGGTTAGGCCATAGGGTAGGCAAGTTTTCCTAAGTCCCTAAGGCATAACCTATTCCTATGGCTAACCCTTCTAAGTCTTTAGGCTTAGGTTAAGTGTTCTCCTAATCACTAGAAGTGTCTTAAGACTAAGGAGCTCTTAGTATCTATAAGAGTCCTAGATTTATGATAAGGAAGTTGAGAACTCACTCCAAAAGTGAGGTTAATAGTGGGTCTTCTTAATTCAATCCTTCTTTGATTTGGATGTGCTTGCTTCAAAGGCATCACAGGACACCCTAGGACAAAGCCTTCTAGCCACTGTTCATCATAATCCCCCATAGCACTAATCCTAATTATTATTCCAGAATTACAATCATATAGGAAAAAGTAAATCTAACTACACTTATAAAATAGATGTTAGCCAAACATACATATAATCCCAAATAATTATATTTATAATTTGGACTTAGGACCTTACACATGAGTAACCAAGCCCACCTGTCCTAACTTGGTTTATGCTTAGGGGTTTAAGAAACTTACAAAGAGAGCATTTACATTTATTTTTAAGCATCCTTAAGAATAATCCCCTATACAAAACATGATTAGGCTAAGACCGACCTAACATCTAGTCTATGAAGTATACACCTTAACATCCAGTTTAAAATAATATATCACAAAAACAAATATATATCACATCGTACACCATCCTAACAAAGAGCTAGAAGTTGAGCCTTAATTCTAATGTGTATTTTTAGGCTTGTGGTATGTCTCAACTAAGCATTATAGTTATATTTTTCTAAGTTTGGAAACATTCAAGCTAACAGGGTTGGTTTCAATTAAAGTTGTTATTTGATTTGTGAATTTTAATTTATATTTTTATTTTGTTTGATGTGTGTGGTTAAATTATTTTATATGCTTATATATGCTTTCATCTATCCCCTTTTATATATATATATATAAAAGAAGTATATATATATATATATATAATGTATATATATATATATATATATATATATATATATATATATATATATATATATATATATATATATATATATATATATATATATATATATATATATATATATATATATATATATATATATATATATATATATATATATATATATATATATATATGTAATATGTTGTTGGGATGCCATGGATTTGTAGAGTTATTGATGATTTATTATGGGAGAGAGGTACTATCTCAAAGATAAGTCACCAACACTAATCACCAATAAGAACCCTAAGGACTATGGGTCTTCTAATATCTGGAGATTCTTCTCCTACTTTACATGGAAAGTAAAGTTTATTTTAAATGGGTTCATTAAGTTTAAAGGCAAGCCCCCATAGTTAATTACATCTAAGGAACATGATTCCTTAGGAATACTCAATTAAAAAGATCGTCTCCAAAGATTTTGAAAAGGTAGGACTATCAATCGATTTATTTTAGAAATCTAAGTGTGATCATCAGAGGAGTTCTTATGAAATGAAAATATGTAGAGGATGCTTAAAATACTAAGAAGCTTAGTAAGCACCCTAGACTACCCTATGATTGGGCTTTACATTTTTGAAATTGAATTAATTTATTTGAGTTAAATTTTTATTAGAAATATAGGGCTTACAATTCCATGATACAAGGTCATGAAAATGCCTAATAGGTGAGGATTTATACTTAAGGCCCACAAAGGGAAGAAGCAACCTCAATCTAAATCTAGGGGCCTTTGGTGAGGACCAAAAGCACAGCCTAAATCTAAGAAAAAAAATGGGTATTTGGTTTACCTCCACAAGAGAGGGTAAACCACCCAACTATTGGACTTACAATCACTTGGGGGTGGCTGCCAACTAACTCCTCATACAATTTTAAAATATGTTGGCAAGGATATGTTTATGCAAGATAGTAAAGTTGTTATTTCTTTAAAAAGAGACTAAGTCCTTAAACGCACTCCCTAAAGAAACTAGATCATGTAGTGTATGAATTCATGACTTAAATCTAATGTAAATTTGTTATATGTTTTATTTTCATTTTTGGACAATCATTTGACTCAGGCTATAGGATTTTTTTATGCCTAATCTATGAGAAATTAGATTATGGGCCAAAATAAGCAAGATAGGGAGGTGTGTTTCCACCATGGCTCTTGTAGGTTAAGCCAAGTTCTCTGATAAAGGTGGAAGCCCTCAAATCAAGAGTGAAATAATATACTTTTATGCATGATGTTAGAAAAAGAAAGTACACATCCAGCTAAGAGGTTGCTAATTCTTTTATCTTGATTTTAACTCGGCTTTGTGAGGTTATGAGTTATTTATTTTAATTTTGAGTTGATTAATTTGGTAGAAGATTTATTTTTCCCTCGAGAGCCTAATCGTCATTAGCCATACATCAAGCAAGAAGAACTAGAAAAGGATGTCATTTCTAATGCACAAGATAAACAAAATATCAAATATTTTATAAAGCTAACGCAAAAGAATAAAAGGCCATTTGTGATCGAGCACCACCTTACGAACCTGAAAATAAATTGGGTAGCTGAGCTCTACCCTTATACAACCTGGATTATAAATGAATTAATTACAATTAAGCAAGGAATTAATGTTATGGGGTCTTCATTTCTTCTTTTCTTCTTCGTTCTTTCTTCTTTCTTCTTTTTTCTTCTCCTTTTAGATGGTTGGAACGTGGTTGCTCCAAAGGCTTCACATGGTACATAAGATGAAATCTTATGACCAATACTCATCCTAATCCCCCATAACAATCATTCCAAAATACTAATTACATAAGTACATGAAAAGAGAAAGTAAATCTACCTAATACCTAGAAAACAGAGATTAGATAAACAAACCATATAATTCCCAAGCATGTATATTGGACTTAGCATCCCACACATGGGTAACCAAGTCCACCTGGCCTATTAGATTATGCCTAGGGGTATAAGCACCTACAGTAAAACTATTTATATTTTTATTTATTATAGTTTCCCTTAAGCACAATCTCTGCAGAAGATAATGATTTGACTAAATCATCCTACCATTCAGTCTACGCACCTACAACTTAACATCTAGAATAAAACAAAATATTATAAAATAAAAGTAAACATCAAATCATGCATCGCCCTAACCTAAAGCTAGAAGTGGTGACTTAGCCTATGTGTGTGGTTTGTGATGGATCACACTAAGAAGGAGATTATATTAGTCTAGACCTATCTCAAATTTACTGAACCAGAGGGAGTAGCTTTCCGATCGATGGGAGAACTATCCAATAAAAGGAGTGTCTTTCAGTTTGTAATGATCAATTCAAGGAAAGAAAGCTCGGGGACTCACATCTTCTACTACAAAAGACCACTAGGTTGATCGGTTGCTTTAGGCAACAAATTAATCGACAAGGATTCGGCCATGCTAGAAGGAATGCATCATAGTATCACATCTTCCAAAGTGGAATGACTACCGGGGTAGCCTGCTTATGGAAAATTAAATTGAACCCGACATAAGGAAGACTACAGAGTGAGTACTAACCCGGGGATTTATCTTAACTCAGGTAGTCAGGAAATTCTTATAAGGAGTTCTGCTCACACTGCCATAAACATAGGATGCCTACTTGGGAAAAGAGGCCCTTTCGAGGCTTGAATTCCTAATCCATGAGCAAAAATAATTAGTTTATTCATTTAGTTTATTTATCGTGGACCCTGTTAGTTTGCGAGGGATCAAACTAAGAAGGAGCTTATATCAGCCTAGACCTATCTTAGATTTATTGAACCAAGGGAGAATCTACGCATAAATAAATTCTCCAATCACAGGGGTGGCTACTATGAAAGGGGGACTATCCAATCCAAGAGTAATCCGAGTAGTGTCTAAATAGGGTCGCAAAGGATTTGATCTAATTAGAATGCCCATAGGGAGAGGGGCCGCTAAGGGTTTGTTCCAAAACCCTTGAGAAGATGACACGGCTAGTCATATATCAAATAGGTATTCGATGGCCAACTCAAGGAGAAAGTGTGGGGACTCACATATGTCAAGAGTGGTGTATCCACCGGGTGAGTCGCTATCAACATAGAGGACATCAGCCAACCTAAGGTGCCCATCAGTTTCCAACAATCAACCTAGGAAGTTAGCTTAGGGACTCACATCCTCCTATAATAAAACTGATTATTGGGATAGTCTATCTTTGTCTCAGCAGGTGTCATCCGACCTAGGGTGACTACTGAGTGAATGCTGTTAGGAGGTTTATATCGACTCAAATGTAGTCAAGAGGAAAGAATCTTCTGGGGGACTTATCCTAAACCTAAAATATACTCGACCTAATTAGATTCAAGAAGTGGGGACTCACATCTTCTTAAACAAAATCGACATGAGGTAGCTTACTGGTTGGGCAATAAAATCTACCATACTGACAAGGAGCTCATTCGTTTGCAATGGTCAAGTTAGGAAGAAAGCGTGGGGACTCACATCTTTCAAACAAGTGACCACTGGGATGACATACTAGCGAGGTAGCATGTGACCCGACCTAGAGCAGCTAATGAGTGAGTGTCACAGGGGCTTTCTCTCACATCAAAATAGCCCGACATAAAAGATATGTATTTATTTTTGTGCTTGTGTTAAAGGGAATAGGATACCTCTCGGGTTCTCTTACACCTACCTTAAACATGCTTGGGATTTTAATGAAATGGTACCATGGGTGGCAACCGAGAAATCCCACTAAGAAAGGATGTCGCTCAGGTTCTCTTACACCTAACTCAGTTGTGCTAATCAAAATAGGATGCCTCTTGGGTTCTCACACCTATTCTAATAAGGTCGGTAGATTGTGTTTGATTGTGTTTATATTATGAAAGAGGGATAGGATGCCACTATAAGACTCTTACACATATCCTAAACACGCCATGGCAGATTCGCAAGACAGGCAAATAATGCTTCAAATGAAGAGAAGGTTTTGATGAAATGGAATCATATTTTTTTTTGTTGATAATTATTTTAAAACATATTTTATGGGTAATATTTCTTCAAATATAGCCCATTAATTGGAAGCATCGGGTGTTCCTCTTTACAATCAATGAGCTGATAAGATCCTCCTTGGTAGGCCTTCTCTATGACATAGGGGCCTTCCCAAGTGGTTTTAAACCTACCTCCCATCTTTCGATGGGCAATAATTGGTCTCCTTAGGACTAACACAAGTTCTCCTACTTGAAAAGACCTAAGGCGAACCAACTTGTTGTGAGCTTGAATCATTTTGGCCTTGTACTACTCGAGGTTCTGGCACGCCCGTAGTGACTCTCCTCCAAACCTTTAATCTCTTCTAACCACAACTTTGCATTATGCTTTGTAGTGGTCTTGCTACCCAATGCAATCCTTAGTGATGGTAGTTCAACTTCTAAAGGTAGAACATCTTCGGACCCAAACACTAAGAAAAATGGGGTAGATTGAGTTGGAGTTCGGTATGTGGTGTGGTAGGCCCACAAGGCTTCAACTAACTGCTCATTCCATTACCGCTTATTGTCATCAAGAGTCTTCTTTAGTATTTGGATGAGAGTTTTGTTGAATGCTTCTACTAAGCCATTTTCTCTTGGGTAGTAGATGGTGGAGTATCTCCAATCAATACCATGTCTTTTGGCGAAGCTGTTGATCTTGGTGCTTTTGAATGCAGTACCATTATCATATATAATTCATCGAGGCACCCTGAACCTATACACGATATGGTTCTTGAAAAACTGAAGCACATGCTGAGTTGTGACCTCCCTGAGTGAGATTGCCTCCGCCCACTTGAAAAGTAATATGGGGATGAACCGATGACCCTTGGAAGAAGGAGGATCGATAGGACTCACAATGTCGATACCCCAACACTCAAATGCCCATGAGGCCAATGTAGGATGTAGAATGTTGGGTGGTTGATGCAGGACCACATTGTGTACCTAACACTGATGGTATCTTCTAGCTACATCTATGTAGTCTGTGATCATCAAGAATAGCAATATCCTAGTCTCTTGATCCTCATCTTCATCTCTGAACCATATTGATGCACTCCACATAGACCTGAATGTACCTCAGTTAAAATATCATGGGCTTCATGTTTATCTAAACAACCTAACCACATATGATCAAAGGACTCTCGGTATAGGGTGCCATCAATGAGAGCATAGGAGAGAGCTCTATGTTTCACTTGATGGGCTTGTGACTTTTCTTGAGGCAGTTTGTCGGTGTTCAAATAGTTTATGAATGATTGCCTCCAATCCTGCTCCTTATCCTTATAGGCAATGACAACCTCCCCTTCAAGAGTAAGTCTCTCGATGAGTTCAGCATCAATAAGGGATAGGATTTGTCTATTTTGGACCCTTATTGGAATGGACTCATCTTTTGAACATGCCAATTCTTTGAAAATTTTGGCCAAAATATCTGCTATTATCTTCTCTACTCGGGGAACTTTGTAGATTGCCACTTCGAGGATTTGGGCCAACAGCTTTATGGTATACTCATGGAAATGACAAAGCTTGGGTTTGAGAACCTTATAGGACCCGGCAATCTGATTGATGACCAACTGAGAATCCCCAAAGATGTTGATGCTCTTGACACTGACTATGATGGCTAACTCCAAACCAGCAATCAAAGCCTCATACTCAGCTTCGTTATTGGTGCATGGGTTTGAAAGATAATTTGAGAATCTCATCACATCGCGGATTGGAGTTAGGAGAACTATTCCTACCCATGTCTTTCTTGGAAGAGTAGATCGTGGTGCTTCCCTTTTATGAAAAGAAGTTGTACCATCGGCATTGTCAACCACCCCTAAGTTCATGGTTTGTTCATGAGGGAGATTATCATTAAGCAGACAATCAGCAGGAAGTGTGTGTGATGCTAAGAAATTCACTAGTGCTTGTCCTTTTACCAAATAGAGGGGTACGAATGTGATATCAAATTGTGAGAGGATCATGGACCATCATGCCAAATATCCGGATAGCATTGGCCATGTCATGAGATACTGCAGTGGATTGGTTCTGGAAATCAAATTCACCTTATGGGAAAGCATATAGTGTCATAACTTTTGGGATGCAAAGATCAAAGCTAGGCAATGTTTCTCAATAGGTGGATAGCTCACTTCAGCAGGAATTAGACAACAGCTGAGGTAGTAGAGAGCATTATCCATCCCTTCATCATTGTCTTGGGCCAACAAAGTGCCGAGAGAGTCATCCAATGTAGTAATGAAGAGGATGAGTGGCCAGACCCGGATAAGGGTTGCTAGAACTATCAGCTTCACCAAATACTACTTGATATCTTCAAAGACATACTGGCACTTATCATCCCACTTAAACTTGGCATCCTTTTTGACAAGTGCTGAGAATGGCTTGCATCTCCCCGATTGGTTGGAAATAAAGCATCTTAGATATGCCAACTGTCCTTGGAAAGATCTGAGTTGAGTTAAACTTTTAGGAGGTGGCATTTCTAAGATAGCTTTGATCTTTTTTGGATCTATTTCTTTACCCTGGTGTTGGACAACAAACCCAAGGAATTTCCCTGAAGCTACTCCAAATGCACACTTTAAGGGATTCATTTTCAGGTTATATTATCTTAATCGTTCAAAAACTACTCTCAAGTCAAAGAGATGGTCTTCCTTTTCTGTACTCTTAACTGCTAGATTATCAACATAACACTCAACCTAATGATGGATGAGTTCATTGAAGATATGAGTCGTGGCCCGTTGGTATGTAGCACCAGCATTTTTAAGGCCAAAAGGCATGCCCCTATAATAATAGATTTCGATCGGGGTTTGAAAAGCAGTGTTTCTTTCATCCTCGGGGCCATCTTGATTTGATTATAGCCAAATGACCCATCCATGAACGAGAATACTACAAGAGATGAGGCGATGTCCGCCATTAATTCTAGTATAAGAAGAGAAAACTCATTCTTAGGACATGCCTCATTTAAGTCCCTGAAATCAATGCATATGCAAATTTGGTCATTCTTCTTCTTAATCGGGATGATCAAGGCTAACCGTGTAGATATTTTTCTTCCCCGATGAAACCAACATCGATCGCTTTTGACTTGAAATGACTTGTTCAATTTCTAATCACATGCGTCTAGGAGCTTGCTTGATAGGGTTATCGTTAGGATCCATTGCTAGTTTATGGACTGCTACATCAAGAGATAATCTGGGCATCTCTTCATAACTCCATGCAAAGAAGTACTTAAACTTAGTCAATAGCCTAACTAAGTCATTGCTTTCTTCTTCGTTTAGCAATGAACTAATGTATGTCTGGCGTGAATTTTCTTATATCCTGAGGTTGATTTCTTTAAGCTTGTCAATTGTTGAATGAATCTCCTCTTCAAATTCTAGGGTGCATCTTTGATTTAGATATTATCTGGTTCATCTGAGTTTCTAAACACACATTCTCATAAGATTTGGTGTTGTGTGAAAAGAACCTATCAAACTCCATATGGTTGGTGACAACAAAGCAGTAATCATCATCATCGACTAGACCCACTGTATCGAATCCTAATCCTGATCTTGATCATGCATCCCTGCTGTTTTGTTCCATAGCTTTTCGAAGCACTCGGACCTATGCTTAGACCATGAGTAAGGAACCAAACCCTTCTTTGCAAGATTAATAACACAATGCGAGTATCGGTCAAAAGGAAATTCTATTAATTCTTTATATGAATTCTCCTCATGTTCTAAATCAACTTTAGGACTTGAAGAGGATGATCCCAAAAAGAATCTCTTCAGTTTCATATCCCTAGAAGACTTAGGAGCTTCCTTAACTACTAAACCTTCAACTTTTTGAGATAAAAGTGAGGTTAGAGCTAAAGTTCCTAACTGTTGCCTAATAGTTTTATATATATATCTAATTTGAATACTTTGTATTGTCTGGAGGCCTGATCTTCATCGATGTTCAGTTCGAGTGTCACCTCTAATGAAACCTGCTAAGAGGAGTTGGCTGGTATGCTAATCATATTAGACTCATCCTCCGGGCTAGATTCCAAGTCTGTGTGAATAGTAGGGGTACTCCTATGAACTGGAACATAACCCCTGTTGGCTGATGACCAAACAGGGGGTCTTCCACCTCTGGAACTGCCTCTGTTTCTACCTCTTCCTCTGCCTGGTGAAGGTCAAGTCATCCTACCCACATGTCCAAATAATGAAATGAACTGTGGGTGGAATGTGATATGTGTCTCTATTTCTTCTTCAATTCCCCTTTTTTATTCACTTAGATCTTTATTTTTCTCTTCTTTTTATTTTGCTTTTTCTTTTTCTTCATTTTCTTTTTCTTTTGAATTTGAGTTTTGTCCAAGTTCACATGAAAGGGTGTTTTGAGAAAGATAGTAAGTCACATCCTCATATATCTCAACCTCTTTAGCTAAAAATAGCTTTTCATCTTCTTTGGCACAGTATTCAATCCCATCCTTCCTGAACTTGATGCACTGATGGAGGGAGGATGGAATCATCTTATACTGGTATATCCAAGGCCTATTGAGAAAAGTGGTGAACAAAGTATTTTAATCAATGGTATAAAACTTGGCTTCAGTCTTCCAGTCACCTATCTCCAAAGGTAACACTATAGAACCTAAAGCCCTCTCACCTTGTTTATTGAATCCTCTCAACATCATCCGATCTCCTCATAGTGTGAGGATGTCGATACTCAAATAGGCAATGGTCTTTAGACTCATAATGTTCACTAATGCACCTGGATCAATGAGAACTCTAGCAAGTCCAATCCATCCATGTCAATAATGTAGGGGACGTGCTCCATGTCCCCAAGAAGAAGGTCTTCATCTATGAAAGTAATCCCCCGAGCTTCTCTAGAATAATGTGCTTCCTCACCAATAGTGATCAACCGAGCTAAGCATATCTTAGAATCAAGCAGAGCCATGAATAATGATTCCCTCATCTCTTTAGATAAGACAGAGCATCATATATGCTTTGCTTAAATTATAACTTTCTTAGGTGAGAGAGGACATTGTAGTCCACCTTAAGTTGATCCTCCACAAGCATATTAAAGGGTGGAGAGTCCTGTGGAGGGGCCTCTCGATCCTCTAAACTACTGACTTGTTTCCCTCTATCTTAAGGTGTTGCCTTAGAGATAGAACCTTGCCACTATGGAGGTTGACTTGGTGATCTCTTGGCGGGGATAATGAAGCTCTACTACACACATCGCTCACCTACAGCTTCTCCTATGGGACCCTCAGAATCAGATGATTCCAAATCTATCTCAAGAGGTGAACCCATAGTATTCAGAGTAGGAAAATCTAACTCTGAATCAGAAAGAGGGAGATCAGAATTATTATAGTTGTTGCTTAGACTTGAAGAGTTATTAGGAATATATTCAGACAACTCATCAGAAGTGACACAAATATAATTCAAGCTAGAATTATTCTTCAATTTTTTGGATTTGATAGAAGATACAAAGTAAAAATGAATTAAAGTAAGAGTGGTGAGGGCTTTGATGCCCTCATCCGCCGATATAAGATGTCTACTATAAGAAGAAAAACTAGTTGAAGTAGAGGTAGTCGCTGATGTAGTAGCTGCAACGGTGGAGTGGAGGCTAGACTCGGTCGGTGGTTGCACTACTAGGCTATCCCGGGCTTGCACATGCTACTGCTGCTAAGCTCCCCTTTCCTTAGTTGGCTCTACAATTTGCAAACCTTCCTTGATGTTGGAGCTTTGAGCTGACTCAGGCACCTGTAAAGAAAGTTTCTTAATCTTCGATACAATTTTCTTAGAGGTTTTGGATAAGGAGATATCCCAACCTTCTTTGATTTTGGAAGGATCACAAGTATCCCTAAGGATTACCCTAATGGAACTAGATGGCTATTCCACAAGGTATTCCTTCAGGATGACTATAGCATTGGTCTTAAAGCTATGTTCAAGTCAGTCCTTAAATGTGAAGCAATCTTTCAAAACATGACCTAGCATACGGTGGTAGGGGTAAAAGTTAGGATCATAAATTTTGCCCACTTCCTCCGATCTCTTATGTTCAAGAAGCTGAAAATCGGGCTTCTTAAAGAGATTCTTAAAGATCTTCCTGATTACCTCCCTCTTAAATGAATAAGCCTTGTTAAGTTTATCCAAAAGAGTAGGTAGACCATAGCTTGGTATGTATACTGTGATGTGGTGAGGAGGAGGCAGGCCATGGAAGCTTATGGCGCCGGTAAGGCTACCGGGTGGTAGAGGAGGTGGAAGGAGTAGCACGAGGTCTCTCAAACTGCCTCTTCGCCCCTTATCCACTGCTATCACTACCCTAGTTTCTTCTCATATACCTTCTGCAGCTTTGGCTTTGTTGGTAGATCTAGAGAAGGTAACTGTTTGGCTTCTTCTTGTAAGCTAGCCTCCTTGTTGATTAATTTCTCAAAAGTTTTGATGGTGAAACCTTTGAGCATGAAGGCGATCGGGCCATGGATATTCTTAAGAAGAATCTCAATGGTGTGTTGTTCAGATAGCTATGGTTCACATTTCATACTCAAATTATGCCATCTGAGAATGTAATCAATAAGAGACTCACCAGGAATTTGTTGAGCCACAATGAGATCACTAACAGTGACCCTTTGCTGAGCTCCAGCAAACCTCTTGATAAAGAGTTGCTCCAACTCAACAAAAGTCTTCATTGAACTATTGGAAAGTTTAGCATACCAATCAATATTATACCCGCTAAGCTACTAATGAAGAGACAGAAGAGTAAAGCCTCACCACCACCAGCGTTGCAACAACTAGCTCTGAAATGCACAATGTGATGCCTCAGGTTCCCACTGCCATCAAAACTCTTGAAACAAGGTGGCATGAAACCCTTAGGATATTGAATTGTATTAAATTCCTCTGGGTAAGGTCTACCCTTTGGAACTGATGATCCTCCTTGAGCTTGAGCCAATGCTTCTTTCACCTGCTACTCAACCATGCTATTGATATCTTTTTCTTGTATGGAGGTACTATCCACTACCTTCCTATATATGCTGGTGCTACCTTGCTCTACTGGAGGTAAAGTCTTGGTTGGGTGGTTGGGTCCAAGACATACACCAACTAGTTGACTAGTCTCAACTATAGTAGGATGGACTGTCAATGCTTGATTCTGAAGTGCTAAGATAGCTTCTAGCAAATCTTCAAACCTCTTCTCCATCCTATCTATTTTTTCATCTTTCTACTTTATCTCTGCTAGGAGGTGTTGGGTGAATAGTGTGTCTTCTTGCCGCCTCACACCTTCCATAGTCTGCTGCTCTCTAAGGAGGATCCTCTGGTGTCTACCATGCAAACCCCTACTGAGTCTCCCAACAAATCATCTTTGTTGGGATCAAAGCTGATCTTGTCCTCATCAGACAATTCATATCCTCGGATCTCTTTCTTCTCCATGAAATAATGAGCTACTATATCATCTAAGGAATGATTTGTCAGAACTAGCACAAATTACTTTGGCTGACTAGTGGTGGGATCATTATCATGTACTGTGAGGCACTAGACCTCCCCTACTGCTGGAGAATCAACCATGTGAGGGCTATACTCACTGAAAGAAATGTGCTCCTCACTAAATGCATGGGGAGACACTCCAAGGAGGCTCAATCATCATATGTGCAACTGATCTGTCACCCTCTCCCTCGATAACTGTTATAATCATCTCTATGGCTTATTGCAATGGTGGTGGTGAAGGGACGACCACTATGCTTCGAGGTTTCCATTCCTTCTTCACCACTAGGGTGAGGTCGAAAGGGAGAGCTCACCACCACAATAGGTGTAGATGGATGGGATCTCTCACCATAGGATCACCAACGGGGTCCTCTTCTCCTCGACTGTGGCCTTCATGGCCTGGTGGAATGGAGATGGAACATGGATCAAAAAATGGCAAGTGGGGGAGAGTGGTGGAGACACCACGACTCTCTCTGTGGAGCTCTCATCGTGATGGGTAGTCCCGTGAGCGTAATATTATTGGTATGACGGTAGCGGCCGATCAAGAAAATCAATGAGTGTAGGTCGCCGACCGTCACCCAAACCTACTCTCCCCTTGGTGATATGAATATGGGCCTCGGCCTCTATCAATATGCTTCCCCACTGGGGATAACAAATCTCAAATCAACCGAGCATGAACGATCATTTGTAGCTCGCCAACCGTGATAACTAATGAGGTCGGCATATGACATACTCATTGATGTTGTGAAATCAACGGTGGAGGTGAAGCAAATATCCTCCTGGCATCTCTCTATCATACCTAGAGAGAGGATGGGCCAGTAACCACGAGAAACCAAAGTGAGCAACTCCTAACAATCGCTGTACCTCCATCTCTCCGATGCTGTGTGGTATCGCTTTATCATGCGGTTCTTGTTTCTCCTTTGGGTCTTGGTAGGGTGTGAGAGAGCTAGACCCAACCTCAAAATAGGGGAGACAAATCAAGGGAGCCTTCCCCTGAAGGTACAAGTGAGTGGCGGCCCTAACAGATACATGTGAACATGAGGGCCGCACTAGCACCGCATTAGGAACCACAACCTTTCTCTTCAATGAGAGAATATTAGAATCTCACAGCATGTCAACCCGAATGACCGGCTCCTACCCGGCCATTGTGCTCTTACTAACATTCGTGAGGGAGGTCCCCTCGCATGTAATCCGGGCCCCCTCAAAACCTCATCCAAAGTGAATGAGGTGGGTGTAGTCAAAGCGGGGAAGGCTGGCTTGATCCAAGGCCAGATCCATTCCGTGGGGAAAGGTAAACACATATCTGCGTACCATTGCTATCAACAAATTAAAACTAAATCAGAATCAAATTGACGATGAAAGTCTGCAATGTTGAAAATAAACTTGAATTATATTCCTATTGATTTTAAATTTTGAATTTATAATTTGAACCCATACTCAACATCTTGGAAGGGCTAAGTCGGGCTCAAATGATTTAAAGGAAATTTTGAGATTTGATTAGAAAGAGGAATTTTTGGATGTAGAATCCATTTTCAACAAATTTGGATATGTTGAAAATGAGTTCAAATATTTTTGAAGAGATGCTTCCATAGGTTTATATTTGAATTTTGATTTTGATTTTGAAGACCCTTTATTTAACAAATTTGGGTTAAAGTAAAGGGTCAATTTGATTTTTTTTTTTTTTTTTTTTGAGATTTTGGAATTTACTCACTTAGAAAATTTAAGTATGCTAGGTGAGGTGTTTGAAAACAATTTCTTCTTTTTTTTCTTTTTTTTCTTAATCATTTGTGGTTTGAAAATGGAATTCTCATTTAGCAAATTTGGGGATGCTAAGAAAATCCTATTGTGTTTTTTTTTAGAGATTTAGATTTTGAAATGTAGGATCCTTAGCAAATTTGGATATGCTAAGGAAATCCTAATGTGTTTCTTTTATTTTGGATTTTGATTGAAAATTGAGACTTCACTTTAGCAAATATGGTATGCTAAAATAAAGTACCAATGTATTTCTTTAATTTTGTGAAATAAAAATTTCACTTAGAAAATTTGAGTATGCTAAATGAAATTCCAAATTTGTGTTTAAAATTTTTTGTGTTTTGATTTTGTTTTGAAAATGGAGACTTCACTTTAGCAAATATGGTAAGCTAAAGAATAAAGTTCCAAAGTGTTTCTTTTATTTTGAATTTTTTTGAAAATGGAGACTTCATTTTAGCAAATGTGGTATGCTAAAATGAATTTCCAATGTGTTTCTTTTGTTTTGTGAAATGTACATTTCACTTAGCAAATTTGAGTACGCCAAATGAAATTCCAAAAATGTGTTCCAATTTTTTGTGTTTTGATTTTGTTTTGAAAATGGAGACTTCACTTTAGCAAATATGGTAAGCTAAAGAATGAAGTTCCAAATGTATTTTGAAATTTTATACAATGGAGATTTCCCTTAGAAAATTTGAGTATGCTAAATGAAATTCCAAAAATGCGTTTCAATTTTTTTTGTGTTTTTTTATTTGTATGCTAAAGAATGAAGTTACAAATGTATTTTGAAAAAAATAAATATTTTGTTGATTTTGAAAAGGAGATTTCCACTTAACAAATTTGGTTATGTAAGATGGAAATCAACTATGTTTCATTTTTCAAAGATGCATTTTATTGCGTGATTATTGCTTTTTGAAAGAGGAAATTCCAACCTAATCATATATGGAATATGTTAGGTGGTGTTTCAAAATAATGTCATTTTATTTGGAAATGAAATTTCCATTCAATAAATTTGGGTATATTGAATGGAGATATTTATATGTGCTTTTGGAAAGTTTATTTTTGATTTTAATTGGAAATGAAGCCTCCAATCAATAAATGTGGGTATATTGAATGAAGAGATTTCATATGTGCTTTTGGAGAATTTATTTTTGATTTTGATTGAAAATGAAACCTTCATTCAATATATATGTGTATATTGAATGGAGAGGTTTCATATGTGCTTTCTGAAAAGGTGAGAATTCCAACTTAACATATGTGGAATGTGTTAAGTAGAATTTCAAAGTTGTGATTTTGCTTGAAGATGTAATATCCATTCAACACATTTGGATGTGTTGAATGGAAAGGTCCATCTTCAAATTTTGTGTTTTTTGAAAACATGATTATTCGAATTTTATTTTTGAAAATGAAGTCTTCATCAAAATGAATTGAGTGAAGAAGTTCATTTGTGCTTTTAGAAAATTATGAGTGCTGGTTTTATTTTTGAAATGTTTCTACATGTAATAATTATGGAAAAATGTTAGATGTAGTGAAAATATTTTATTTTGTGTATTTTGAAAAAAGTGCTTTTGAAAAGAAAGAATTTTATGATGGATTTATTTTATCTTTATTTTTTTAGAATGAACCTTTTCTTACCAAAAAGATGGTAAGGAAGAAGTCTTTGATCATTTTCTTTTTATTCAATTTTTATTTTCACCCATTGGAGAACTAGGTTTTAAGACCAACACGGGTGAGGTCCTAAAACCTAAAGATGTTGGCTAGCTTAACTTAAGGATGAAATAAGTGCCAATAAAAGAAAGATAGTCTTGGATTCACACAAAAGTATAAACCCACTATCGATACTTGGAGACAATGATCATTTACCAAAGATGGAGAGAGGAACCATCCCCAGCGGAGTCGCCAGAAAAATCTGTGGTGAAATTATTTTATATACTTATCTCTGCTTTCATCTATCCCCTTCCTTTCGAAAAAGAAGGACAAATGGAAACAAAGATATATAAATAAAATACATCTTGTTGGGATGCCACGTAGATTCGTAGATGTTCTTATTGGGATGATCAGGTACGACATTAAGGAGAGGTGTACTTTCTCAAAAGACAGAAGTCACCACCCTACAATAGACCTAATCACCTCAATAAGGACTCCTATGTACTATGGGTCTTCAAAATATACTAGAGATTCTTCCCCTACTTTACATGAAAAGTAAAGCAGGGTTTATTTTAAACTGGGTTCGTTAAGTTCTATATAGGGGCTAGCCCCCATAATTATATCCTAAGGAACATGATTCCTTATGAATACTCTCGATTAAGGTAAATGATTATTGTCTCCAAAGATTTTGAAAGGTAGGACTATCAATCGATTAGTTTATTTTTAGAATATCAAATGGGATCATTCAAGAAGAGGGAGTTCTTATCGGAACCAAATGAAAATAAGTAGAGGATGCTTAAGACACTAGGAAGCCTAGTAAGCACCCCTAGACTACCCTATGATTGGGCTTTATATTTTTGAAATTGAATTAATTTATTTGAGTTGAATTTTTATTAAAAATGTAGGGCTTACAATTCCATGATATAAGGTCATGAAAATGCCAAAGAGGTGAGGATTTATGCTTAAGCCCACAAAGGGAAGAAGCAACCTTAGAACCTAAATCTAGGAGACTTTGGCAAGGGCCAAAAGTACGACCTAAATCTAAGGCAAAAATGAGTATTTGGTTTAGCTCCATAAGAGAGGATAAATCACACGATTATTGGACTTACAACTGCCAGGGGGTGGCTGCCAACTAACTCCTCCTACGATTTTAAAATATGTGACCAAGTCATATGTTTACACAAGATAGCAAGGTTGTTATTTCTTTAGAAAGAGACTAAGTCTTTAAACACACTCCTTAAAGAGACTAGATCATTTCATGACTTAAATCTAATGCAAATTTTTCATATATTTTAATTTTATTTTTGGACAATCATTTGACTCAGGCTATAGAATTTTTATGCCTAATGCATGAGAAATTAGATTATGGGCTAAAATCAACAAGATAGGGAGGTGTGTTTCCACCATGGCTCTCACAGGTCAAGCCAAGTTCTCTGATAAAGGTGGAAGCCCTCCAATCAAGAGTGCAATAATAAGCTTTTATGCATGATGTTACAAAAAAAAGTACACATCCAGCTGAGAGGTTGCTAATTCTTTTATCTTGATTTTAACTTGGGCTTTAGGTGAGATTATGAGTTGTTTATTTTTAAATTTTGAGTTGATTAATTTGGTAGAAGATTTAGTTTTTTCTAAGAGCCTAATCGTCATCCTGGTCATACATTAAGCAAGGAAGAAACTAGGAAAATGATGTCATTTCTAATGCACAAGCTAAACAAAACATCAAACATTTTATAAAGCTAGTGCAAAAGAATAAAAAGTCATTTGTGGTCGGGCACCAGCACAAACAAAAAAATTAGAGCTCTACCCTTATACAACCGGATTACAAATGAATTACAATTAAGCAAGGAATTCATGTTATGGGGTCTTCATTTCTTTTCTTTTTCTTCTTTCTTATTTTTCTTTTCTTCTTTTTTCTTCTTTTGAATGTGGTTGCTCCAAAGGCTTCACATGGTACATAAGATAAAATCTTATGACCAACGCTCATCCTAATCCCTCATAACAATCATTCCAAAATACTAATTATAAAAATACATGAAAAAGAAAAGTAAATCTAACTAACACCTACAAAATAGAGATTAGCTAAACAAACCATACAATTCCCAAGCATGTATATTGGACTTTGAATCCCACACAAGGGTAACCAAGTCCACCTGGCCTATTGGATTATGCTTAGGGGTATAAGCACCTGCACTGCAAAAGCATTTATATTTTTATTTATTATAGTGTCCCTTAAGCACAATCTCCTACAGAAGATAATGATTAGACTAAATCATCATATCATTCAGTATATGCACATACACCCTAACATCTAGACTAAAACAAAACATCATAAAATAAAATAAACATCAAATCATGCATCACCCTAACCTAAAGCTAGAAGTGGTGACTTAGCCTATGTGTGTGTTTTAAAAAGTTTGTGTGGTATGTTTAGCTATAACTTTAAGGTTTAGATTTCTAAGTATGAAAATGTTCAACTTAGAGGATGGTTTAAATTTAAGTTGTTTAGTTGTTTTGGGATTGATTTTTATTTAGGGATTTATTTAAGTTTGAATGAACCTTCAATTAATTATTAAGTTGTAAAGAGAAGGTAAAGAGAAGAGAACTTCTCTTTCCTTCCCTACCTAAGTAATTTCTAAAGTAGATTCATGTTTGATTTGTATTTAGTGAATGTTTTATTACGTGTTTTTATTAGTTCTAAGTTTATAATAACTCTAAACAAACCTATTTAAAAAGAAAGGCATTTTAAGATTAAGTAAAGTGAATTAATATCACAAAACACACATCACCTCATTTCTTTCCCAACATGTATAACATGCATGTGAATGAATCCTAAGCATATTTATACATACAACTTAATGATGAATGCTAAGGTAGTGTTACTTAAGAAAATTTAGATGCCTTATGATGCATGATTTTCATTAAGCAGAAAAAGGGATATTATTTTATCCTTTATTCATATGCACATGAGTATGTATGAAAGACATAAGTGAGTACGACATCATTGTTATCACTAAGGGTGTACGGTACAAGACCTACTTAGGGCTACTTAAAGCCTCGCAACTCCGGGGTTGTCCAGACAAATATACCACTTTCCTTAAATACATATGCATGTATAAGAGAGATAAATAGAAAAAGAAACATGCAAAGTATATGTTTATTTAATTTTTGGTTTGTTTATGCAATTTATGTGTGTAAATATAAAGATCCTTCTTAAGTTATAACATGGAAGAGGAGAAGAGTAGATTTTAAGCAAGTGTTATATTCTTTTAAAAGAACTATACACCTTGTAAATCTTATTCAAATCCATGTAAGAGGAAAGAAAGGAAACAAACATAAGACACATTTTTATATTCGCATACAAGCTTATAAATAAAGTATAAGTAGCATACCTTTTAGTTTTGATATTTGATTTATAAGTTTTGAAAATAATTTTGAATTTAATAGTGATAATAGTCATATTTTTTTTACTTTAAAACATGCAATTTGACATAAAGAAAATATTTCATTTTAATTTTGATTTTAAAGGAATGAATGCATGATTTTCATATACACATATTTAGCATGCTAGAAAAGAAATAAAGTGAAAGAAAATGTAAACTCATTCACCCTAATTAATTCCTAAAGACAATCCTATGAAATAAGAAAGTTCAAAGTGAATCAAAGTTTGTTTGATGTGATTTTTGTTTTGAATTTGCTTTATGTTTGATTTAGAAAATGTGAAGGAATGTTTGCTGGTCTTAACCCATTTCCCCATATGTGAGTTGATTTAGTTTGTTCTTAGGATCATTAGGTTATTTTTATATTTTGTTTAGGTTAAGGTGTAAATTAAGTGTGTTAATTACCCCTTACCTACACCACCTTAGCATACTTAACCAAATAATTATGAGCCAATGGATGACATAAAACCACATAAGGAATTTAAATTAGAAATGCACCTAGAAAAGAAAAGGGTCTAATGCAATTGGCTCATGATTAATGATTAATTAAACTAAAGTGTTTAATTTTAGTACTTTCATAACCCTCTCACACATGTGAGTTGGATTTTAATTTCCTCAATGTACTTAGGTTATTGAAAACCTAAGCAGCTACCCAAGATGAATTCGTTAAGTTCTGAAAGGTTTTAAAATTTTATCAAATTAATTAGGTAGGTAATTAGTGTATTAATCCATAATTAAATTTGGATTAAGGAAGAAAGAGGGAGTTTAAGGAATATCTTAAGGCAAATATCCCAAAATTATTCCCTAAACCTCTTGTTCATTTAAACAAACCTTAATTAACTCAATCAAGGGATTAAACCACTAATTACACACTTAATTAGGCTTAATTACATTAGGAGAATAATTAGGAATGAATCCAATAATTATCCTAATTAAATCATTAATAAATCTCAAGAAAATTAGGGGAGACAGAAGTCATCTCACTAAATACACATAAGAAGTTTGAGATTAATTAATGAATAATCGTGAGAGTAATTACCTAATTCTAATAAAACCCAAATAGAAAATAACACTATTCAAAATCCATCAAAATCAATTTTATAATATTCTACATTCAATTATCTTTCATATGCAATTTATTTCATATTTTTTCTAATCTTTCTACACTTAGATATGAATATTTGAAGATTTCATGATTTAGGTAATTAATCCTTAATTAAATAGCTAAATCCGATCATATGGAGGCTGGCTGCGCTTTTAACTTGGTATGGCGAGAGAGGCTATTAAAGTTGTCACATCATAGCACTGCATCAGCGACGGTGCTACGCGCTTTCTCCCCGTCTATCCGATCAAGGATCGGATGGCTAAGATCAAGCCTGCGGTTCTTAAGGGTTAAAATGATGAATCTATGTGGCTTGATCATGGCCATCCATCCAAAATGTGTGGATGGACGGCCCATGATCTATCCCTGATCTTCCTTGCAGGAGATGGCCACCGTCCATCTTCTAGGGGAAGATCCGAGCTCGATTGAGCTCAGATTGAATCTAAATTCGACCCACACCATCACCATGCAAGGGAGATTTCATTTAACGGCTAACTTCTCATGGGATGCGACTTCACTTGACAAAGGACCACACTATGGCTAGTTTAAGCTCGATTTAATGGCATACCTCGCCGAAGGCTGTTACCAGGGCTTGATTCCCTTAAACTAGCTTCGTCTAGTGGAGACGAAGCCTTGTTCAAGTTTTAAGGCCTTGAGATTGAATGGATCTTCCAATAGGCCAAGTCACCCTTCAATTGAGCTCAGTCTTCATTAAAGTAGCACCCCCCTTGCCCTTAGAGCTTGTATGAAGCTTGGGGCGAGTTCAATTTGATCCTCTGAGGGTGCTTGAAGGAGGAATTAGATGGTCGTGAGTGCATGTCGATTTGATCAAATTCACTGCATTGAGTGGGTTGTTTTGGCTGTTTAGAAGGGCATGGCATATAGTTTTGGCCAGAGAAGGAGTGGAGGAGCTTACCATGTGCAAAACAAGGTGGAGGAAGGAATCACATGTGCTCATTTCATAGGGGTTGTCGATTTTGATCTTGGGTTGGGTTTGGCTGACCCAAACCCATTGGGATATGTGCACCATGTCCATTAGTGGTCATTTGGTCCACTAAGAGGATGTCAAGTGTCCATGAAAAAGAATTGACCAAATTCTAAGTTATTTTGATTTTAAGTTACCCTATGTCTTAGGGGTAAAATGGTCATTTGACCTTGATTTTAGTTTGAATATGGTTGGTATGATTGGAAAATGGGTTAGGCCAAGTTTCAATGAATTTGGAGTTGGTTTGATATGATTTGGCTCATGTTGACCCATTTAGGTCGAAATGGGTCAACTTAGGTCAAGTTAACCAATTTGTCAAATTGGGTCAAACCAAGGGTTGGGTCAAGTTCATATGATCATTTGAAATATGTTGGCATCATTGGTTCGGTTCAATTTGATTTATATTTGAATTTGGTTCATTTGATTTCATTTAGGTCAAATGGGTCAAGTTGACCATTTGACCCATTTGACCTTTTTTAGTAGGTCATGTTGATTTATGTTTGGTTGGTCATTTGAAATGGATTGGTATCTTTGTTTATAATCAATTTGGTTTATATTTGAGTTTAGCTCAATTTAACCTTTTAGGTTAAGTTGGCTTCAAGGTCAATTAGGTTAGGTTGGGGTTAGTTGACCAATTGAGGCTATGGTCAAGTTCAACAATCATTTTGGAATGAACTTGACCCATTGGTTTCATTCAATTTGGCTAAGTTCAAGACTTTGACTTGAAAGGCTTAGGTTGAATTTTGATTGAACTTGAGTTTGATTTTTGGAGTTGGTTTTAGTTGTTTGAATTTATATTTCATTTATATATGTGAATATAAATGAAAATATAAATGAGTTCTGAGAAAATTTCATGAATTTGAAGTGATTTGAACTTGACTTAGGCTAAGTCCATAAGAGGGAATCAAAGTGACTTAGGAAAGATTTTTTATTTGGACTTGAATTTTGAATTTGGTTTGATTGATTTGAATTTATATTTCATTTATATATATGAATATAAATGGGTTGTGAGAAAATTTCTTGAATTTGAATTGATTTAGATTTGATTTGATCTAAGTCCATGAGAGGGAATCAAAGGACTTAGGAGATATTTTTGACTTGGAATTTCATTCATAAGCTTCAATGATTTGTTTCAATCATGGATTTCAACCATTTAGAATTTCTTTGAGTTTGTAGAAAATTAATTAAGTTGGAATTGATTTAAGTTTAACTTGAAGGAAGGAAGTGAGGAATTTGGTTCAAGCTATAAGGTAGGCAAATTTTCCTAACATCCCTAAGGCATGACCTATTCCTAAGGCTAACTCTTCTAAGTCTCTAGGGCTAGGTTGAGTGTCCACTTAATCACTAGATATGTCTTAAGACTAAGGAACTCTTAAAGTCTAAGAGAAGTCATATGTCTAAGATGGAGGGGTTGAGAGCTCATCCGAAAAATGAGGTCAACAATGTGAATTACACTTAGCACCTAAGTGTTATAAAGAGAAGAAAAAGGATTATAATTGTGAGGTATGTCTCAACTAAGCATTATAGTTGTATTTTTCTAAGTTTGGAAACATTCAAGCTAACATAAAGGTTGGTTTCACTTGAAGTTGCTTAATTGATTTGTGAATTTTAATTTATATTTTTATTTTGTTTCATGTGATTTACACTTAGCACCTAAGTGTTATAAAGAGAAGAAAGAGGATTGCCCTCTTGTATCAATACCTTAAGCCACTTTCTAAATCATATTAACTTGATTTTGTTCTCTTTAGTGAATGGCTTATTAAGTGATTTTTAATTAATCCTATGTTTAGGTTAACTTTAAATGACCTTATTCAATATGAAAGGCTTCTTAAGATTAATTTAATTGAATTACTAACACATGATATATATTAAACCATTCATTTCCATCACATGTATCATGCATGTGATTTAATACTTAGCATATTTATACATACAACATGTTTTAGTACACTTGAATGATGAATGTATGTGTATATTTCGAGTTTATTTTTATTATATGAACATATAAATTAAAACTCTATCCAAATTCTAATATCAAAATACATAGGATGGAATCACATAAGTATGTGTCATTGTTAATCCAAAAAAGTGAGGTAATCAAATGACCTCCTTGGGGCTAACTAAAGTCTCGTATTCCTGGGATGTCCATACTATATACTTATTAACATTTCAAATCTATGTAAATATATACATAAATAAGGAAAAGATAACACTAATTTATACATCACATGCTAATGACTTAGGTGAATATGAATGCATGTATTTTTAATAACAAAAGGGGATCTTCATCTTTTGATTAAGCACATGCACACACGTATAAAAGATGAGCAAGTACATGTCATTGTTAAACTAGGAAAGTGAGGTAATCAAATGACCTCCTTAGGACTAACTAAAATCTCATATTCCAGGGATGTCCAGACTATATACTTGCTATCTTAAATACACATAATTGAATACACAACTATAAAGATGAGAATCATGCAAATATTGTATTTTCTTTAATTAAATCATTTAGGCATATGAATTAAAGCTCTATCTAAATTCTAATATCAAAATACATATGAATGAAACTAAATGAGTACATGCCATTGTTAAACCAGGAAAGTGAGGTAATCAAATGACCTCCTTGGGGCTAACTAAAGCCTCGTATTCCCAGGATGTCCAGACTATATACCCATTGTTGTTCAAACTCATGAAAATCTATATATTAATTATAAGAAAGAGAGCTTTATTTAATATGCTTAAGCTATAAACACATGTAAATCTTATGTGTATTCATAAATATCAACACTCTAAGTATTATAATTGATTCATAAGTTTTGAAAAATACTTTTGAATTTATTAGTGATAATAGTCATACATATATTTAATTAAGCCAACACATGCAAGCTTACGTAAAGGAAATTCATTTGATTTACTTGAATTTGAAAGTATGAATGTATGCAATCAAATGACATATGACATTTAATGTGCTTGGAAAGGAACAATTGAATATAAACATATGATTCATTCAATTAAGCTAATTCCTAAGGACAATCACATTAAATAAACATATTTAAAGAAAACCAAAGTTTCTTTATTAATTTTTATTTTTAGGTTAAACTTAAATAGGAAGAGGACTCAGCATTTGCTGCTCTAAACCCCATTCCCACATTAGTGACCTGATCTAGTTTTAAAAAAGATAATTAGGTTGATTTTATGAGTTAATTAGGTTGTGGTATGCATTAGATATATTAATTAACTCTTTCCTATGTTACATTAATATAATTATCCAAATAATTTTGAGCCAACATGATATACATATGAATTAAAAATTAAATTAGCAATGGTCCTAAAGAATAAAAGGGCCTAATGCAATTGGCTCACAATTAATGATTAAGTAAATTAAAGAACTTAATTAAGTACTCTTATGGTTTCCCCACACATGTGGATTAACCATAATTTCTCTAAGTGGCTTTAGGTTATTAAACACCTAAAGATCTACCCATTATTTAATTAGTTAAGATTTGAAATGATTTGGATTTAGTTAATTAATTAATTAATTAATTAAACCTTACTTCCTTTTAAATGGCATGGACTTAGGGAAAAGATTAGGAAAGGGGTCCTAAACCCATTCCCCTTAGCCATTTACTGTTCAACAATGATTAGCAAGCTTAATTAATTATTTCTTTACTATTTAAGAGGTTAATTAATTAATTAGACTAATTAAAAGAGTGAGTAGGGCTTAAATAAATAATTATCCTAATTAACTAAGAAATAAATCCCAAGAAAATTATGAGAGGTAGAGGTCATCCCATTAAACTAACCCATAAAGTTTGGGATTAATCACCTGAGTAATTAAAGAGTGATTAAGCTAATTAAGTTGTTAATTAAACCCAAATTAAGCTTCAGCTACTATTCAAATTACTTAGAATTAATTTTAAATGATTCTCTTCTGAAATACCTTTAAAATGAGTATTTATTTGCATTTTTCTGATTTTTTATGATTTGTTATGAATTATAGAGGTTTCCGCCATTAAAATCAAATAATTAGCCCTAATTAAGCCTAACCTCATCAAAGCCACGTGGACCGCTATCGTGGCGCACTTTCCAGATGGTGCCACGAGATTGGTCACTAAAACGTGTCTAACTCAGTGATGACATTGTTGGCGGATGATGTGCTTTCATCTCTACCATCCGATCTTGGATCGAACGACACAGATTAAACATGCGGATCCTTAAGGGATTAAATCAAGATTTAACTAGCAAATAATCACGTCCATTCATTCCAATCACAGAGAACATACGGTGCATGGTCAATCGTCCCTCGAGTGATGAGAGATGAAGGTTGTTCGTCATTCCTCGCTCGATATGAGCTCACCCAAGCTCGGAACAACTCCAACTGGATCTCACACCTGCACAAAGGATCTGAATGGATCCAACGATCAAGATTGCATGACATGCAAGTTTCCTTCAAAAAGCTCCAACCAATTTTCACCAAAAGCTTGGTTTCATGGAATTACCTTGCTGAAGCTCAAGACCGATGGTGAATCTAATTGAGGAAGCTTCATCTTGTGGAGATGAAGCCCTATTGAGCAGCAATTAGATCAATTCCTCATCGTTTGCTCTATGGGCCAAGCACCATCGATTTGGAGGTCGAATTTAATCAAGTCCTATCTCCGGTGGTCGAGAATCTTGGGAAGCAATTCGTTCTTGCTCGATGAGGTGTGGGGAGGGTGTGTGCAAAGTTAATTTGAGTTTGGTGGAAAAATAAGGGAGTTGGATTGAAAGAACGGATGCCCTATTTTGATTTTAAGCTTTCTTAATACAATGGGGAGCCTTTTTGGGAAGGGATCTAGTGTTTTGAAATGGTCTCTAGGGAGTTTCTGAGAGTGAGTGTATTTGATTTAGATCGAATTGAAGGGGTTATACCCCCTCCTCCCTTAGATCGGACGGTGCAAATTTGTTTGGTTTCTAATGGTCATCTGACCGCCGGTGGTGGTTGTATGTGGTTGTGGCCGCCGGTGGTGGTTTGAGTGGCCAAAGGCAAAGGAGCGGCTGCCAAGGTGGGATAGTGGATGTCCTTGGGCTTCAAATGTTCCAATGGGGGAGGTGAGGTGAGTTCACCTCCCCATGGGTCATGGCCAACCCAACCACCCTAGACTGGGAAATGTCCTAAGTGCCTAAGTGGATTATTAAGAGTGTCAAGTGGCGAATGAAAATGACCACTTACATGGATGATTTATCTCATGTGATACCCTTTACCAAAGGATAAAATGGTCATTTGGCATTAGATTTAATTTGGGTGAATTTTTGAAATGAGTCAAAAGTGGATCAGCCCAAATATCAAGTGATTTGGAGTTGATTTGATTAAGTTTATCTCGATTTAGCTCAAATGGGTCAAATTGGGTTAGGTTGGGTCAAGTTAACCAATTAGTCAAATTGGGTCAAACTAAAGGTTGGGTCAAGTTCATATGATCATTTGGGATGTGTTGGTGTCATTGATTTGGTTTAGTTTGGCATAGATTTAATTTTGGCTCATTTAAGTTCATTTGGGTTAAATGGATCAAGATGACCAATTTGACCAAATTAGCCAAATTGGCTTAGGTTGGGTGTTGGTTTGGGTTTGATTGACCAATTGAAAATGATTGTAGGCTTTAGTTTGAATTAATTTAGATTTGGTTAAGGCTTAGACCAAATTGACGATCAATTTGTACTAAATAGGTAATTGGGTTCAATTGGGGCTTTGGTCAAGTTCAATAATCATTTGGAATGAACTTGAGCCATTACTTGCAATCAAATTGATTCATATTTTAATTTGACCCAAATTGACCTAAAAGATCAATTTGGGTCAACTTGGGGAAAGAGGACCAATTGAGTTTGTTTAGGCTCAATTTAAGGTCAAATCATGTTCAAATATTAATTTTGAGTTGGTATAAATCATTCGTTTCAAGGGATTTGGCTTAAGTTGCAATTTGGCTAGTTTGGGCTCATAAGGGTTAAGAGAGTTGACTTGATCAAAGGACCATATTGACTTGGTTTGACCTAATTTATGACAATTGATCATCCTAGGGTGATCAACAATAATAGTAGGAGGTCTTGGTGGGCTTAGGTTCAATCCAATTTGGGTTGAATTGGAGTTTAGTTCAAATGGGTCCTTTAGGTCAATTTGGGTCAAGTGAACCTAAGTGGGTTTAGTTGGCTTGATTTTGGGTTGAATTAGATTTAGTTGAGTTTACAAATGGGTTTAGGATTGATATATAAATTCAATTGCAATTGATTTAGGTTTGATGAGTTTTGGTTCATTTGGATATTCCAAGTCAAAAGGGTTAAGTTGGGCTTGACTTGGGTTGATTTTGGTTTGGTTTGATGACTGTAGATTTCATTTATATTTGTGAACATGATTGATTGTATGATTAATTCATGAGAAAATTAATTGAATTTGTGTTTTGGAATGAAGGAATTTGCTTAAGTCCATGGAGTTTGATCATGTGGCTTAAGAAGGGTTTGATTTAGTTTGATATAGTTTTCATGATTTAAATGTATATTTGATTTATATTTGTGAATATAATTAAAGATGTGATTGAGTCATGAGAGAATCAATAAAGTTTGAAGTGATTTGAAGGAGATTTTACAAAGTCCATGAAATTAAATCACATGGCTTAGATTTGGATTTGGTTTGGATTTGATATTTAGTTTTGGTATGATTGTAGATTTTGGCAAATTGATTTGATTATAAAATTTATTTAAGAGAAAATCAATTTAGTTTGGATTGATTTGTTTATAAGTTTTAATCATTTTATTTGGATTTATATTTGGTTTGGGTTCGATATAAATTAAATTTGGTTATGGTTTAAGAAGGTAAAAATAGATTGGGTTTAGGCTATAGGGTAAATGGATCTTCCTAAGTCCTATGACATAGCCTAATCCTATGGTTAACCCTTCTAAGTCTCTAGGCTTAGGTTAAGTGTTCACCTAACTACTAGAAGTGTCTTACGATAAAGTAAATCTTAGTGTCTAAAAGACTCCTAGGTCCAAGAAGAGGAGATTGAATCCTCACTCCAAAAGAGAGGTCAATAGTCTTTCCACTCTTTGACTGGCTAAGAGCCAAAAGTGATTCTTACACATCTAATAGCTTACGCTTTCAAGATGCATGAGAAGTATATTAAGGATGATTTAGTTATTCAGTGCCTCATTAATCAATGAGCTTAGTCGAGGTGCTTTAGCAAAGCTTAGATCAATATGCAATGATGTGATTTTTCGTATTGAGGCATTAGATATAAATACCGCCTTCCATTGTTACTTGAAATTCCAATTCTTCCACTTTAAGGACATCATTAATATACTACTTCAAAATTAATGAGAATGTACTTATATAAAAATTTCCTTTCTTCTTTCTATCTCTTTATCTCTCATGACCACCTTTCATTGAATAGGTTATGCCCTCCTAGATGAAGTTGATCTTCCATATATTATGTATTATTTTTCCATTTCATAATGAATAACTTCTTGTGACTACACCATGAATATAGGCTATAAAGTTGAACCATGCCAAATCTTTTGCACTCAAAAATCATCTCCCTATCTCCTTAAAAAAAAAGACTTGATTTCCCTCAAACTTTATTTGAACACCTAGTTCAACTTTTAGGGTCATCCTCTTTTCTCATTCTTGTCCCAAGCTAAGTGTGGTGTTTATTTTAATATGTATGTGGGGACAATTACAGATCTGAGAATTATTATGATCGGCATGACATCAAGGAATAGTGCACTATCTCAAAAGATAGAAATCACTATACTATGATGGACCTAATCACCTAATAAGGACTCCTAAGGCATGATGGGTCTTCAAATGTACCAGTAATTTTTTCTCTATTTTCTATGGATAAATAAAGTATGGTTTATTTAAATTGGGTTCTAAAGTTTTCTATGGGGGCAATCCCCCACAGTTAATTACATCCTAAGGAAGGTGAGTTCCTTAGGAGTACTCTCGATTAAAGTAGGCAACTATTATCTCCAAAGATTTCAAAGATGGACTATCAATAAATTAGTTATGTTTAAAAAATCAATCGGGATCGATAAAAAAGGAGAGACTTATTATCGAAGCCAAAAGGAGATGAGTAGGGAATGCTCAAGATACTAGGAAATCTAGTGAGCATCCCAATCTATCCTATGGTAGGTCTTTATATGTCTAAAATTAAAGAGAATTATATGTTTGAATTGTAAATACTATGACTTATAATCCCACAATACAAGATTGTGAAAATACCTAAGAGGTGAGAATTTATGCTTGTAGCTCGAGAAAAAATAGTAACCTCGGATCCTAAATATAGGGGCTTTAGCAAGGGCCAAAGCGCATCCAAAATGTAACGAGAAAATGGATATATTATTTATCTCCACAAGAGAGAGTAACCCATAAGACTGTTGAACTTATAACTACCTAGAGTGGCATCCAGCTAACTCCTCCTACATTTTAAAACCATGGGGTCAAGTCATATGTTTTGCAAGATGGTTAGGATGTTATTATTAGAAAGAAACTAAAGTCCTTAAACCCACTCCCTAAGAGACTAGAGCACGAGTGACATGAATAATGGCTTAGCCTAATACAAATTTTATCAATTTTTATTTCATTTTGGACTCTTCATATAGACAAAAGCTTTGAGATTTTTATATGTCTAAATGTATGATGAAATGAGTTATGGGCTAAATTAGAGAGAAATAGGTGTTTTCCACCACAGAGGAGACCCTCAAAGATCAAGTCTTCCCCTATCGAGCAGGATGGAAACCCACACTTTGCAAAAGTGAAATAAGATGACATGCATGATATTAAACATACAACATCTAACTAAGGGGTTGCTAAATCTTTTAATTATCTTGATTTAATACCTAGGCTTTAAATGAGGTTATGAGTTATTTAAAAAATTAGTTATGAGTTATAGTTGAGGTAAAAAGATTAATTTTTTCCTAAGAGCCTAATTGGATCAAGGCCACACATTAAATCACCATATATGAAGAAATTAAGAAAACACATGTCATTTATATTACATAATTGTAAACAAAGAATCAAGCAATTTGTAAACCCAACATAAAAGAATAATAGGCTGATGCGATCGGGTACCACCGTACAACACAAAAAAGAGAAATGTGTAGCTGAGCTCTACCCTTATACAACCCGGTATAAGAAAGAATAATTACAATCACATAAATGAATAAATGTTATGGGGGGTATTCATATCTTCTTTCTTCATTTCTCCTTCATTTCTTCCTTTGATTTGATTTGGATGTGCTTGCTTTGAAGGCATCACGGGGCCTGCTAGAACAAAGCCTTCTAGCCACTGCTCATCCTAATCACCCATAACACTAATCCTAATTTCTAATTCATAATTACATTAAAATTAAGAAAAGTAAATCTAACTACACTGCAAAATAATTGTTAGCTAAACACACCATAGAACCCAAACAGTTATATGAATAATTTGGACTTAGCACCCTACACATGGGTAACCAAGTCCACCTGTAATAATTTAGATTATGCTTAGGAGTTAAGCAACCTATAAAAGAGAGCATTTATATTTATTTTTAAGCACCCCTTAAGCACAACCTCCTGTAGAAAACACGATTAGGCTAATATCAACCTAACATTCAATCTACGAAGGATACACCCTAACATGCAATCTGTAACAATACATCATAAAACAAACATACATCAAACCATGCACTGCCTTAACATAAAGCTAGAAATTATGACTTAATCTAATTTGTGTGTTTTAAGATTTGTGTGGCATGTTCTAAGTAGGCTTTAGAGTTATCATTCTCTAAGTATGAAAGACATTTAATTATAAAGGGTTGGTTTCATTTTAAGTGGTTTAATCGATTTGTAAATTTTATTTAGTGTTTTCTTTTGTTTCATTTGACTTATACTTAACAATTAAGTATTATAAAGAGAAGAAAAGAGAGGATCACTCTCTTTTATCCCTACCTTAAGTCACATCTAAAGCAAATTAATTAAATAAATTTTCTTTCGTGAATAGCTTATTGCATATTTTAATTAGTCCTAGATTTAGGTTCACCTTAAGTAATCTCATTCAATAAGAAAGGCATCTTAAGATTAATTAGAATTAATTACTATCACATGACACATATCCATTCATTTCTTTTCATCACATACAGCATGCACATTATTAAGTCCTAAACATATTTATACATGCAATATATTTTTGGCACACTTAAATGCAAGATGCATAAATGAGTTTTATAGAAAAAGATTATTCTCATTGATTAGCTAAATACACATTCAAATGTATGAAAGCTCTGAGCAAGTACGTCATCATTATTCTGCACCAGGGGAGTGAGATAGGAACCTCCTAGGGGCTACTTAAAGTCGTGCGTCCCCGAAATGTCCAAACTAATATACTCATTATTCTTAAATACATATGGATGTATAAATAACTATAAAAATGGAAATCATGCAAAAATTGTATTTGATTTATTTTTGTGAATGAATTAAAACTTTATCTAAATTCTAATATCAAAATGCATAATAATGAAATCAAACAAGTACTTCGCCATTGTTCATTTAGGGAGTGAGGTAGAACCTCCTTGTCAACTTAAAGCGTGCATCCTTAATGCCTGACTAATATACCCATTAACATTCATACTTCTGCAAATCAACACCTCAATAAAAGAAAGAAACCTTATTTCATACACTAAGCTTATACTCACATGCACCTTCTATGTATGTATAACTAAGGTCACAATATGAATTATTATTAATTAATAAGCTTTTGAAAATACATTTGAGATTTAATAATGATAATAGCCACGCATATTATTAATTAAGCCAACACAAGCAAATTTGACATAAAGGAAATCATTTCATTTAATTATTATTATTATTATTATTATTATTATTATTATTATTATTATAAAAGGAATGAATTCATGAATCAAGTGGCATACAACATCTTACTATGATTGGAAAGAAATAAAGAAACACAAGCATATAATTTCATTCAATCAACTAATTGGACAATCACATTAAATAAGCTTATTTAAAATAAACTAGAGTTTCTTAAAGACATTTTGATTTCATGTTTGATTTGATTTAGGAGAGAAATGTGGAAGGTTTGCTAATCCTAAACTCATTCCCCATATGTGAATTAATTTGATTTAATGAAGAGCAATTAGGTGATTTTTTATAGATTTATTAAGTTAAGCATGGATTAAGTCAATTAATTAATCCTTACCTAAGTTACATTAAGGTAATTAATTAAATAATTATGAGCTAATAGGATATGCAAATAAATTGAAAAGTAGGTAGCAATGCTCCTATGAAATGAAAGGGGTCTAATGCAATTAGCTCATAATCATTTAATAATTAAGCTAAGGAACTCACTTAATTACTTTTATCATTTTTTCACACATGTGAGCTAACCATAATTTCATTAGCTCTCTTTGGGTTATTGAACACCCAAAGAACTACCTAAAATGAATTAAGGGAAATTAGATTTAATTAAATTAATTAAGTTCATCAGTTGTCTAATTAAACCCTAATTATCCTTAATCAACAATATGAAATGGACTTAGGGAAAGAGACCAAGAAGAAAGCCTAAGTCTCAATCCCTAAATCTTTTCAATTAGTTAATTAAAGTTCAGATATGATTTGGGTTTTGATCAATTTAATTAATCAATTAATTAATGAGTTTTAATTAATTAATTTTTAAAGAGGGAATGAAGAAGATTTAAGGAAAAGGTTGGAAGAGAGGTCCCAATCCATTTCCCTAAGTTTCTACACTATTAACAGAGGCTAATGAACTCAATTGAATGATCAATTCATTATTCATTTGTTTAATTATCATTAATTAAGCTATGAGAGTAATTAAGGCTTAACCAATTAATTACCCAAATTAATCAGCTAATAAATTTCAAGAAAAATGAGGGAGGCAGAGGTCATCCCCCTAAACATCTTTGAAAGTTTGAAATTAATCAGATGATTAATTAAAGAGTAATTAGGTTAATTAAATTTTTAATTAAATTTTAATTAAGTAGAAATTACTATTTAAAGTTAATTAATAATAATTTTATTAGATTCTCCTTTGAAATACCTTCAAAACGAGCTCTCATTTATATTTTTTTGGATTTTTCTACAATTAGTTATGAATTTTAGAAGTTTCAGCCTTAAAAATTAATTAAAAAGCCCTAATTAAGTCCTAACCCCGCTGGTTTGGGTGACACGGCGCTTTCCACGTGATGCGATAGGATAGGTTATTTAAGTTGTCACATCGCACTGTTGAGTCAACTGGCAGCAGATGCGCTTTCTCGTGGATCGTCCGATCTAAGATCAGATGGCCATGATTAAATCCCACTGTTAAGAAAAAAATAGAGGGGATCTAAGTGTGATATAATCAGAGCCGTCCATTCCAATCATGCAAAATGAATGGCCCATGATTTATCTCCTCTCGAATAATGAGAGATGGAGACCGTCCATTGTTCGTCGTTGATTTGAGCTCATCCGAGCTCGAATGGAGATCAAATCAATCCCACACCTTCGGGGAGGCAAAATAAGGAGGTTCAACGGTGGAAATCTCATGACATAGAACTTTCCTTCATAAAGGACCAAACCATTTTCATACAAAGATCAGTTTTAATGGCATACCTCACCAAAGCTTGTGACCGGCAGTTTGACCTAATTCAACGTAGTTGATCACCCTAGGATGATTTTTGATCATGATATGAGGTTTGGATGGGCTTGGTTCAATCCAATTTAGGTTGAATTAGAACTTGGCTCAAAATGGTCCTTTAGGTCACTTTGGGTCAAATGGATCTAAATTGGTCAATTGGTTTGGTTTTGGCTTGATTCAAGTTTAGTTGAACTCATATATGATCCTAGGATTGAAATATAAATTCAACTATAATCAATTTGGAGTTTAATGGATTTTGGCTCGTTTGGATTTTTCAAGTCAAAAAGGCTAACTTGGGTTGACTTGATTTTGGTTTGATAATTGTAGTTTGTGTTTACGTTTGGGTGATGATTGAAGGAATGATTGATTCATGAAGAAATCCATGGGTTTTGAATTGATTTGGGTATCATTTAGCCAAGTTCAAGAAAATGGCTTAAAAGGCTAAAATTGAAGATTTGATTTGATTTGGGTTTGATTTTGGATATTTGGATTTATATTTCATTTATATTTGGAAATATAAATAAAAATATAAATGATCCATGAGAAAATCACTTGAGTTTGGAGTGATTTGGAAGCAAAGTTGACCACGCTTAAGGATGTAGGTCAAAAGGGGTTAAGCAGGGAATTAATTTAGTTTGATTTTTTTATCATTGGAGGGCAGGTTTCATTTATATTTGTAATTATAAATGAAGGAATAATTGATTTATAAAGAAATCAATCAAGCTTGGGATAATTTGGGTTAAGATTTGATTAAACCTATGGAGGTAGGTCCATAGGGCTTAATAAGGGATTTTGGCTTGGTTTGATTTAGTTTGATTTGATTTGGCTCATTTGAATTTAGATTTCATTAATATTTATGAATATAAATGAAGGAATGATTGATTTATAAAAAAATCAATCAAGTTTGATTTGGTTTAAATGGGATTTTGGCTAAGCATATGAAGGTGGTTCATATGGCTTATGAAGGGATTTTGGAATTTGCACTTGATTTTGGGTTTAAATCACTTGGATTTGATTTGGATTTGAGATTGAATTGATATTTGAGAAAATTAATTGAATTAAGGTTGATTTGAATTTGATTAAGGCTAAGTCCATAAGATAAAATCAAAGGGCTTATGAAGGGTTTTAGAATTTGAATTTGATCATGGGTTTCAATCACTTGGTTTGGAATTGATTTATGATTTGGGTTTGAGTTGGATTTGAGGTTTGGTTTGAGCAAGAAAGCATGGATTATTTAAGCTATAAGGTAAAGTTTTCCTAAGTCCCCAAGGCATAACCTATTCCTATGGTTAACCCTTCTAAGTCTCTCTAAAGTGTTCACCTACTAGAAGTATCTTAAAACTAAACTCTTAGTGTCTATAAAAGTCCTACTATGATGAGAAAGTTGAGAACTCACTCCAAAAGTGAGATCAACACTATATAATCTAAATCCATGTTTTGCCTCTCCTCCACCCGTGGGTACAATCTCTCAACCCCACCATGGGCCACATGATGCCTTCCCATCAACAAATCAAATTTAATATTTATAAATTATCTAGTGATGAATTTACACATCACTACCCTTTTAGTACATAAATCAGGATAGGCAATATACTTAGAGTAATGAAATGATATGATCTTGATCAAAATTTTCAATATTACTTTTTATATTCTACATTGATTTTATTAGTGATTCTCTCTAAATCATCATATTGGTTGTAGGGGCATCCAATCGATTAATTCAAATATATTGGTTGACAAGTTTCCTAAACTAATAAAATTGAATCAAAATTTAGGAAAAAAATGAGTAGATGAAATCATAGATAGCATTGATCTAAATTGAATTGTATTATATTTTTAGTTTATTTAGTTCAATTTTGGTTTAACCAAATAGTAAAATCCTTATAAATGATGTTCATTAAGTGAATTTGGAAGAATTAACTATGGATTTATTAAACAAATTAAATTAAACTAAATTGTAGGCATAAAAAAAAGTTAGAGTAATAATAACACTATTTCCTTAAGTTTGACAATATTTGAAAGAAATATAAAGAAGCAAGACAAATTCAATAATCATACAAATTGATGAAAAATAATTAAATAATAATAATTCATAAATATCTTTTTTATTTTTGGTTGAATTGATTTTTTTTAAATTGACCCAATAATCAAAATCTAAATAATCCTTGCTATTAAGCAAAAAAGCAAATGATCATTTAATAAACCAAATTAAACCAATAAATAACCTTGATTCAATTCAATTTTTTAGTTTAAGCAAGCTAACCTACATCCCTAATTGATTGGATCATGTTAAAGTCTCCCAACCTATTAGGAGCATAAAGATTTACCTTAATCCATTTTTTATTTCTTTTTCATGATCTAGAAGCATAGCTAATCACGAACACACAAACATTTGAGATGCCTCAAAATAGAAATATAAAATTCTAAAATGGAGACATACAAAAAAAAAAGCTTAATTAAATATTTATTTTTTTACTCACATGAATTAAAGGATTTCAAAGCCCCACACTTTTTAGATTAAGTAGTTATTGCATTGTTTTGAATGTGTTTTATATATAATAAAAATCATCAAATTTATGTCAATTGAATCTAATCACCCCATATAATATGTTTTTATTAATCTAATGAATTAATTAATATTAGCTAAAAGTACTTTATTATAATCCCATTAAGAAGTTGTTCTCCCTAATAATATAATATTAGCTCTCATTGTTCTTTTTATCATATTCTTTGAAGATGGTTGGCCTAAATTAAAGGAGGTATACTCTACAAAAGACATCATTTGCATGTAATTTAAGAAATCTTGCATTATACGGCTCTAAGAATAGAGAATTTGCCAAATTACTTGTATGGAGTCTATCTATTCTTAAGTTTAGCTAGGAATTTTTCAAAAATGGTTAAGAAGGTTATGTACAAGAGCTAATATGTACAATAAATGTGTTCAAGCCTGCTATAAATAGGGCCTGAAGTGAACCAGAAGCCTACTATAAGTAGAGCTGGAAGCCAACAAAGCCGAGCCAAGCTTGTTCCCAACTTTATTCGATTTCAAGCTCATTTATCAATAACAAGCTCGAACTCGATTCAATTTTGTGAAATTGTATTCAAATTTGAGCTCATTTAAAAAAATCTTGTTCGAGCTTAACCCGAATGTATTCACAAGCTCAATTTAGATTGTGCTTATCTAGGCTTGTTGAGAAATATATAAGAGCTATATTAATTAAATGATACTGTTTAGGAAAAAAATTTTAATTGAGCCTTGATTGAACTTTAATCGGCCATAAATGGACTTATTCATAAGTTTTAAATTATAATATTTATGAATATAAATTAAACAAAAATAAATTGTGAAACATGTTTATTTAGAAATCAATTATTTATAAAATTATTTTAATTTTTTATTATTTAATCAAATGATCATAAGTAAGCTCTAATTCAGTCTAATCACCTGTGACTCGTCGAACGCTGGCTCTTAGTACAAGTCATACCGAGTGTAGTTGCTTTCCATGAATCCCACACACTCATTTTTAAACCAGCAGCGATCCTCCATTTCTCACTCTGTATACCGTCATCTTCCTCCGGCTCTCACGAAAACTCTCTCCTCCGCCATGGATCAACTCGGCCCGAACTCAGCGAATAACAGCCCCCTTTCCCCTCTTGGCTTTATCGAACGCACGGCCATCGTCCATGGCGACCGCACCTCCATCGTCTACAACCAGACTGTCTACACCTGGTCCGAAACCTACCGCCGCAGCCTCCGCCTCGCCTCCGCACTGTCCTCCCATCTCCGCGTCTCTGCCGCTGATGTGGTTCGTTTCCATGCCCCCTCAATTTTACCCGATTCATTTGAACCTTAATTAACTTAACATCAAATTGATCATATCAGGTATCCGTCATCGCCCCTAACATTCCCGCCATGTACGAGATGCACTTCGGCGTGCCGATGAGCGGTGCAGTTCTCAACAATATCAACACGCGCCTCGACGCAAGGACGATCTCCGTCCTCCTCCGCCACTCCGGCTCCCGTATCCTCTTTGTTGACCTGCTTTTAATTCCCCTCGCCCGCTCTGCCCTGGAGCTCCTCCCCGCTGATCACCGCCCCCCTCTTCTCATCCCCATCGAAGATCCCTACGAAGACCCCAGTGACCTCACGGGCTTCGACCTAACATACGAAAAGGTTATCGAACTCGGCGACCCGGATTTCCGGTGGATTCGGCCGACGAGCGAATGGTCTCCGATGATCTTGAACTACACATCCGGCACGACATCCGCGCCAAAAGGCGTTGTTCATTGTCATCGTGGTATCTTTCTCGTCTCCACGGACTCTCTCATTGACTGGTGTGTCCCGCATCACCCTGTTTACCTGTGGACTCTGCCCATGTTCCACGCTAATGGCTGGTGTTTCACATGGGGCATCGCGGCTGTCGCTGGAACCAACATCTGCCTCCGCCGATTCGATGGTCCTGCTGTTTTCGCTGCCATCGCCAAAAACCGTGTCACCCACCTCTGCGGCGCCCCCGTCGTCCTCAACATGCTGGCAAATTCTTCACCAGCCGCTTGCGAAACCCTCCACGGAACCGTCAAAATCCTTACCGCCGGCGCGCCGCCTCCTGCTGCTGTCCTCGCCCGCGTCGAATCGCTCGGATTTGCCGTAAGCCACGGCTATGGTCTGACCGAAACTGGCGGGATAGTGGTGTCCTGCGCCTGGAAAGGAGATCATTGGGACCGGCTGCCGGCAGGGGAACGGGCGAGGATAAAGGCAAGGCAAGGGGTGAGCACAGTAATGATGACGGCGCTGGATGTCGTTGATGGAGCCACCGCTCGGAGCGTGCCGTGGGATGGAGTGACGATGGGGGAAGTCGTCCTGCGCGGCGGGCATGTGATGTTGGGGTATTTGAAGGACAAAGACGCGACGGCGAAGGCAATTAAGAATAGATGGTTCTACTGGCGATGTCGGGGTGATGCACCCCGACGGGTATTTGGAGATTAAAGACAGATCTAAGGATGTCATCATTAGTGGTGGAGAGAACATTAGCAGTGTGGAGGTAGAATCCCTAATGTACGGGCATCCGGCGGTGAACGAAGCGGCGGTGGTAGCACGGCCAGATGAATATTGGGGGGAGACGCCGTGCGCGTTTGTGGGGTTGAAGGCGGGCTTAATCGGTCCCCCGCCGACAGAGGCGGAGATGATTTCTTGGTGCAGGGACAAGATGCCGCATTATATGGTGCCGAAGTCGGTGGTTTTTCAGCCCGAATTGCCCAAGACATCGACGGGAAAGATACAAAAGTACGTGCTTAGGAATATGGCGAAGAAGCTTGGACCGCTGCCCGCCGGCGCTGGAAAGCGCGGTGGTCCGACTTCTCACAGCGCCGGTGGTCCGACTTCTCTCAGCGCCGGTGGTCCGACTTCTCGGGTGAGCAAGTTGTGAACTTTAGTCGGGTTCATCGGTAAATTAATTCACTTTCGGCATTTCTTCTGAACTCCGGCTTCCCCCTATTTTCTTATTACATAAATATGGTATTTATTGATGGATAATACATAATCTTGCTGTAAGTTTGTGGCTTGTTACGCACAGCATTTCAGCGGGGAAGGGTTTGAGAATTTGAATCCTTGATGCATATTTATATTCCGAAGTTTGAAATTTTGGTTTGTATTTAGTATTTGATCGAAAGATTTTTCTGGTGTAATTGCGATAGATTGTTTTACGTTCGACAGTTCAAATTTTTTTTCATTATTTTTAACTAATGTGAATAAAAAATAATATTGAGCAAAATATTGATGAAAATCTTTGAATTCTTTGAGCTAAATATACAATAATTATGAATGCTTGTGGTAAGTGTTATGTGTTAAAGAAGTAGAAGACCGTAAATGCTGAACTCTCTGAGCCGATGGAATGAGGAGGAAAGAAATTAAGGAAGAATAAAAAATACATTGGTTAAATATCAAAGAAGGAGAGAGAGATGGTCATACGGTAGTGGTGGTTTGTTTGATAAATGTCGAAATTTGTTTGATAAATGTCGAAATTTGTTGAGCTGATTGGCATCATACGCTTGTGATGAGTCAACAAAAATGGCGACTAACTGCTGCATGTGCAGCCCTTTGCCACAATCAATATGAACGTAATTTGTTAAATCATGTCAGCTGCTTTATCTTGACAATGTCGTATTCATCGTCCCAAATGCGAGTAATTCTCGAATCGATGAGTCAATCTCCGCGAGTACCATACCTAAAGGAGAAAAAGTAAGTGGGACCGACACGCATTAATTTAACGCTACAGTAGGATTAAAAGACACCATTAATTCCATCCACAGATCGCGATGATTGAGTGAATATTTATTGCTTAAAAAAAAAAAAAATTTGCCATACTTATATATATATATATATATTTTTCTTTTTTTTTTCTTTTGTGGTTGCATTGAAGATGGGATTATATTGAAGATGGGATTATTAGCAATGGCCAATGGGCATGGCTGAGACGTGGTCATAATAAATGTCGGTTGAGCAATATACATGTGAAACGCTTGTTTGACTTGCTGCAACAGCATAATGTCAGTTGTTGTAGATGCTAGTGCATGATACTAGGCTTACATTGAGGATTTGTGATAGTGGACAAATGTGTTACTAAAATAAGTGTAATGTTTAGTGGTGGATTTATGATTAGTTGAAGGTTTATTTGGAGCAGCAGTTGGAGTTATCTAAAAAAATAATGATAAAGTTATTGCACAAGAAATTACTATTTAAAAAATTATGGGTATTACAAAAGAGTTGGGTCATAATTTTCTAGCAACTATCGTATTCGATGAGGTCATATTGGAAAACATACTTTCTCATTGCACTGCACCAAAACACGGCTACAAACATACCCTGAGTCAGTTTCCTATTCAGTATAAGAGCGTGTAAAGGTAAGTTGCCTCATTGAGTTGGTAGTCTGGTGTTGATAGTGTCTTTGACATGGCAAAGCAGTCGCTTGAGATGTTGGAAGTGATAATCAAGAGGCTGATTTATGTGTTCACAAAGTTGGTTTACTGTGAAATCAATGTTTAGGGTTGGATATTGTCTGATAATAGAGAGAACGTGTGGATTGAAATTGGATTGCAGTCCTTCATCCAAGCTTTCTTAAGGAGATCTTGTGCGTATTTCTTACTGTCTTAAGAAGTAATTGTGGGGTATTTTGTTTGTTTGAATGCCCAAGAAGTATGAAATTGTGCCGAAGCTATATGCATCCTGAATGCCGAGTGAAGATGTTGGATGAGGGTAGAGAGATGACTAAGCTATTATCTTCATTAATTATGTGTGTGGTTTTGACGATAACAAAAGTAAACAAATCTAAGTGGGTTTCAAGTTAATGTGACAATTTTTATGTCACGTCAGAGCCGACGTAGCTATCTAGTCACTCACTTAATGAGCAATTATATATATTTTTATTATTTTTAATGATGTTTAATTCTCTAATTAAGTTTCTAACTATACTTATTTTAAAAAAATTCCCTTCTTAAACCAGCAGCGATCCTCCATTTCTCACTCTGTATACCGTCATCTTCCTCCAGTCGAAAAACTCTCTCCTCCGCCATGGATCAACTCGGCCCGAACTCAGCGAATAACAGCCCACTTTCCCCTCTCGGCTTTATCGAACGCACGGCCATCGTCCATGGCGACCGCACCTCCATCGTCTACAACCAGACTGTCTACACCTGGTCCGAAACCTACCTCCGCTGCCTCCGCCTCGCCTCCGCACTCTCCTCCCATCTCCGCGTCTCTGCCGCTGATGTGGTTCGTTTCCATGCCCCCTCAATTTTACCAGATTCATTTGAACCTTAATTAACTTAACATCAAATTGATCATATCAGGTATCCGTCATCGCCCCTAACATTCCCGCCATGTACGAGATGCACTTCGGCGTGCCGATGAGCGGTGCAGTTCTCAACAATATCAACACGCGCCTCGACGCAAGGACGATCTCCGTCCTCCTCTGCCACTCCGGCTCCCGTATCCTCTTTGTTGACCTGCTTTTAATTCCCCTCGCCCGCTCTGCCCTGGAGCTCCTCCCCGCTGATCACCGCCTCCCTCTTCTCATCCCCATCGAAGACCCCTACGAAGACCCCAGTGACCTCACGGGCTTCGACCTAACATACGAAAAGGTTATCGAACTCGGCGACCCGGATTTCCGGTGGATTCGGCCGACAAGCGAATGGTCTCCGATGATCTTGAACTACACATCCGGCACGACATCCGCGCCAAAAGGCGTTGTTCATTGTCATCGTGGTATCTTTCTCGTCTCCACGGACTCTCTCATTGACTGGTGTGTGCATCACCCTGTTTACCTGTGGACTCTGCCTATGTTCCACGCTAATGGCTGGTGTTTCACATGGGGCATCGCGGCGGTCGCTGGAACCAACATCTGCCTCCGCCGATTCGATGGTCCTGCTGTTTTCGCGGCCATCGCCAAAAACCGCGTCACCCACCTCTGCGGCGCCCCCGTCGTCCTCAACATGCTGGCAAATTCTTCACCAGCCGCTTGCGAAACCCTCCACGGAACCGTCAAAATCCTTACCGCCGGCGCGCCGCCTCCTGCTGCTGTCCTCGCCCGCGTCGAATCGCTCGGATTTGCCGTAAGCCACGGCTATGGTCTGACCGAGACTGGCGGGATGGTGGTGTCCTGCGCCTGGAAAGGAGATCATTGGGACCGGCTGCCGGCAGGGGAACGGGCGAGGATAAAGGCAAGGGGTGAGCACAGTAATGATGACGGCGCTGGATGTCGTTGATGGAGCCACCGCTCGGAGCGTGCCGTGGGATGGAGTGACGATGGGGGAAGTCGTCCTGCGCGGTGGGCATGTGATGTTGGGGTATTTGAAGGACAAAGATGCGACGGCGAAGGCAATTAAGAATAGATGGTTCTACACTGGCGATGTCGGGGTGATGCACCCCGACGGGTATTTGGAGATTAAAGACAGATCTAAGGATGTCATCATTAGTGGTGGAGAGAACATTAGCAGTGTGGAGGTGGAATCCCTAATGTACGGGCATCCGGCGGTGAACGAAGCGGCGGTGGTGGCACGGCCAGATGAATTTTGGGGGGAGACGCCGTGCGCGTTTGTGGGGTTGAAGGCGGGCTTAATCGGACCCCCGCCGACAGAGGCGGAGATGATTTCTTGGTGCAGGGACAAGATGCCGCATTATATGGTGCCGAAGTCGGTGGTTTTTCAGCCCGAATTGCCCAAGACATCGACGGGAAAGATACAAAAGTACGTGCTTAGGAATATGGCGAAGAAGCTTGGACCGCTACCCGCCGGCGCTGGAAAGCGCGGTGGTCCGACTTCTCACAGCGCCGGTGGTCCGACTTATCTCAGCGCCAGTGGTCCGACTTCTCACACTGCCGGAGGTCCGACTTCTCAGGTGAGCAAGTTGTGAACTTTAGGCGGGTTCATCGGTAAATTAATTCACTTTCGGCATTTCTTCTGAACTCGGTTTCTCCCTATTTTCTCATTACATAAATTTGGTATTTGTTGATGGATAATATATAATCTTACTGTAAGTTTGTGGCTTATTCCCGCACACCATTTCAGCGGGGAAGTGTTTTGAGAATTTGAATCCTTGATGCATATTTATATTCCGAAGCCAGAAGTTTTGGTCTGTATTTAATATTTGATTGAAAGATTTTTCTGGTGTAATTGCGATAGATTTTTACGTTTGACAGTTTAATATTTTTTTCATTATTTCTTACTAATGTGAATAAAAAATAATATTGAGCAAAATATTGATGTAAAACTTTGAATTCTTTGAGCTAAATATAAAATAATTGTGAATGCTTGTGGTAAGTGTTATGTGTTAAAGAAGTAGAAGACCGTAAATGCTGAACTCTCTGAGCCGATGGAATGGAGGAAATATTACGTCCGGAGTCAGAGTTTTTACGCAGACTTCAATCCACTACCGACGCTGACTAGCTTTTTTTTCCGCTTTAGCTAACTAACAAGAACATAACGGACGACGTCAGAAGGGATGGCGATTCACGACGCCACACTTTCCCCGGCCCTACCCGCAGTTGCCGCTGGAACGAGAATTTAAAGAAATATATGTATGAGTTTATTAGTTTTTCAGCAAAACGAGCTCAAAAGAGAAATAAAAATCTCCTTTTATTTAACCAAAGACGTAAGAACGCTGAAATAAATGACCATTAATTTATACGTATTAAATAAATTTATCTAATATTTCTCGCATTTTTCTACCGCTTGTTATGATATTCCCTGTCAGAGAATACGCTCATTACATTCTATTGTAAGAATTTAGTTTTTTGTCAATTTTTACTTTAAATAAGATTCAGATTCAGATTCTCCTCAGACTCTCTATGTAGAGCATTTGCGACTTCTTTTTCAAGATATTTTGTCTATTTCAGATAACGCTCATTACATTACACCCAAGAATTTAATTGCTTTGATGATTTTGAGCTTTTCAGATCTCTCAGATCTCTTCGAGAGTATGAAAGATTTGTGACTTTTTTTCGCTTTATTTTGCCTAATTATCAGAGATTATGCATTCCAACAAAGATTTGGAGACCGCTTACGGTTTTTATTTTACATCTCAGATTTCTATACCTCTTGGCGATGATACAAGATTGCCCTTTTTTTCGCTTTATTTTGTCTGCTTTCGAGATTAGTGAATTCCAAAAGAATTACTTTGATGATTTTATATTTTTCAGATTGCATTCTCTCAGCACTTTAGCATGAGACATGACTTCTTTTACCGCTTTATTTTGCCTACTTTCGACATGTGCATTCCAATGGAAGCATTTGAGACTATTTGATGGTTTCTATGATTTTGCATCTCAGATTTTATACCTCTTCGAGGGCATACATCATTTATTTTTTTCCGCTTTATTTTGCTGCTTTCAGATTATGCGTGCATTCCAATAAAATAATTAATGCGCTGACGATTTCTGTATTTTTCAGATCAGACTGCACTTTCGAGGGTACGTGAGCATTACTTCTTTTCGATAGCTTTATTTCATTTCTACTTTTGACATGAAAAGATTCCAATGTAAAGATTCGATACCGTTGATGGTTTCTGCTACAGATACTCTCAGCCTTTCGAGGGTACGATCATTTTTTTCCATTTATTTTGTCTGCTTTTTAGACATTACAGTGCATTCCAAAAGAATTGATAAATGCTTGATAATTTCTGATATTTTTTATATTCAGACTCTGCACTCTTGAGGGTACAGGCATTAAGGAACTTCTAGTTTATTTTGCCTACTCTTTCATTATGTTGAAAGATTCTAATAAGATTTATCGCTTGGATGGTTTCTGAGTGATTTTACATCCAGACTCAGATCTTTTGGAGGCAGCAGATCACGGCCTTTTTCCAATTTATTTTCCCTGCTTTCGAGATTATGCAGATTCCAATGGAAGCAATTGATTGCTGATGGTTTATTTTGATTTTATCTATACTCAGCACTTCGGAGGGTAATATTTGTAGACTTTTGCCGCTTTATTTTGCCTATTTCTTTGATTATGCATTCCAATGGAAGATTCGATTGTTTGACGATTTCGCATATTAGATCAGATTCTGCACTTTGAGGGTACGTGATCATTTACCTTTATTTTATCTATTTCAGATTATTACGCCTTCCAAAGCAATACTACCGCTTGATGATTTCTGCATTTTTTTAGATCATTCTCTCAGATCTCTCGGAGGATACAGCATAGGACTCTTTTGCCGCTTTATTTTGCCTGCTTTTTAATTATGTTCATTATATTCCAAAGCAAGTGATGCTGATAATTTCGGTGATTTTTTGACCAGATTTTGTAACATATATTTTGTATTTGCGCGTAAATGGTCAATGAGTCGGCGATGACGTCGTGATGCCTAATGACCCAAATTTAAGCGAAACTCCTTAACACCGCTTGTTCAATGAAACGGCGCGTAATCAGATCGCGACTATGCACATCAAATCGGCTTCAATGTTCTAAGGACCATACTAGTTATTGGCCAAACTCAAAGAAATTGAAATCAAAAGATTTTCTATGTGCAAAAGTTAAGAAGTCAGCCTAAATAAATTTTAACAAAATTCCGTAAAGTTGATACAAGAACTATTGTCCTATGATTAGATTCTTTGTTGATTTGAGGAATCGACGATTAAAAATATACGTAAAGTCATAATCATGTTTGACAGAGTTCATCGACCTACATCTTCTCGTGATCACACAAATGCATTAGCATGAGAAGGTGTCCTGTTGAAAGATAATGACAGAGGTCAGATTTAAAGCAACCGATGCATTCGCCTATCTAACCTGCAAGAGAATATCGTTCACAAAAAGAGATGCTTTCAATTTTATTCGTGAAAGAGAAAAGATCGAGGATTGTGGAATGCGACAAGAATGCATTAATACATGTTAAGGAAAGGCAAACAAATGGATGGGATATTTTGTACAAGTTGATGAGTCGATTGCTTAGTAAGTTTTTTTGGAGCAATGGCATGTCTGTGGATAGAATATAATTGTTTTGGGGATGTGATAATTTTGATACTTTATCAACTCAATAATAAATATAATCTTGTTTGTGCTTCTTGTTGGAGTGAATCATCACTAAAAAATGTATTATTTGGAGTAGCCTTTTATCGAAGAGACAATTCTCATGGTTATTCCAAATATTTCTTCGGTTGAGCGAGTGACATCCTATAACAATATTCACCGATCAAGATCAAAGTACGGCGAGAGCTATTAATTGTATTGTCACATACCATCATCAAAGCGGCCATGGAATATTTCAAAGAAAGCTCCTTGGGTGTTCATTGCTTTAATAGTACAAGATAGTACATGGGTATTTTATAAATGCATGAGTAAGTGTGACTCAGGAAGAGTTTAAAGAAGCTTTAATGCTAGAAGAAGGCAATTTGTATGATCATGCTTGGCATCAGTTTTATAAGAATAGATCCAAGTGGTCCATTGATGGGACTCATTCATGGGCATCTTGTCATACGTAGTGAGTCCAATTAACAATGTCCGCGAATATCTAAACCAACAAGTTGCTTTGATTATTTCTTGGGGTTGGAAAAGGTTATGGAGACATGGCATGAATGAACATGACGAAGATTTCAAGTGTAGCATCATCGATTGTTCTGTTGTTAAGACTAGTCCAATTCTAAAACAAGTATGTTTTATACAAGAAAGGTTTACACTATGTTTGAAGAGAATTTTTGCATGAGTTGGAGCTATCGGTAACTAAGTCGGATAATGACACCATGGAGTATTTGGTGAGAAACTTAGAGAATAAAATGCATCCAAAACATGGGATTGCATTTGATGGGACTACCCAGAAGTAATTTGTACTTTCAAAAAATTTGAAATGATGGGATTACTTTGTGCCTTGTATCGAGTTCTTAGTCGAAGATGTTGTCGCATTGACAAGTATCTTCATGATGGTCGAGCAAGAGAGGATATTTACATTGATAGTGCATACAATTAAGAAATGTGGCAAACAGATGGAAATGCTCGGCATTATTTTTGGAATCACATAAGTCGATATACATATCAAATAAGCGTCGGAGACGCGAGGCAAGGGGATATGCTTGGATCCCTAAAAAAATTATATGATGATGTCAACTCATAATAAGTGAATTCTCCTGACAAAGTAGTTAAGAAGAAGTCAACCACAACTAAGGAAAAGACATCTTAAAGGATCCGGTTAAGCGCGTCAAAGGGTGTTTCCAACTCGAGGCTTAAGGGATATTGGAGAGATCCAAGAAAGCCAAGAGTAATTTTCTATTTAGTATTAGTTTTAGTATTTTAAATATTGTTGTTAATCTTCAAACTCTTCTACTTTTTTTGTTGCAAATCTGATCGATAGTGTTCTTTGAGCGTGTTTTCGTAAGTTGCATCACCTTTCTGTTATGCCGGTATTTTTCAAATATCAAATATCACAGATCTTTGTAAGAAATCATCAACTAATACGATGTTTTATATGCAGGAATTTAACTTGAGCTCCATAATCAATCAATCGGCTGAAGGGTGCACTAAGCTGATGATGGATATTATTTCGGAAAATATTTTTGATGACATTATCGGTTTGTGTTCTTATGCAATCTTTTTTTAATGCTTTAGAGTCCCAAAGATGACTCTCTCTTTAACAGAACCAAGATGTCTAAAGCGTATTTAGCTAGGGATTTTTTCTTTGGGTTTTGTAGCTCTTTATAGTGATTGAGTTAATCCCCTACGAGGACCTTGTAATCATTGGGTAGTAATAAGTATGTAATAAATATGTTTTGCATCACTGCAGCGTGAAGATCATCGTTTATTGCCTTTTTTTATTTTGCGATTAGAAATAATGTTCATTACATTCAAGTTCAAGCAATTTGAAAATTTGTTTGGATGATTTACGGTTATTTTTTTATACTCTGTACCTCTTTGGAGAATTCGTGGTCGTTTAGTCTTTTGATTTATTTTGCTTTCTTGAGATTATGTTTAGGGCATTCCAATGGATGCAATTTGATGGTACTTGGATGATTTTATTTTTTGTTACATCTACTCTTTGTATCTCTTTGGAGATCAGATCATTTATCTTTTTTTTTGGTTTATTTTCGAGATAATGTTTGTTACATTATAATGAAAGAATATGAGCTGCTTGGATGGTTTGGGGGGTATTTTACGTACTCTGTACCTCTCACGAGTACATCATTTATGACCTTTTTTCTAGTTTATTTTGCCTGATTCTAGAGATAATATTCATTACATTATAATGGAAGTAATTTGAAAGTTGTTTGGATGGTTTAGGGCGGTATATTGCATCTATACTCTTTGTACCTCTTTGGAGGGTACAGATCATTTATGTCCATCTTTTCTAGTTTATTTTGTCTACTTCTTTTAATTATATTTAGGGCATTCCAATGGAAGCATTTGGAGGCTGCTTGGATGATTTGGGAGGGTATTTTGCATCTGTACTCTCTACCTCTCACGGGAGATCATTTATGATATTTTTCAGTTTATTTTGCTGATTCTGAGATAATGTTCATTACATTATAATGGAAGCAATTTGAAAAGTTTTGGATGATTTTTAGGGGTATTTGCATCCTACTCTATATCTCTTTGGAGGAATCAGATCATTTATGTCCTTTTTTCGAGTTTATTTTACGTTTATTGAGATTATGTTTAGCATTCCAATGGAAGCAATTTGATTCTTGGATGGTTTATTTGTATTACAGACTCTCTGTACCTCTTTGGAGGTATGAGCATTTGGACTTCTTTTCTATTTTATTTTGCTTGTTTCTTTAGATGATGTTCATTACATTCAATGGAAGCAATTTGAAACTTGGATAGTTTATTTGGGGTATTTTTCGTGACTCTCTGTACCTCTTTGGAGTACAGCATTTAGGACTTTTTTATTTTATTTTGCCTAATTATTGAGGTTATATTTAGGGCATTCCAATGAAGCAATTTGATCGCTTGGATGATTTGGGTATTTTTTTTACATCGTACTCTCTACCTCTTTGGAGGTACAGCATTTAGAATTCTTTTCATTTTATTTTATCTTATTATTGAGATTATATTTAGAGCATTCCAATGGAAGTAATTTGATGGCTGCTTGAATGATTTTTGGGTATTTTTTTACATCTGTACTCTCTGCACCTCTTTGGAGGTGTGAGCATTTTAAGGACCTCTTTTTCGCTTTATTTTGCATTTCTTGAGATAATGTATTACATTACATAGAAAGCAACAGGAGCTGCTTGGATGGTTTGGGGGTATTTTGCATCGTACTCTCTGCTCTCACGAGTGATCATTTATGACCTTTTCATTTATTTTGATTCTGAGATAATGTTCATTACATTACAATGGAAAGTTGTTTGTATAGTTTGGGGTATTTTGCATCTGCACTCTCTATCTTTGGAGGTACAGAGCATTTAGGGACTTCTTTTTTCATTTTATTTTGCCTAATTATTGAGATTATGTTTAGGGCATTCCAATGGAAGCAATTTGATGGCTTCTTGGATGATTTTTGGGTATTTTTTTTGCATTTGTATTCTCATGCTCTTTGGAGGTGAGCATTTAAAGTTTTTTTTTCGGTTTATTTTACCTATTTCAGATGATGTTCATTACATTACAATGGAAGCAATTTGATTCTTGGATGATTTTGGTTGTTTTTTTTGTATCTGCATCTGCTCTTTGGAGAATTTAGATTTTCTTTTTCCATTTTATTTTGCCTAATTATTGAGATTATATTTAGGGCATTCCAATGGAAGCAATTTGATGGTGATGATTTATTTTTTTTTTTGCATCTACTCTGTACCTCTTTGGAGTCTGAGCATTTAGGACTCTTTTTCCATTTTATTTTATCTATTTCTTGAGATAATGTTCATTACATTATAATGGAAGCAATGGGATGGATGGTTTGGGGGTATTTTATGTACTCTCTGTATCTCGTGAGTATATCATTTTTTTCAGTTTATTTTGCCTGATTCTAGATATAATATTCATTACATTGTAATGGAAGTAATTTGAAAACTGTTTGTATAGTTTCTGGGGGGTTTTTTTGTATGTACTCTCTGTACCTCTTTGGAGGGTACAGAGCATTTAGGGACTTCTTTTTCATTTTATTTTGCCTAATTATTGAGATTATATTTAGGGCATTCCAATGGAAGCAATTTGATGGCTGCTTGGATGATTTCTGGGTATTTTTTGTATTTGTACTCTCTATATCTCTTTGGAGGGTACAGAGCATTTAGGGAGTTCTTTTTCCAGTTTGTTTTGCCTGTTTCTTTAGATGATATTCATTACATTATAATGCAAGCAATTTGATGGCTGCTTGGATAATTTCTAGGTGTTTTTTTTTGCATCACACTCTGCACCTTTTGGAGACGAGCATTTAGACTCAGTCAAGTTTATTTTGTCTGTTTCTTGAGATTATGTTTAGGGCATTTCAATGGAAGCAATTTGATGGCTGCTTGGATGGTTTATTTGTGTTTTTTTATCAGTACTCTGCACTTTGGAGGTCTGGATCATTTATAATTTTAAAATTTAGTTGGCAAATTTAATCTCATAATGTGGTGACAAATTTAAAAAGCCTCTTAATCTATTGTATTTACAATATTCAGTAATTGAAAATAATTATTATATAATTAAATGTTAAAAGTTATCTCTTTCGGACAAGTTTCATTACAGTTATAACAGAATTAAATTTTTCATATTGCAATGACGAAAAAATACTATTTTTTATAGATTAACTTATTTTGTTTTTGTTTCATCTAAATAAATAGACAAGTCGTCGATAAGGTTAAGTTAATATTCAACTTCATTTCACTCGAGCATGAGCATACTAAGAATACATATGAGTTAATTTTTTAAGCTATTTTCATAATAAAAAATAGCTAACAACAATCATAATCGTATTTTAATATATATGAGTTAAAATTAAAACTGTTAAAATATCATAATTTTACAATCAAAATTTACTTACACCAACCACAATAATTTTACAATGAAACTTTTAAAAAAATGATAATCCCTAATGGCCAGTAATCCCTAATTTAATTTTATGCATTAATTTTATGCAATCTGTTGGATAACATTTATTTTATGCATTCGGCTGCATTAATTTTATGCATTCTGCTCATAACAAAATGACAATACCATAAAAAATTATTTTAATTGCAGATTTCTTTCAAGAGTATAGCCCCCAAAAACCAAATCCATAAGATAAAAATATGATTGCTGGAGTAAAATATCATCCCAGAATAAAATATCAGTGAAATCAAACTATATGAAATGAGAGAAAAGAAGTTACAAAAAGCAAAGTAAAATATCATCCCAAATCCATAAACGATCCATTCACTTCAACAAAAACAGCTAAGTCTTCGAAGCCACCAAACCGATGCATTATACAAAATCCTATATCAAATTAAATACTATTGTTCTCAATTTGGAGTTTTAAGTCCCAAACAAAATATAGCGTAAGCGAACTCAGCCCTTAATATATCATCTTCTTTGGCCAATCCACGGTGGTCTACCCTGGAGGTTTCTGATTCTTTGCCTCCATGTATTTTTGAACAAACATTCCGTCGACACTATTTTCTTGGGGTATCCCACTCACCATTTCAATTGGCCATTTTAAGGATCACTCAGAAAGGCGTGACATCTTCAAGTAATTTGATGTGAATAGCGAACATAATCTCAACAAGTTGGCCCGAAAAAAAATAGTTAAGAGGAACCAAATTTGAAAAGCTGTTCTTACAATCTGGAAGAATGCTCTTATGGGTTGGTTTGGGTAATGAGTCGTAAAAATACAGGACCCACGACTTCATATGCCCAAGAGTGTCGGTGTTGATTATCTAAGTAAGATTAACTTCGACCCTCGACACCTTGTCGGTGACATGTTGGATAAATATTTTGCTTTCGTCTTTAGGCATTTTTTCTTCTCGAGGAAAAGAAGAGAAACGATTATAGATTATAGCTTTTATCTAAACAAACAAGAATTGAATAATACCCAACATTCACGTGGGATAACATACCTAATGCCGCATGAAATGTACAAATGGGGACATACATCCGGACGACGAATACTTCTTGACCGGCAAACGCGAAGGCATCAATGTGCATCGAGAGAGATATTGATCGTCGACTCATCGATCGCCTCATGCAATAATGATATTCTCGAATAATGTATCACCCCGCAAGTAATAAATATTTTAAAGTGAGGAACTTACGAATATATGTATGAAGGAAGGAGATGATTGAAGATCATGTCCTCTGCACGGTCAATAAATCGAGCATCGGCTTAGGCAAAATAGCTCGGATGAGAACTCAACAACATGAAGTGCCTCGATGGATGCGAAATTAGTGAAGAGCTAGATTCACTATGAATTAAGGATCGATCTCTATTTTTTCATACCTCGATTGATGCTCCTCCACCACGATAGCGGTAGGTAATCGACCTTGACTCATCTTTGCGAACCTATAAAACATTTAGTGAAATCTATTTCTATTATCTCAAATTTAAAGTAACTTAATATCTCTGTGGCTTCTCATCTTGAGTGGAGGCCACCACATCACTTATTCTTGCTGTGACTTCTGTAAGTGTGTGTGAAAGGGGAATAATTTCCTCCTTATCTCTCGAGCTTTCACACCAGCTCAATCTTTGCGATTCTGGTTTTGCATCGTCATGTGTGGTGGAGGCCTCCACAAGAACTTCACCTACGGTCAATTCCACATGGGCTTTGGAGTATCCAACTCCATGGAAGCTCAAGGTGGTAGCCTCACAAGAGCTTCCTCATGGTACCCTCCTCGGGGCTTTCCAAGTGGTAGCCTCCCGGGGTACCCAGAAGCTCATGTGGTAGCCTCCTGAGTTTCCCACAGTGGTGACCCCCAGAACCTCCCACACTTGGGGTGGTGGGACCTGCAAGAACTTCCTCGATAACACATCAAGCCCATCTCATCTCTCATTGTTGCATGAAAAGATGATATTGTATCTTTCAAGTCCCTGAAACCTGCAAGTATTCTCTCCACCGCAAAGTCTGTTGTGGGGGTAGTAGTAGAGGGCAGGCTAGATACACTGGATGGGGGAGAATATCGAGGAGAGACATATGGAGACTGGGGGTTGTACCTAATTGGACTTAAAATGGGGCTATCGACTCGACATGTGTGTAGATCTTTGGGGGGACACGGCGAAGGAGCCAGTTCTCCTTTTAATATGTCCTCGAATGAAAGGCACTGATAAACCAAAAATGTGAAGACATATAACATAAATAAAGATATTCTTATATGAACTAAGTGATATTATTATATGTCACCTGGTTTCCTCCCAAACCAGTGAAAGCATTATTTGAAAACTCTATTTTTGACCATCGCAGCATACGTGGCTTTGCAAATGGAAATGACGGGCTTATGATGCTTATGTGCTCAGCCGCCCATATCTACAATAAATATTTTAAACAGTAAACTTCAACGCATTAAATTACATATTCCTGGAGATATAGAACATACTATCAGAAGAGTGACAAAGCCACTTATGTCGCCCTCACAGTGCAATCTTTGATGTAATAACATCAAATTGGAAACCGAAAGTCCCAAATGCCTCACCAGGTTGTAGAAATCTATCTATGTCATCGGTGTAGGTAATCAATTCCGATGCCACCGTAATTGTGATATATAAAAATAGATTTGGCTGAGTATGTACAATGCACAAATCTTTGACAGCGCCATCGAATTCTCAAGTTGATTCTTGTAGTCGAACTGACGGGGATTTACATGACCTTTCTCCACTTTGTTTGGCATCCCTATCATCACCGCAACTTCATCGGAAAGGAATGCGCCCACAACAAGAAAGCTTTCTATGTCCAAAGGCGATCGATGTAATGGCAACCGAAGTCTTGCTTAATTTAGTCTAATGAATTGATGGAGATGAAGCCTCTTTAAAATGTCGTGGCTTCATCAAGCGTAATAATAATAAAATCTTCTTACGGTGGTAGGCTGCATCTCAAGTTATCCTTTTCCCGGACATGGTAAACTTCAAAAGAAAAGTCATAGGTAATGAGTACGATGCAAATCACCCATCAAAACCAAGCGACGACTTCAAATTATTCAAATGCTGTACCCTCCAAAGAGGTATAGAGAGTACAGATATAAAATATCTCCCAGAAACTATCCAAACAGCTTTCAAATTGCTTCCATTGTAATGTAATGAACATTATCTCTAGAATCACGCAAAATAAAATGAAAAAAGGCCATAAATGATCTGTACCCTCAGGAGAGGTACAGAGAGTACAAATGCAAAATACCCATCAAAAATCATCCAAACAGCCTCCAAATGCTTCCATTGGAATGCCCTAAATATAATCAAAAGTAGGCAAAATAAAGGCAAAAGTCCCTAATGCTCCAAGAAGAGAATCTGATCAACAAAACACTCAGAAATCATCCAAGAAGCCATCAAATTGCATCCATTGGAATATAATGAACATAATAAAAAGAAGTAGGTAAAATAAATGAAAAAAAGTCACAAATGCTTTGTACCCAAAGAGGTATGAGAGTAGCAAAATACCCAAATAAACCATCCAAGCAGCCATCAAATTACTTCCATTGGAATGCCCTAAATATAATCTCAATAAACAGGCAAAATAAACTGAAAAAAAGGACATAAATGATTTGTACCCTCCAAAGAGGTACAGAGAGTACAGATACAAAATACCCCCCAAAAATCATCCAAATAGCTTTTAAATTGCTTCCATTATAATGTAATGAACATTATCTCTAGAATTAGGTAAAATAAACTAGAAAAAAGATCATAAATGATCTGTACCCACCAGAAATCATCTAAACAGCCTCCAAATGCTTTCATTGGAATGCCCTAAACATAATCAAAAGAAGTAGGCAAAATAAAATGGAAAAAAAGTCTGTACCCTCAAAGAGGTACGAGCTATGCAAAAAAATATAAATAAACCATCCAAGCGACCATCAAATTACTTTCATTGGAATGCTAAACATAATCTCAAGCAGGCAAAATAAACTTGACCAGTCCAAATGCTCATCCTCCAAAGAGGTACAAAGAGTACAGATGCAAAATATCACAAATAAATCATCTAAGCAGCCATCAAATTGCTTCCATTAGAATATAACTCAATAACATAAATAAATGGAAAAAAGAACATAAATGATCTACCCTCAAAGAGAGTATAAAAATACCCCCGAAACCATCCAAACGACAAATTACTTCCATTGTAATGTAATGAACATTATCTCTAAAATCGCAAATAATAAATAAAGGCATAAATGATCACGTACCCTGAAGGTACAAGGTCTGCAAAATACCCCAAACCATCCAAGTAGCTATATTCCATTGTAATGTAATGGACATTATCTCAAGAAAGGAAAATAAATTGGAAAAGAATTTAAATGCTGCCATCCAAAGTGCAGAGAATGCCGATACAAAAAATACCGAAATCATCCAAGCAGTCATCAAATTGCTTCTATCGGAATGCCCTAAATATAATCTCAATAATTAGGTAAAATAAAATGGAAAAAGAAATCCCTAGATGCTCTGTACCATCCAAAGAGATATAGAGAGTACAGATGCAAAAAAATATAAATAAACCATCCAAGCAGCCATCAAATTGCTTCCATTGGAATGCCCTAAACATAATCTCAAGAAACAAGCAAAATAAACTTAACGGTCAAAATCTGCCTCCAAAGACAGAATCTACATGCAAAATACCCAAAATAAATCATCCAAGCGTATCAAATTACTTCCATTGGAATGCTCTAATATAATCTCAATAAGCAGGCAAAATAAATTGAAAAAATGACATAAATGATATGTACCCTTGAGGTACAAAGAGATATAAAATAAAATCATCCAAAAGACCTCCAAATGCTTCCATTGGAATGCTAAATATAATCAAAAGTAAGCAAAATAAACGGCAAAAGAAGTCCTAAATGCTCACCCTTCAAAGAGTGCAATCTGAATACAAATAAATCATCCAAGCTATCAAATTACTTCATTGGAATGCCCTAAATATAATTTCAAGAAAAATAAAACGAGTCACCCCTCCAAAGGTACGGAGATGCAATACAAATACTCAAATAAACCATCTAAGCAGCCATCAAATTGCTTCCATTGGAATGCCCTAAACATAATCTCAATAAACAGGCAAAATAAACTAGAAAAAAAGGACATAAATGATCTGTACCCTCCAAAGAGATACAGATAGTACAGATGCAAAATACCCACCAGAAATCATCTAAATAGCCTCCAAATGCTTCCATTGGAATGTCCTAAACATAAGCAAAGAAGTAGGCAAAATAAAGCGGCAAAAGAATCTAAATGCTACCCTCCAAAAGAGAATTACAATACAAAATACCAAATAAACCATCCAAGCTATTAAATTGCTTCCATTGGAATGTCTAAATATAATCTCAATAACAGGCAAAATAAAGCTGGAAAAAGGACATAAATGATGATGTACCCTCAAAGTGCAGTCTGATGCAAAATACCCCCCAGAAATCATCTAAATAGCTTTCAAATTACTTCCATTGTAATGTAATGAACATTATCTCTAGAATCAGGCAAAATAAACTGGAAAAAAGGCCACAAATGATATGTACCCCCAGAGAAGGAGATGGAAAATACCCCAACCATCCAAGCGGCTCAGTTACTTTGTAATGTAATGAACATTATCTCAAGAAAGCAGGTAAAATAAAATGAAAAAGAAGTCCTAAATGCTCATTCTCCAAAGAGAGGGAGAGTATGATACAAAATACCCCTGAAACCATCCAAACAGCTTTCAAATTGCTTCCATTGTAATGTAATGAATATTATCTCAATAAACAGACAAAATAAACTGAAAAAAAATGACATAAATGATCTGTACCCTCCAAAGAGGTACAAAGAGTACAAATACAAAATACCCTCAGAAATCATCCAAACAGCCTTTATATTGCTTCCATTGGAATGCCCTAAATATAATCTCAAGAAGAAGGCAAGATAAACTGAAAAAAGTAGGCTAAATGATCGTACCTCAAGAGAGATGCAGTCTGATGCCAAAAAAAACCCTGAAACTATCTAAACAATCTCCAAATTTCTTACATTTGAATGTAATGAACATAATCTCAAGAGACAGGCTAAAGAAACTGAAAAAATGCCTTAAATGCTATGTACCCTTGAGAGGTATAGAGAATCTGAGATATAAAATAACATATAAAAATAACTAATCTTTTCACATTGAGAAGAGCGAGTAAACCTAAATTCATTCAAGTTGAGAATGCATATGTAAATACCTCATGTAGTCACCTACAATATCTCAATTTTGATTTGTTATATCAGTTGGAAGAGCGGAGCTAAGGCGAAAAAATCCTTCTCGAAAGAAAGTAGTAAACTATTCGTGTGAGGAATGTCGACAAGATATCATCGTTCTTCTTCTCCCTTTTTAACGACGCGGGGCCGAAGTGTAAGCGACATCGTGATATCATCTCTTTACAAGCGTCGTTATTCGCTAACCGCTAAAATGGGGAAAAAATCGACCATGGATTGGAGTCGCCGCGTAAAACATGGACTCACGTAATATCGATGGAATGAGGAGGAAAGAAATTAAGGAAGAAGAAAAAAACATTGGTTAAATATGCAAGAAGGAGATAGAGATGGTCATACGGTAGTGGTGGTTTGTTTGACAAATGTCAAAATTTGTTGAGCTGATTGGCATCATCCGCTTGTGATGAGTCAACAAAAATGGCGACTAACTACTCCATGTGCAGCCCTTTCCCACAATCAGTATGAACGTAATTTGTTAAATCACGTCAGCTGCTTTATCTTGACAACTAATAGGCTGTTGTACCTTTATATTTGGTTGGAGTGCTACTTGATGATTTCTTCAGGCCAGTCTAACTCCAATTGGGATTGAAAATTTTATCTTAAGATGAAGCACTAAATAACAACACCAAAATTTGATTGGAGGAGCCTTCTGAATATGGCATTGTATGTTGAATCTGACTTGATTACTATGAGTTGAATTGAATGAGTCATTTATCGAGGAAATTCTCCGAGGACAATAAGAAAGGTAATTGCTCCTTCTACTGATATATATATATATATATATATATATATATATATATATATATATATATATATATATATATATATATATATATATATATATATATATATATATATATTATATATATCAATGGCAATGGCTGAGGCATTGGTCATAATAAATAAGTGTGTCGGTTGAGCAATCGACATGTGAAATGCTTGTTTGACTTCGCAGGATAATGTTAGTTGTTGTGTCGATGCATGCATGATCGGGCTTACATTGAGGATTGTGATAGTGGGAAAATGTGTTACTAAGATAAGAGTAATATTTAGTGGTGGATTTATGGTTGAGGCGAGAACTTGAAGGTTTTCCGAAAGTCGACTCGAACTTGGGCTCGAATGAATCGACTTCGAAACAAGCGGCGATTTTCGAGCCAAAATGTATTATTTCGAATTTATTTAACTTGGCCGAACTTAGAAGATGGCTTCCGGGCGGAAGATTAATTCTATTCTAAATTATTCGACCGGCACTCGACTTACCGCGACTCTTCACTTCACTTCTCCTTCTCCACTTCTCCGATTCTCCGTCTCACTTCCATTGCCCTAGTTTTTGAGTGCGGCGTGCCGTGTGCACTGCTCAGGATGTCGTCATCCGTCGATCAATGAGTGCTTGGTTTGCTTCAATTTTGATCAGTGGTCGGTCTGTATCACTGTATGTGCTTGGTTTGCTTCCTTGCTCCAGAAATACTTCCTAATTCTGTTTCATTTCCTGATTCTGCAAGTATTTCATGGAATCATGCCTATGAGATGTTGGTTATTTCAATTGTTTCTATTATTCCATTATTTGAGGTTCGCCTATTGGATTTTGGGATGTTTCTGGTGCAGTTGATTTGGGGATATTTTGGTTCTTTAATCATTCATGTGTATCTATATTTTTTTTGTTGGGGTACTTGCAATTTGTGGGGTTTTGTTGTCTATTATTTCACTATTTTAGGTTAGCATGTTGGGGTTGTTAGCCATCAGGTTTGTAACTTTGTTGCGATTGAATGTTTTTTGGCGGTTGCAAACTTGCGGTGCGGATGATATTGTTTTGACCTCATTACATTCAGAATCTTTGCCCTCAACTACTCACTGCGCTCCTCGCCTTTTGGGTTTACTTTTGTAATTGATTAGAAATACTTCCCATTGGCCATTATTTTATTTCCTAATTGTTTCACTCTATGGCTCGCCTCATGAATGTTATGCCTCGCCTTTGGCGGTTGGTACCAGCTTTTCTTGATTCTTTGTTGCCTCATGCCTTGGAGGTTATTTGGTGCTATAAAGGTTGTTTACTTGTTTACGTCATGTGCATTCATGGGACATGTTATGATGTTCATATTTCTTGCCGGGTAACTTGGTTGCTCTGCTGTTGGTAGATGTTGATAGATTTTTTCTTGTGTAAATATATAGGGATCTTTTATGTATAATCAGTCTTTAAGATTTCTTGGTTGGTTTTGATCTTTCTTCTAATCCAGGTCTTTAATTAATTGGTCCAGCATGATTTGTTGTTCAAATTAATAGTTACTGATCTGGGAATTTATGCTTTTTTGAGTGATTCTATGCATCGCTTTTGTTTCATTTCTTATAGACACAATGACAAGTCCTTCTCAAATATTAGTTGTTCAAGCAAATCAAGCCTACCTATTGATGATAATGCAACAACTCAAAATGAGTGTGGGTGAAATAGCTTCCGTTAAGATCAAGGGTAAAGACAACGATCCGAAGTTTGGCAACACTTGAAATTCTGTAAAAATGGTGCGGTTTAAATGTAATTATTGTGTCAAATCATATGTGAAACAAAAAATTGGAACCACATCTCAGTTAAGTAGACACTTCAAATCAAATCACTATAGCAAGGTTGATAACAAAGGAAAGAAGCAAAAACTATTTGATCCAAGATGGATTTAGAGGAGTTCAATATCTAGTTTATGTGTTTGTCTACTATGATCATTCTAGAATAAAGAATATTATGGCTAAGATGATTATTGTTCATGAATATCCCTTTATGATAGTTGAACATTTATGGTTCAATATTCTGATGAAATCAATGAATCCATATTATTATAAAATTTCAAGATTTGGCATCAAAGAGGAGTGTATGAAAGTGTATGAAGCTGAAAAAGATAAGTTGAAAAAAAGTTTGAAAGTTGTTGGGAGAGTTTCGATTACTAGTGAGTGTTGGACATCAAAGCAAACCATTGGTTATATATGTCTTACAGTGCATTACATTAGTTTTGATTGGAAATTATAATCTAGGATAATTAGTTTACTGATTTGGATCCTCCTCATAGTGGGGCTGTGATTTTTGAGGCAATTTATGAAAGTTTGTTGCAATGGAGTCTACAAAACAAAGTTAGTACCATAACTTTGGGCAATGCATCATCTAATATGATGTAGCTAAATCAAAGCTTTATTCATTAAAAGATCGGTTTTCTATTGATGGGTGATTTCTTTTATGTTGTCGTATTTTAAACTTAATGGTGGGGTGGACGAAAGAAATCAGTTAATAATTGAAAGGGTAAGAGAGTCTATTTTATTTATAAAAGATCTCCGTGTCGCTACATAAATTTGGAGATAGCAGGTTTATCCACATCAAAGGCACTTTGCATTGATGTGCCAACTCACTGAACTCCACATACAAGATGTTAAAGTCGCTTTTATTATAAGAATGTATTTCCCGAATATGCTTTGCGTGATCGAGAAATATATGGTTTTCACCCTCTCAGATTGAGGTGCTTATTTAGATCATCTCAAAATATTGATCTAGTGAAAGGCAAAATAGAGACTGGCTAAAGCCGAAAACTTTTGTATTTGCTATTTGTATATTGATATGCAATATGAGACGAAACTTTGAGCTATCCACCTCTCAATGAAACAAAACAATTGGTAATGCTTCATGATGATTTGGCGTTTGTATGACTTCCTTCTCTCAGTACCACAAAGTCCGATCGGAGATATACTTTGATGAAGCATGTATGTGAAATGCTTTTGACATTTTGGAATGGTGGAAAATGTCCGCTATGAAATCTAAGACTCTCTCAAAGATGGTCAAAGATATTTTTATCATCCCAGTAACCACCGTTGCTTCTGAATCATCTTTTAGTGTTGGTGGTCGTGTATTAAGCGATTATAAAAGTTCAATTTCACCAAGAACATTAGATGCTTTAGTGTGTAGTGAAAACTGGATTCGAGCTGCATATAAATCATCAAAAGATCCATTGGTAATATTATCTTACTTTTTTATTTTATAATACAATTCTCTCTTCTATTCATATATGAGTTTCATTTTTTATCTATTGCAATTTTATTTTGATGTTCTTGTGGAAGAGAACTTGGTTATAAATGTACCTGAAAGCTTATCCACGGAATCAGAAATATGAAAATCAGGTGATATCATTTCGGTTATGCTCTCTTTATTTTTGGAGACTTTTCTATCAGTGGTATTTTATCATTTTATGTCGGTTTGTATATATTTTTGGAGACTATTTTCTTTCAAGAATGTAGGCTATGTAGCATCACATTATATTTTTTCGCTTTTTTGCTTTAATATTTTATGTTCGTGTCAGATGGCGATATGATGCTCAATGATAAAATTGAACTGAGATTGATTAATGGAGGCTTTGGTGATTGATTTTTTATATTAATAGTGGAATGACTTGATCGATGATCTTACTTTGAGGCCATTTCATCATTTGGGGTGACATATTAGTATATTACTTGATATTGTATGTAAGTTTATATCTAGATTTGAAATTTTGGTTTGACATTACAAACATATTGCTTCATCTTACATTCTTACTATATTTTATCTACGATGCATGCAATATTAAGATAAAAATTTTGGTTTTGACTTTACAAACCTATTTGCTTCATCTTGTCATCTCACATAGTTATATACTTACATTCTTACTATATTTTATGTACTGATGCATTCTACATTCTTAGTTTCTTACATGTCTGAAGCCTTATTTTGGCATTTTGCTTGCTTAGTTAGTCACCCTAAAAATAAAGAACTCAACTCAGTTTTTTGAGGGCACAAGTCGTAGAGGTTACCATTTATAAGATTTCTTGAGGAGAGAACATTGTAGCAAATGCTTTAGCCAAGGTACATTCAAGATTATGTGGAGCCAACCAAGCAGGTATCCTATCTTTCGATCATATGTGGTTGCGTTATTTAGACTTATATCAACTCAAGAGTTGTCAGGCAAATTTGTCTATGATTTTATCTTGTTGTGGCCTTTTTGGATTTATGGTTGGTTCTATTGGTTGTTGCTATTTTTGGTGGTCTTTTTCGAATTGGATTTTTTGGCGGTTGCTATTCTCTTTTATTGGTTTGGCTTGGAGGTTTTTACTGAATTGGAGTTAGTTATTCTATGGTTGTTTGTTGTCTTTGCATTTTTTCCTTTTGTAGTGATAGTCTGCTCTTTGGGATTTGGAAGGGTTTTTGTTTGCCTCTAACCTTGTTCCTTTTGGCTGTGTTGGTTATTTTGGAGATCTCCGGTGGGCCATGTGGCTATGGCTCTGCTATTATTTTTTTCTTTCTTTAGGCTCTATATTGGCTATCTCTTGGTTAGTTTTGTTGGCTAACTAACCCATAATTATATTTTTTTGTGTTGGTTCACTTGGTTGGCTATTTTGGTGGTTGGTTTCTTTGGGTGGATGTGTTGACTGAATTTTGGGGTTGTGATCTACTCTTAGGTTGGCAATCCTCTCTTAGTTGTAGCTATTTTTCCTTTACTTTTTCTTCTTGATTTAGGTATCAGTTTTCCTCTTGCTTTGGCTTCTTCTACTCATCCTGTTGGTTGTTGGCCTAGGTGATTTTATTTGTTATTTTGTTGGTGGAGCCGTGGAGGATATGAGATCTAGTGGTCTTTTTTGTGGGATTTTTTTGTAGCTGCTATCTTGCTTTGGATGCTTATTCCATGGCTTGGTGTTTTGGGATTTATGTTAGCTATTGGTATTGACTCCATTTGGTTTAGTTAGCTCTACTTATTTTATAATATTTGTATCTTGGTTGGTGGTGGATTTTCTTTCCTTTTGGCTGACTTAGTGGTGGTTTTAATGGTAATTTTTGGATGTCCTCTTCATCTCTCTTTACTATGGCTTTTCTCTCCCTAATGCTACTTATCTTCTACTATTTTCATTTTGGGTTCTAGACATCTACTTATCAGCTCGACAACTCGTGGCCGTAGACCCATAGTCAACCTCATTGGCTAGGCTTATCATGAAGAATTTTGATTTTTTTAATTTTTTTGACGATGATGATGAGAAGAATATATTTGTAATTTAATTCATTTATTTTGCTTCATTATTGGTGGCTATCAAGCCTCTCAATGGATGGCCAGGCAACCTAGAGCCTTTATTATGCTTTTCGACTCTACTATATTAATGCATGATGTTTCTGATTTGTGAGGTTTTGTCACTTTTGTTAGGGATTTATTTCTCTATCTTTAAGGCTCTAGTGGATGGCTTTGGCAACTGGAGTGGATTATTGAAGTAAAATATACAAATTAATTTTAAGCTAATTGCGAATGCTTGAAGATGGATATTACTTTCTCTGACTCTGAGTCCCACAAACAAAAGACATTTTCATATTTTTGTTTTTTTTTTTTGTTTATTTTAAATGTTATGCCAATTGTATCATTTTCTAGATTTGTATTTGTAATTTATAAAATTATAGTTTGCTATTAATTGCAATTTACATTATTACATATGCCAAAATTTGCTATTAAAAATTCTTCTAACTTCGGCCTAGATTTCATTTTTGAGCGACGATTGTTTGGATTTCGAACCGCTTCGATTTGGCCCTCGTTTCACGGGGATCGAGCTGCTCGGTCGATCCATCCGACTCGGTTCGAAACTTTCGAGCCATGACTCGAGCTCGAGCCAAATTATCCATTTTCGAGCCGATTTCGAGCTAACTATGGCTCGGCTCGAAATCGGCTCGAACACAGCCCTATTTATGGTTAGTTGAAGGTTCATTTGGAGCAGCAGTTGGAGTTATTTGAAAAAATAGCGATGAAGTTATTGCACAAGAAATTGCTATTTAAAAAATTGTAGTGTGTATTACAAAAAAATTTATATTAAAAGAGTTAGGTCACAATTTTCTAGTAACTATCACACTCGATCAGGTCAAATTGGAAAACATACTTTCCCATTGCACTGCACCAAAACACTGCTACAATAAATAATAAATGTGGTGTGATGCGACGCATATAATCACACCGTTATCCCAAACATACCCCGAGTCAGTTTCCTAATCAGTATAAGAGCGTGTAAAGGTAAGTTGCCTCATTGAGTTGGTAGTCTGGTGTTGATAGTGTCTTTGACATGGCAAAGCAGTCGCTTGAGATGTTGGAAGTGATAATCAAGAGGTTGATTTATGTGTTCACAAAGTTGGTTTACTGTGAAATCAATGTTTAGGGTTGGATATTGTCTGATATTAGAGAGAACGTGTGGATTGAAATTGGATTGCAGTCCTTCATCCAAGCTTTCTTAAGGAGATCTTGTGCGTATTTCTTACTGTCTTAAGAAGTAATTGTGGGGTATTTTGTTTGTTTGAATGCCCAAGAAGTATGAAATTGTGCCGAAGCTATATGCATCCTGAATGCCGAGTGAAGATGTTGGATGAGGGTAGAGAGATGACTAAGCTATTATCTTCATTAATTATATGTGTGTGGTTGTGATGATAACAAAAGTAAACAAATCTACTCAGCTGATTGAAAATCAAGCTAGGTGACAAGAGAAGGTGTTGAACTATAGACATAGTGCTTCTTTAGGGTCATAAATGATATTTTTTAGCAGAAAAACATGATTGAGGTATCGAAAGTCATTAAACCTTTGAAGTGGGAGTGGAGAAAGGTGAATTAGATGGATGACTTGATATCACTAAGATGATTTTGTAGTTGAAGGGTGTTGTTTGGAAGGTGATTTATATAAGAGGCATTTACTTACATATCACATAATTCATATATATAAACTTTAATATTTATATAAATAACACTTAAATCTTCAACAACACAAAAAATATTGCTATCATATGAAATGTATCTTTTCATGTATAAAAAAAATTATATATTATAAAGATCAAACTTTAGGTGCTAGTTACATTAATGCATCAGAATTGTGGTATGTACATGCGGATTAAGATATAATTCTCTTATATGAGATAATCAAATTAGTCATTTGCTCTTCATAAAAATTATTTTTGTACTTTTTTTTTTCATAATATATAAATTTACCCCTCCTAAGAATTGAAGTTGTTTTCATCCTTATTTAAGGCTTTCTCTCTCTCTCTCTCTCTCTCTCTCTCTTTCTCTCTCTTTCTCTATATAATATATATTTTTTATTTCGAGCTAAATAATACGAATGAAGGATTGTTCATATTTGGCTCGTTTATAAATCAAGCTTAAAATATTTGTTTGTAGAGCTAACGAATGAGTTGTTCATGAACAATAAATTTTTTTATAACCCCTGCATGAGGTGCAGCCTTACCGCGAGTGGATGCCGTAGTTTCTGGAAGCATGAGATGAGGTGTGAACATAAGTCGTTTTGGCGGTAAGTTGAGAGCTGAGAGCTGCTGCTGCTGGAAATATATGGCGGAAAGTTGGGGGCTGGTTCTATTAATTCATGAGAAGTACTTTTCAGGTCATATTCGGCTGCAGAATGGGTTCCACGCCAAATTTCGCTAAGAATAGTATTCTCCTTTGCTTTATATGTTTCATCTTTGCTCAAATCAATATTCTTATCTATTTTTTTATATAATTTCCGGTCATTAAAGAGTGTGAATAAGTTGAATATGTGACAAATTGATTATATATGATGCACGGACATTAATACATACAGGAGGACACGGATGTAATAGATATAAGTAATACGACACAGATATAGGATGGATATATTATTAAAAATATAAGATATATGTTTGTATTGGAGATGATATTATAAATTTTAGTGACTTTTAACATGCAGCCTTGTGCAAGTTTAGAGAACAAATAATAATAATAATAATAATAATTTAACATCATGAATAATGACAAATGCTCCAATCAATGACGTCATGAAATGGAACACGTCCCATTGTAAAGAAGAAACCCAGCTAATTTATTATTATTTTTAAATTAAAAGACTTTTTAAACATAAATATTTTTTTCAATGTACTCCAACTTTATGGAGTAATGTCATCCACTAGTAAACAATCGCAGTTAATGTAATTATTAACAAAGTAGAGCATCCTAGCTTCAAAGAGCGAACAGTGGCCGTTCCCTCATTAAAAAAGTGGAACGTGTAATTATTTAAAGATTGTTGCATTAAAAAGTAATCTAAGGCCTAAACAGGTTTAACTGTGTGATTTTTAAAATCCATCGTGTCGTTAAATTTTTTATCTTAATTTAATTTTTTTATTTTGTTTTGTCTGGCAGTCGAAATCATGCCAGCTGTTCTGAATTCTAGAATAAAAAAAAGACGAACAGATCCGTTGAGCAGTTGGTGTGAAAAAAAGTATTTAGTTGCAAAATATCTAATCTAGTGATTGAAAATTTTATTTTTAAATTAAAAGTTTTGAATTTAAATTTTTATACATACACTATTTATATAAATTTATGATTAAATTCATTCAAATTTTTTTAAAAATATTTAATTTTATAATTTTACAATAAAGTTTATGATTTTTGTTAAATATAATTAAAAACTAAAACCTATAAACACAAATCTCGACGGAAAAACAATGCAAGAAACCAATAATTTCTTAGAAAATATTGCAAGAAAATTCATAAATGACTTTTGTAAATACCAAGTCTAAGAAAATAAAAGGAGGATTTACATATATATATATATATATATGACACAATTTTTATATATTTATACATCTAATACTTACAATTAGACATTTCATATCTAACATTTTTCTATTCTTAAAAAGATACATTTCACTTTTAAAAAATAAATAAAATAATATTTTTGAAATGATATTAAAGATTATAATATTATATATATATAAAAAAATTAAAATTTAGATGATAAATATATAAATACATAAAAATTATATAATATGTATATAAATCCTTCTTTTTTTTATATTTATTTATTTGATATGAAATTGCACTCAAGCCAACGTGTTAGATATGCTAAACTCTTATTTTGAGACATTTTATTAATATTTCTTATATGGTACTCTTTTCTCGTAGCGGATTTTGAAAGGATATTAAAGGCACGTTTGGACAACTACAACTATTTGAAAAAAAACAGTCCAACCATTACAAAAGAAATTACTGTACATATTCCAAATTTTTTTAGTTTAGAGAATTCAAACCACTGCATTTTAATAGCCACCGTACGCTCCCCGAAGTAGATAAAAAAAATTAAATCTTCCCACAACAAATTCTCCAAATATAATCAAAACATAATTTACAAATACTTGATGCTATTTAAGACCAATTTTTATTTTTATTTTTATGTTATTTTAAAAAAAGATATTTATAAAATAAAATAAAAAAATAAAAATGAATTCAAAATGTGGCCCTAAGAGTTCTCGCACCTCATCACACTGACACCACTATCACTACCTCAAAGGGACCCTAAACCTATTGCCACTACCATCATGCACCATCTTAACTTTAAACAGATAATTTTTTTGCTTTATTTTGATCCGTGGATTAATGGTTCATTTATATGAAAATATTTTGAGTTAATTTTCCTTGATAATCATTAGACTCTAATATCTCTGATTATTAAAATAAGTTTTTTATCACAATATTATAAAAAAAACCAAAAAACTAATAACCAAATAAAACTGTTTTGTTTTGACTGGTTTATGAAAAAATAAAATAACTAAAAAATTATCTCAAACACGCTCTTAATCATTAACACAAATATTTCTACTATGTTTTATGTTATCCTGCTAAGACACGCAATTAACACCTCTTCATCAAAAATATGGCTTATTTTTTCCTTCTAACGCCACTTTTTTACAAGTTGTTCACTATGGCGACTTTCGCCATCATAAGCAAATGATAGAAAAGTTGAGATATAAAAGTCGATGGGGTTATTATATCATGTCTTTGACAAAAAAAGAAATAACATAATAGTTTATTAACAGTGGATTACAAAGTAATTTAAATAAGGGCACCATTGGGGAGAAAATATTACATCCGGAGTCCGCACGTAGCTTTACGTGCGGACTCCAATCCACGGACGACATATGTCCCGGTTTTTTCCGCTTTACATTAACGGAGAAAGAGATAATGACGACGTAAATATATTTTTCTCGTCGACCCGCCCGTAAACGCCGATGGCGATAATTGACGGCCAGAAATAAATTTCCTAGCCCGAACCAAGCGTCGTTGGAATGCGCGAGAGGAATTTAAAAGAAATATATAGACAGATTTAGGGTTCAGGTTTAGTTTTTTCCAAGCAAAACGAGCTGAGAAGAGAAATAGAAAATCTCATTGTCATCAACTACCGTCGCTGAGGAAATAACAACCATGAAGATGGAGAACGTTGAGGAAATAACAACCATTTTAGCTGAGGATGTATTAAATAGAAATTCATCGAATGCTTCCGTGCATTTTTCTACGGTTTATTAGTGATATTCTTGTCTATCCAGAGAATATGTTCATTACATCCAATTAGAAGTAATTTGGATGTTTTTTTTTTCGAATATTTAATTTTGAGTGTTATTTTGCCAGACTCGGCACTTTGGAGGGTACTGATCTTGACGCTTTTTTTTAGTTTTTTTGCCAATTTGTTATGATTATGTTAAATTATAATGGAAGCATTTGATGGCGCTTGGGTGATTTTGGGTATTTTGTCAGATCAGGTACTCTCTTGGAGGGTACAGACTATTTTTGACCTTTTTTTCTAGTTTTTTTTTTGCCAACTCCTTATGATTATGTTTAGAGCATTATAATGGAAGCATTTGATGGCAGTTTGAGTAATTTTGGGTGGGTATTTTGCATTTGACTCGCACCCTGGAGATGCACCATTTTGACCCTTTTTTCCAGCTTTTTTTTTGCCAATTCCATGATTATGTATAGGGCATCGCAAAGGAAGCATTTGATAGCGGTGGTTTTAGGTGATTCACTGTGGTACCTCTTTGAGGGTACTGACCTTTTGACATTTTTTCGCTTTTTTGTCAACTCCTTATGATTATGTTTAGGCATTATAATGGAAGCCTTTGATGGCGGTTGTGGTTTGGTGGTTTAGTGCATCAGACTTTGTGTACCTCTTTGGGGTACACCATTTTGACCTTTTTTTCCGCTTTTTTGCCAACTCCTTATGATTATGTTTAGGGCATTATAATGGAAGCATTTGATGGCGCTTTGGGTGGTTTCGGTGGTTTAGTGATTCAGACTGTGTACCTCTTTGGAGGGTACTGACCATTTTGACCTTTTTTCGCTTTTTTTGCCAACTCCTTATGATTATATTTGCATTATAATGGAAGCATTTGATGTTAGTGATTTCGGTTCAGATTCTCTGTACCTCTTTGGAGGGAGACCATTTTGACCTTTTTTTCCGCTTTTTTTGCCAACTCCTTATGATTATGTTTAGGGCATTATAATGGAAGCATTTAATGGCAGCTTGGGTGATTTCTGGGTGGTTTAGTACATCTGTACTCTGTGTACCTCTTTGGAGGGTACAGACCATTTTTGACCTTTTTTTCCAGTTTTTTTTGTCAACTCCTATTGATTATGTTTAGGGCATTATAATGGAAGCATTTGGATTTCGGTGGTTTAGTGATGACTTTTATGTACCTCTTTGAGGGTACGACTATTTTGACATTTTTTCGCTTTTTTTTTGCCAACTCCTTATGATTATGTTTAGCATTATAATGGAAGCATTTGATGGCGTTTGGTGGTTTCGGGTGGTTTAGTTCATCAGACTGTACCTCTTTGGAGGCACCATTTTGACCTTTTTTTCCCAATTTTTTTTGCCAACTTCTTATGATTATGTTTAGAGCATTATAATGGAAGCATTTGATGGCAGTTTGAGTGATTTTGGGTGGGTATTTTGCATCTGTACTCTGTGTACCTCTTTGGAGGGTACAGATCAATTTTGAACTTTTTCCCAGTTTTTTTTGCCAACTCCTTATGATTATGTTTAGAGCATTATAATGGAAGCATTTGATGGCAGTTTGGGTGGTTTCTGGGTGGTTTAGTGCATTCAGACTGTGCCTCTTTGAGGGTACGACCATTTTGACCTTTTTTCCGCTTTTTTTTGCCAACCCTATTGATTATGTTTAGGCATTATAATGGAAGCATTTGATGATTGGTTTCGGGTGGTTTAGTGTCATCAGTGTACCTTTTGGAGGGTACATACCATTTTTGACATTTTTTTTCAGTTTTTTTTTGCCAACTCCTTATAATTATGTTTAGGGCATTATAATGGAAGCCTTTGATGGCGTGGTTTCGGGTGGTTTAGATTCAGACTCTGTACCTTTGGAGGGTACAGACCATTTTTGACCTTTTTTTCCAATTTTTTTTTGCCAACTCCTATTGATTATATTTAGGGCATTATAATGGAAGCATTTGATGGCAGTTTGGGTGGTTTCTGAGTGGTTTAGTGCATCTATACTCTGTGTATCTCTTTGGAGGGTACAGACCATTTTTGTCCTTTTTCCAGTTTTTTTTTTCCAACTCCTATTGATTATGTTTAGGGCATTATAATGGAAGCATTTGATGGCAATTTGGGTGGTTTCTGGGTTAGTATCAGACTGTACCTGAGGGTACCATTTTGATAATTTTTTTAGTTTTTTTGGCCAATTTGTTATGATTATGTTTACGGAATTATAATGGAAGCATTTGGAGGAAGTTTGGATGGTTTTGGGTGGGTATTTTACATCTATATTTTCTAACATATTTTTGTATCTATTTGGCCAGGTAAATGCAGTCAATGACCCAAATTTGGAGAAACTCCTTGGCACCACTGTTCAGAATGAAATGGAGGCATATGCACTATACTGTGACTATGCACATCAAATTGGCTTCAGTGTTCGGAAGGACCATACTAGTTATTGGCCAAACTCAAAGAAATTGAAATCAAAAGACTTTCTATGTGCAAAAGCTGGTCGGAAGAAGTCTGCCAGTCTAAATAGCTTAACAAAATTCCAGAAAGTTGATACAAGAACTGGTTGTCCAGCCATGATTAGATTCTCTGTTGATTTGGAGGGAATTGGACGATTAAAAAATATACAGAAAGTCATAATCATTCTTTGGCAGAGCCTGCTGACCTACATCTTCTCAAATCACACAGATGCATTAGCGATGAAAAGGCATCCGTGTTGAAGACAATGACAAAGGCTGGTATTAGAGCAACAGATGCATTCAGCTATCTAACTGAGGAAGTTGGCGGCGTAGAGAATATCGGGTTCACCAAAAGAGATGCTTTCAATTTTATTCAGAAAGAGAAAAGATCGAGGATTGTGAATGGTGACGGTAATGCATTAATACAGTTGTTTAAGGAAAGGCAAACAGCGGATGGGATGTTTGCATGGGATGCAAGTTGATGAGTCGGATTGCTTAGTAAGTTTTTTTTTTGTAATGGCATGTCTAGGATAAAATATGATTGTTTTGAGGATGTGATAATTTTTTATACAAGCTATCGACTCAATAAATATAATCTCGTTTGTGCCCCTCTTGTTGGAGTGAATCATCACTGGCAAAATGTATTATTTGGAGTAGCCTTTTTATCAGAAGAGACATTTGAGTCATTCTCATGGCTATTCCAAATATTTCTTCGGTTGATGAATGACAGACATCCTATAATAATATTCACTGATCAAGATCGCTATGGCGAGCTATTGAAATTATTGTATACATACTCATCATAGGTTGTGCCAATGGCATATTTCAAAGAAAGCTCCTTCCAAGGTTCATTGCTTTAATAGTAATAAGATAGTACAAGGGCTATTTTATAAATGCATGAGTAAGTATGACTCAGAGGAAGAGTTTAAAGAGGCTTGTTCTGCCATGCTAGAAGAAGGCAATTTGCATGATCATGCTTGGTTGTCTGAGCTTTATAAGATTAGATCCAAGTGGTCCACTACATTCAGCAAGGACTCATTCTGCATGGGCATCTTGTCAACGCAACGTAGTGAGTCCACGAACAATGTATGTCATGGAATATCTAAACCAACAAGTTCGCTCATAGATTGTTTCTTGGGGTTGGAGAAGGTTATGGAACATGGCATCGGAATGAACATGACGAAGACTTCAAGTGTAGCCATCGATTGTTCGTTAAGACTACCCAATTCTAAAACAAGTCGCTATGTTTTATACAAGAAAGGTTTACACTATGTTTGAAGAGGAATTTTTGCATGGGGTTGCGAACTAAGTCGATGACACCATGGAGTATTTGGTGAGAAACTTAGAAAATAAAATGCATCCAAAATATGGGTCGTATTGACAGACTACCCTAGAAGTGACTTGTACTTGCAAAAAATTTGAAATGATGGGATTACTTTGTGCCCATTATATTAGAGTTCTTAGTCAGAAAGATGTTGTGCGCATTCCGGACAAGTATCTTCTCATGCGATGGTCTACCAGAGCAAAGAGGGATATTTACATTGATAGTGCATAGAAAATTAAGAGATGGGCAAGCAAGATGGAAATGCTTCGCATTATTTTCTGAACCACATAAGTCGATATGCATATCAAATAAGCGTGGCAATAAGAGAGTCGACTATATACTTGGATCCCTAAAAAACTATATGATGATGTCGACTCTATAATAAGTGGAATTCTCCTCCAACCGACAGCAAGCTAAGAAGAAGAAGTTAACCATGAAAGGAAAAGACATCTTAAAAGATCTAGTTAAGCAACGCCCAAAGTGGTGTTTCCAACTCAAGGCTTAAGGATATTGGGAGATCCAAGAAAGCCAAGAGTAATTTTCTACTTGCATATTATTTTTGGTATTTTAAATATTAATATTCAAACCCTTCTACTTTTTTTTTGGTTGCGTAAAACCAAACTACCGATAGCGTTGCTGAATGTGTTTCCTCACAAGTTGCATCACCTTTCTCTGCTATGCCAGAGTATTTTTCAGAGGTACGCACATAATATCACACATCGATGCTGTAAGAAAATATCAAATAGATGTTCTATGCGGAATTTAACTCGAGCTCCACAATGAAATAATAATGAAGGGTACACTGTCGATGATGGATATTATCTCAGGAAAATATTTTGATACATGACATTGTCCAGTTTTGACTGTATTTAGCTAGGAGATTTTGACACTGGTCTGTTTGTAGCTTTTTAAGCAATAGTGATTGAGTTAATCCCCTACTGAGGAAATTGTAATCATTGACAGTACCAATAAATATGTATCAATAATAGATCAATTTTGACCTTTTTTCTCAGTATTTTTTTTGCCAACTCCTTATGATTATGTTTAGTGCATTATAATGGAAGCATTTCATGGCAGTTTGGATGATTTTGGGTGGGTATTTTGCATCTGTACACTATGTACCTCTTTGGAGGGTACATAACATTTTTGACAATTTTTTTCAATTTTTTTTGGCCAATTTCTTATGATTATGTTTAGAGCATTATAATGGAAGCATTTCATGGCAGTTTGAGGGGTTTCTGGGGGGTTAAGTGCATCTGTACCCTGTGTACCTCTTTGGAGGGTACAGACCTTTTTTTATCTTTTTTTCCAGTTTTTTTTTGCCAACTCCTTATGATTATGTTTAGAGCATTATAATGGAAGCATTTCATGGCAGTTTGAGGGGTTTGGGGTTATGCATCAGACCATGTACCTGAGGGTACAGACCTTTTTTGATCTTTTTTTCCAATTTTTTTTTGCCAACTCCTTATGATTATGTTTAGAGCATTATAATGGAAGCATTTGGATGCGCTTTGGTGGGGTGGGGTTTAATGCATCCAGACTGTGTATCTCAGGGTACAGACCTTTTGATCTTTTTTCTAATTTTTTGCCAACTCTTATGATTATGTTTAGAGCATTATAATGGAAGCATTTCAGCGAGGGGTTTTGGGGTTAAGTGCATCTTTACCCTGTGTACCTCTTTGGAGGGTACAGACCTTTTTTGATCTTTTTTTCTAATTTTTTTTGCCAACTCCTTATAATTATGTTTAGAGCATTATAATGGAAGCATTTTGATGCAGTTTGGGTGGTTTCTAGGGGGTTTAGTGCATCTGTACTCTGTGTACCTCTTTGGAGGGTACAGACCTTTTTTGATATTTTTTCTCATTTTTTTTGCCAACTCCTTATGATTATGTATTGAGCATTATAATGGAAACATTTGGATGCAGTTTGGGTGGTTTCTGGGGGTTTAGTGCATCTGTACTCTGTGTACCCCTTTGGAGGGTACAGACCTTTTTTGACACTTTTTTTCCATTTTATTTTGTCAACCTCATGTAATAATGTTTAGTGCATTCCAAAGAGGTAATTTGATGGCAGTTTTGGTGGTTTCTGGGTGGTTTAGTGCATCTGTATCCTGTGTACCTCTTTGGAGGGTACAGACCTTTTTTAATTTTTTTTCCAGTTTTTTTTGCCAACTCCTTATGATTATGTATAGAGCATTATAATGGAAGCATTTGATGGCAGTTTGGATGATTTCTGGAGGGTTTAGTGCTCAGACTGTACTGAGGGTAAGACCTTTTTGACACTTTTTTTCCATTTTATTTTGTCAACCTCATGTAATAATGTTTAGTGCATTCCAAAGAGGTAATTTAATGGCAGTTTGGGTGGTTTCTGGGTGGTTTAGTGCATCTATACCCTGTGTACCTCTTTGGAGGGTACAGACCTTTTTTGATCTTTTTTTCCAGTTTTTTTTGCCAAGTCCTTATGATTATGTTTAGGGCATTCCAAAGGATATATTATAATCTATTATAAAAAATTCGCATCAGAATAAATTAAGCCTCTAAATTTATTATATATAACTTCTTTAAATCATTGAACTAATATCTAAAATTTAAAATATATATGCACATGAATAATAAATCAATATTTCGAGTTACCATAAAATGAAGTTTTGTTAAACTTCGAATAGATTCATAAGAGCATCACAAAAATTTATATAATTGTTCAAATCAATGATTTCGATTTTGATTTAACTCAAGAAAAAGCCCCACTCCATAATGTATTAATCATTAACATCACAATCAATATCAACCCTAATGTGATAAAGCATAAATTCACTCATAAATATGTTCAAAGAGAGAAAAAATATGACATGTTAAGCACAACTAAGCAATCTACCTAAATAGAATTACTAATCAACATTTACCTCACAATCAAATATAAAAAATATATATACCGCAACAAACCAAACTACTTAATTAAATCATCACGGATATAACTACACCGCATATCAAATCAATATATTTAATCAAAACAAACAATGAGCCATTTAAAAACCTAAGCATTCATTCAAAGGGTACCGACTCAATATTTGATCTTCTAAATCTTCGCTTATTTTGAAAGGTAATTTTTTATAGATCCATCTCATAGGAACTGAACCTGAGAATTATCAATCATCACTATCAAATAGAAATAGATCTATATCAATTGTGAAAATATACAATGCAGAATCACTCTTCATGGCAAGGAAATGCTCAATATTCAAGGAAAATATACAATGCAGAATCACTCTTTATGGCAGGGAAGTCACTCTTTATTGCATTCACCTCCATGCCAAGTCATCTTCTTCTTCTCTAGTGACTTGCGAGGAGAAGTCCGAAAGAGATAGAGGATGAGTTCTCTCCCATTGATCTCTTCACGACTTGAAGAAGAGCTCTTGGAATTAGCTTTGGGAGCTTCAGATCGATGCATGCACTTGAGTCTTCAAAGCAGAGTAAAATATAATCCCAGGTCCATGCACTTCAACTATATGAGATGAGAGAAGAGAAGTTAAAAAAATAGAGTAAAATATCATCCCAGGTCTATGCACTTCAACAAAAAAATAGCTGAGTCTTTAAAGCCACATAACAGATGCATTAAACAAAATCCTATATCAAACAAAATAATATTGTTCTCACTTTGGATTTTTTAGTCCCAAACAAAATGTAGCGTAGTTTAACTCATCTAAATATATTCATTTTCTTGACCAATCTGGTCTACCCAATCCACTGGAGGTTTCGATTCTTCCATGTATTTGCAGACAAACATTCCATGATACACTATTGGACTGGTATCCCACTCACTATGTCGATTGGCCATTTCCTTGGATCGCCAAAGCCCAAAGATCTTCAACAAGTAATTTGATCTAAATAGCCAGAACAAAATCTCAATAAGTTGGACCAGGAAAAAAAAAGGTAAAGATGAACCAAATTTAAAAACAGTTCTTACAATCTCAGGAAGAATGCTCTTATAGGTTGGTTTGGGCAATGAGTCATAAAAATACCAGGCCTCTAATTTAATATGCCCAACCAAGAGTGTCCCGATTATCTATAACCGACATAGAAGATTAACTCGACACGGGTGTCCGTGATATCGGATGAACATCTTGCTTTTCATCTTTAGGCCGTACTTGGCATAACTCTGCAGGAAAAGAAGAGAACGATTACACATTACAGCTTTCATCTAAACAAACAAGAACTGAATCGTAATACCGAACATTCCTGTGGGGTAACATACACAATCCAAGCATGAAACGTACAAATATGGGACATACATGCGAGCGATTTCTGGCTAGTAAGAAGGCGAAGGCATCAATGTGTATCTCGAGAGATATTGATCCGCCGAACTCATCGACCGCTCGAATAATAATCATATTCCAGCTAATCGTATCACCCCGCAAGTAATAAATATTTTAAAGTGATCCAATGAACAAATAGGTTATTTTATGTATGAAGGACGACAGAGGCGACTTACTTGTCCTCGAACCGAGCACGACGTCAATAAGATCGAGCATTGGCTTGTAAAACAAAGCCTGATGAGAACTCAACAACATGAAGTGCCTCGATGCCCGCAACGAAATCATCGATGATAAAAGCTATGAAAAGCTACATTCACTATGAATAAATCCTCGATCTACCGAGAGATGATGCATACCTCCGTGATGCTCCTCCACCAGCGATGATGGCGTCATCAATTCTATCATTCTCATCTGTGAACCTATAAAATAATTTAGTGATGACGAGCTACTAACTATGACTTTGGATCGATCTACTGAGATGATTAATACCTCCGTCTGATGCTCCTCCACCACAACAAGAAGCACTGGGTCATCGACCTTTATTGCCTCTGCGTAACCTATAAAAAAATTTAGTGAAAAACTATTTCTATTATCTCAAATTTAAAAGAAAGTAACTTAATACCGCCGCTCTCTGCTTGAGTGGAGGCCACCACATCATTTGTTCTTGCTCGAGACTTCTGTATGTGTGTGAAAGGGGAAGTAACAGTTTTCCTCTTTCTTATCTGCCGCGCTTTAACACCACGCTCAATGCTGCCAATTACAGGTTTCGGAGCATCATCATGTGTAGTGGTGGCCTCCACAAGAACTCCTACGGTCAATTCCACACGGGCTTCCCCTTTTGATGTATCCAACTCGAATGGAATCTCTGGTAGCCTCCACAAGAGCTTCCTCTCCCTCCTGTATACACTGCAGTCTCTGCGGGTACCATCCATGTGGGAAGCTCCCTGGTAGCCTCAAGAGTTTCCTGGTGACCCAGAACCTCCCCGCATTTGGGGTGGTAGGACCACGCTCTGGATAGAACATCCTCGAGCAAAGAACCCAGAAATCAAGCCCATCCAACCTCTCGATTATTGTTGTGGAAAGACGACACTGTCTCTCGTCCTTCAAACTGAACATCCTCTCCACCGCAAAGTCACTGGGGTAAGCAGGGCGTGCTAGAAACACCGGACGGGAGAATATCGAGGAGAGATATAGGAGAGTCGGGGGCTTGATTGGACTTAAAACGGACTACTATCTGCACATGTGTAGATTGTGGGACTCGAAGGAGCCAATCGCCTTCCAATAAGTCCTCGAATGAAAGGCGCACTGTGGTAAAGGATAAAAATTTTGAAGACATACAACATAAATAAATACATTCTTATTTGAACTAAGTGATATTATTATATGTCACTGGCCCTCCCAAACCTGAAAGTATTTTTTGGGAACTCTATTTTAGCCCATCGCAAAGATAATGGTTGCGGTTCGATGACTTTATGATGCTTATGTGCTCACCATATCTACAATGAATATATTAAACAAGAAACTTCAAGACATTATATTTCACAGTAATGGAGATATAAAACATACCATCAGAAGAGTGACAAATCACTCATGTAACCAGCTGCCCTCTGGGTCTGAATCTTTGATGCAATAACATCAAATTGAGAAACTAGAAGTCCCAAATGGCATCCGCCGCTTGTACTCAAGAAATCTATCTATATCATCTACGAAGCAATCAATTCCGATGCCACCTGAATTGTGATATACAAAAAATAGATTTGTGAAGAAAACATATATACAAGTACAACCGTGCAGTAACGAGCCATCAATTCTCAAGCGATTCTAGATTGAGTCAACAAATGGCAGAGGGATTTCTATACAACCTTCTCCTCCGCTTGGCATCCTCATCATGCAACTTCATCGGTGAAAGGAATGCACCGCCCACCCAAGAAAGCTTATTTTTCTATGTCCCAGCAAGACATGATCGATGTAATGACAACCGAGTCTTGCTTAATGTCGTGGAGTCTAATGAATTGATGGAGATGAAGCCTCTTTAAAATGTCAGTGGATTCATCAGTAAAGCGTGCTGTAATATTATCGAACACATTTATCACAGTGGTAGGCCTGCACCTCGAAATTATCCTTTTCCCAGACATGGTAAACTTCAAAAAGATAAGTAATTAGGTCAAAAAAGGTTTGTACCCTCCAAAGAGGTACACAGGGTACAGACGCACTAAATCACCCAGAAACTACCCAAACTGCCATCAAATGCTTCCTTTGCAATGCCCTATACATAATCATAAGGAGTTGGCAAAAAAAAATTGGAAAAAAGAGCAAAAATGGTCTGTACCCTCCAAAGAGGTACACAGAGTACAGATGCAAAATACTCACCCAAAATCACCAAAATTGCCATCAAATGCTTCTTTTGCAATGCCCTAAACATAATCATAAGAAATTGGCAAAATAAACCAAAAAAGGTCAAAATGGTACCTCCAAAGATAGTACAGAGTACGATGCACTAAACCCCCAAAAACCACCCAAACTGCCATCAAATGCTTCCATTATAATGCTCTGAACATAATCATAAGGAGTTGGCAAAAAAAAACTAGAAAAAAAGATCAAAAAAGGTCTGTACCCTCCAAAGAGGTACAGTGGTACGATGCACTAAATCACCCAAACCACCCAAACCGCCATCAAATGCTTCCTTTGTAATGCCCTATACATAATCATGGAGTTGGCAAAAAAAATAAAAAAAAAGGTCAAAATGGTATGTACCTCCAAAGAGGTACACGAGATACAAAATACCCACCCAAAATCACCCAAGCGCATCAAATGCTTCCTTTGCAATCCTAAACATAATCATAAGAAATTGGCAAAAAAACTGAAAAAAATGGTCAACTCCAAAGAGGTACATAGAGTACAGATGCACTAAACCACCCAGAAACCACCCAAACTGCCATCAAATGCTTCCATTATAATGCAACATAATCATAAGGAGTTGGCAAAAAAAAACTGGAAAAAAAGATCAAAAAAGGTCTGTACCCTCCAAAGAGGAAAAGTACGATGCACTAAACCACCCGTAAATCACCCAACCGCCATCAAATGCTTCCATTATAATGCCCTATACATAATCATAAGGAGTTGGCAAAAAAAAATGCAAAAAAGGATCAAAAATGGTCTGTACCCTCCAAAGAGGTACACAGGTGATGCACTAAATCCACCTAAACCACCCAAACTGCCATCAAATGCTTCCTTTGCAATGCCCTATACATAATCATAAGGAGTTGGCAAAAAAAATTGGAAAAAAGGTCAAAATGGTCCACTCCAAAGAGGTACAGAGTACGTGCAAAATAAACCACCCAAAATCACCCAAACCGCCATCAAATGCTTCCTTTTATAATGCCCTAAACATAATCATAAGACACAAAATAAACTAAAAAAATCAAAAATGGTCTCAGACCTCCAAAGAGGTACACATGATGCACTAAACCCCAAAACCCAAACCATCAAATGCTTCCATTATAATGCTCAACATAATCATAAGGAGTTGGCAAAAAAATTAAAAAAAAGATCAAAAGGTATGTACCTCCAAAGAGGTACTGGTACGATGCACTAAACCACCCAAACCACCCAAATCGCCATCAAATGCTTCCATTATAATGCCCTATACATAATCATAAGGAGTTGGCAAAAAAAAAACTGAAAAAGATCAAAAAGGTTTGTACCTCCAAAGAGGTAAGTGGCATGGTACGATGCATAATGTAACTACCCCAGAACTAATCTAAACTTATAATGGTATACATAATCATAAGGAGTTGGCAAAAAAAGCGGGAAAAGATCAAAAGGTGTACCCTCCAAAGAAGAGTCTGATACACTAAACCCCAAACCACCCAAAGCGCATCAAAATGCTTCTATTATAATGCTCTAAACATAATCATAAGGAGTTGGCAAAAAAAACTGGAAAAAAATATCAAAAAAGGTCTGTACCCTTCAAAGAGGTACACAGGGTACAGATGCACTTAACCCCCCAGAAACCCCTCAAACTGCCATGAAATGCTTCCATTATAATGCTTTAAACATAATCATAAGGAGTTGGCAAAAAAAAAACTGGAAAAAAAGATCAAATAAGGTTTGTACTCTCCAAAGAGGTACACAGAGTACAGATGCACTAAACCCCCCAGAAATCACCCAAACTGCATCCAAATGCTTCCATTATAATGCTCTAAACATAATCATAAGGAGTTGGCAAAAAGAAACTGGAAAAAAAGATCAAAAGGTCATCTCCAAAGAATCTGATCTGAGATCAAAATACCCACCCAAAATCACCCAACGCCATCAAATGCTTCTTTTCAATGTCCTAAACATAATCATAAGAAATTGGCAAAATAAACGTAAAATCAAAATGGTTTGTACCCTCAAAGAGGTACCTGATCTGATGCACTAAACCCCCCAGAAACCACTTAAACTGCCATCAAATGCTTCCATTATAATGCTCTGAACATAATCATAAAGAGTTGGCAAAAAAAATTGGAAAAAAAGATCAAAAAATATCTGTACCCTCCAAAGAGGTACACAGGGTACAGATGCACTAAACCCCCCAGAAATCACCCAAACTGCATCCAAATGCTTCCATTATAATGCTCTAAACATAATCATAAGGAGTTGACAAAAAAACTGAAAAAGATCAAAAGGTCACTTCAAAGAGGTAGGCAGTCTGAGATAAACTACTAAACCACTCAAGCGCCATCAAATGCTTCCTTTGAATATAATGAACATAATCTCAAGAAACAAAGCTAAAGCGGTAAAAGAGCCTAAAGTTATGTACCTCTGAGAGATAGAGTCTGATACAAAATAACATATACCAATCTTTCGACGGAGAAGAACAAAGTAAACCCTAAATTCATTCAAGTTCGGAATGTGTGTAAATACCTCATGTAGTCACCTACAATACCTCAATTTATGATTTGCTATATCAGCGGCGTCGACGTCGCCGATCGACAGCGGGGCTAAGAAAAATCCTTCGAGGAATGTCGAACGTCGGTAATATTTCTCGTTCTTCTTTTCCCGCTTTTTGAACGCTAACGGGGCGGGTCGGGCCAGGGGAAATGCATTTTACAGCGCCGTCCGTTAATACGCCATCGGCGTTCTGGACGGGTGGGAGAAATATATTTACAGCGCCGTCCGTTATCTCGCTGCTCCGTTAATCGGTAAAACGGGAAAAAAAATCGGGACACATGTCGTCCGTGGATTGGAGTCCGCACGTAAAGCTACGTGCGGACTCCGAAAGTAATATTTTCTCACCATTGGGACTAACAAGTTTGGAATTGAACTTACCTGAAAAGTTAAACATAGATGAAAGAGAAAGAGCCCTTTTTGTATGGGTGAAGCAGCCATGACCTGTTGAGGGATATGATACTTCACTATCGTTGGAGAAAACATAGTAGTGCATGATTTACTTAACTGCATATTTGTGTAGTTGAACTGGGAAATGTCTTACTTAAGCAGCAACTGGCAACAAGCCATTGTGCCTGAGCAGGGCCTCAGGTGAAGGTTCTCGTCCTCGAAATTCGATGAAGACCTGAGAAAAGAACCGATAAAATAGAAGAGAGTTAACAGAGGTAAGAGTCAATAGGAAAAGAGTTTAATAAAGTTCAAGTCAGATGGAATATAAATGGCAGAGTTATAACATCACAATGAATGACAATGTTTTGTTTGGCAAAGGCCAATCATATAGAACTTGCTCCTAGAGAATGAAACTCTATTATGGTGGGGATTTTGGGATCAGGCAAATAAAAAAAAAATTGTATCAAGATATTCTTATGCAATTTGTGTCCAGATGATAAGATAATATGTTCAAAATTATAATACAAACATTTAAAATTAGAAGACATTTGAATTTTTTGTTAAGGCAATTGAAGCATGGTATGACTTTTATTCTGTTTAAATGTCTTTTAACTTTGAACATTTGCCTTGTAACTCTAGATTGTCTAATCAGCCTTGCACAAATTGCATCAACGTATCTTGATACATTTTCCTTTTCACAAAACAGAAAAAAAAAAGCATAAAAGGCAGTAACAAGTAACTAACACCTAAATAAGAAAAGGGCAGTCAAAGGTAGAAAATAAGAAAGCCTGTAATCCAAACAGACAATATTAGCACCCAGAGGATAGGGATGATATTTAGCAAGTCTCCTAAGCCAGCTGTTCATCATACCTCAAGTGGCGGTTTCCCACCTCCAAGAGCGAGAATAGTTTCTCGAAACCCTAAACCAAACAGAACCTCAGAATCAATGGACTACATTCCAATCCAAGCTCTAATTTAGCAACAGCAACAAGCTTTATCAAACATGAAAGAGATGAATCAAACCACAACAAGATTTTTGAAATTCAAGACAAGCAAAGGAGTGAGATCTCCAACCAAACCTGGCTCACTTCAATTCACTAACACAAGAAATGTTTTGAGGTTTATTTAAAAGCCAAATTATGGAAGCACAAAATTTCAAACTTATCAAATAGAGGTAGATATGTTCCATTCCATAATAATTTTGTATGTAGAAGCAGACTAATATTATTACCTTGTCGTTGTCCAACCCAGCATCCTCAAAAGCAGAAAAAGCATCTGCTGACAGTACCTCTGCCCACTGTAAGGTCAATAATCTTTTATTTAATTTTTCCAATGAAAAGATTGCAGAAGAAGAAGCTTGCAGTATTGCCAATCAAGAATCACATTCACAATAATGATTAACAAGTCCTCTTCATGGATATGACAACTAAAAAGAAGGCATTTACCCAAAGTTTTGAGGTTCAAAACTCACATGTCTTGTGATGATAAGAAAAACTTGAAATGCATTTCTACAGCAAGAAGGTTTATGATCAATGAAAAAGGAAAAATGTTCACTAACTGAATTGATGATACTAAAGTGAAATCTTGCCATATTTGGGTGAATCAACATTAAAATTCTAATGAAATTTTCAAAGCCTATTTTTTGAATTGAATAATTTGAAAAACTAAATCGCTTCATTTTCAACAATATATTTCAATCCATTGTTTGAGTGGATGTATCTCTGCTCTAGGTCTTATTTCTTGCTAGAGCCCAATCATCCGTCATTCATAACCTAACGAAAGCTGGCTAGAGACCTGTTGGAGGTCACCATAGCATTGTTTGCAAATGGTGGACTTTTTCAAATTTGAAGGCCAAATAATGTCAGAAAACTGATGAAAGGTTGTCACAACTTTGTCAATATTATCTGGGCATGGGAAGCTTTCAAGGGATCTTATTGCAAAAGTTTCATTCATGGCTCCAATTTCACTTATTCTGTGTTCAACAATTGAACCCTTACATGCTAGGAGTTTGTTTGGGAATAAATCTATGTTAATTACATCCAATTCTCAAACATGGTTTTAACTTGCAAGCAACCAAATGAGCCACATATGAACCATATATACACCAATTACACTGGAGAGCTCGTTAAGGGAAATGCTACCATCAACCATTTCCTACCGGCAACAATTTCCAAGTCTTCTACTCCTAATAATCTACCCTTGCATTCCACCTAGCAACCTCAATTCAAACCGGTGGTCACTGAAGTCAGAGGCCGGTTGGTGTTGTTCTGGGTCATGCTCATGGAGATTGATCTATCCTTCAGTTTTCGTTTTCCTATATCTGGTTGGTAATTTGGTAACCACCTGTTTCTGCAACGATCTTTAAAATGAATTACAATTTTACAGCAACAATTTTTTTCTTATGATACATCTTTTGTTGTTGCCCTGGATATATCAGCTATTGCTTCCTCTAATATTTGTGAAAAGCATGTAAATTTTGTGAAAAGCAGTGCTTGCTGAAAAGCATGTAATTTTTTTTGTGAAAAGAAGTGCATTTCCTCTAATATTTGTGAAAAGCAGTGCTTCAAAAGTATATTTTAGGCTCGCTGAAAAGCATGTAATTTTTTTGTCGTTCCTATCCTAGAAATGGAGAGAGAGAGAGAGGCGCTTGTCCAACCAGATGTACACCCCTCAAAAAGCCTAGATGCCGTCTTCCCAAGAGTACGAGGTACTCTTCATGCCCAGATAAACACCTGCGCTTTCTTTTTAAACATTGCACACGTCTATATGACATCTCCCTCCCTATAACAGGAGGCCTATCTCATAAATTTCATTATTTAGTTGAAGATTATTCTAGTCTTTATCATTAAGCTATTAATAGGTTGTTAGCAAATTCTTAGTAATTTGTTCTATCATCCATCAATAAATTAAGGATTTTATAAAATAAATTAAGACAAAAATAAATTCATACTATAAATGTGGAGAAGGAATTTCGATCTTTGATTAAGTGCGAGTATAAAAACCCTTCTAATAGAGGTACCCATTGTTCAAATGTGAAGCACGCTACTTATGACTTCAATAGATCTTTTTTGTTTTTCGTTTTTTTTCAATTTTTATTATCTTTTCTAACCCTTTCATGGTTGTCCTCCGTAATTTTTGTTTTCTAGTCACCACTGGGAAGCCCAGAGGGCGGCGGTTAATTAGAAACTACCAATGAAGGAATATCCATTGAGGGGTTGTTTGTTCTCTCTTCAAAATTGCCATGCAGACGTTAACCAAAAATTTAACGTTGGAAAACTGCACAGTTGAAAATTTTATTGACCATAACTTTACAATTTGGACTTTCTTTCTTGAATAATAGAAGATAGAAACAAAATTTATTTAGGGGCACAAAAAAATTTAAAGGTATCAAAATCAAGATAAGCAATTTCACAACTCAATTATTTTATTTTAATTTTAGGTATGTACTTTTGGGAAGCAAATAAGCAAAAAACAGACCTAATGACAGTACAATTCCAAAAGAGACGGAAATAGAAATTTTTATTATATTGCATGGTGTCCCACATTACAATTTCAATCTTTTTTATAGCACATAATTGCTTTACATAACCTAACAAAGCAGCCAATGTGGTGCTATGCAAAGACCCATGGGTCATACATTATTGTCTTAGATGATTGTTGACCTCAATATCTATTACATAAGTTGAGTCGAGCTCACAAGCCAAAGTCGATCAACTTCGGATGTAATAATGCACAAATCGGAGCTGAAATACACCCGACGTCACTGAAACTAACCGAAACGACCTCCGATCGACGAACGGACTTCATCATCGCATTCAGAACGTCAAAATTGATCAGAATATACATATTGCACAATTCAGCGGTGGACCGATCAAAAAAGAAGATCCGTCGATGTGCATACGCGCATATCGATGTCGGGAAGCCGCGACGATACCCAAACGATCTCCGTTTGCAAAATTAATCACGTCGTTAGCGTCGAAATGTCGAAATCTATCAAATGAGACTGTCCGCGCTCAATTCGGACGAGTCTGCTCACATGTTGAGCGATTGGAAGCGACAACGCACAAATCGGAGCAAAAATTGACCTAATTTGACGTCGACATGAACCAAACGGCCTCCATCAAGAAACGTACTACGCCATTGTATCTGAAACATCAGAATAATCTAAAATCGACATATATAATGCATATGTAATAATATCGGGCGAGAATCCAGATTAGGACTAATAAAATAATTAAATAATAATTTCTATAAATACCATCTCTTATTACATTAAGCTTGATTTTAACTTAGGCTTTAGGTGAGATTATGAGTTGTTTATTTTTAATTTTGAGTTGATTAATTTGGCAGAAGATTTATTTTTTTCTAAGAGCCTAATCGTCATTCAGGTCATACATTAAGCAAGGAAGAAACTAAGAACATGATGTCATTTCTAATGCACAAGCTAAACAAAACATCAAATATTTTATAAAGCTAATGTAAAAGAATAAAAAGTCATTTGTAGTCGGGCACCACCGCATAAACTTGAAAATAAATTGGGTAGCCGAGCTCTACCCTTACACAACCCGGATTACAAATGAATTAATTACAATTAAGCAAGGAATTCATGTTATGGGATCTTCATTTCTTCATTTCTTCTTTCTTATTTCTTCTTTCTTCTTCTTTTTTCTTTTACATGGTTGGAATGTGGTTGCTCCAAAGGCTTCACATGGTACATAAGATGAAATCTTATGACCAATGCTCATCCTAATCCCCCATAATAATCATTCCAAAATACTAATTATAAAAGTACATGAAAAAAAAGTAAATCTAACTAACACGCACAAAACAGAAATCAGCTAAACAAACTATACAATTCCTAAGCATGTATATTGGACATAGCATCCCACACAAGGGTAACCAAGTCCACTTGGGCTATTGGATTATGCTTAGAGGTATAAGCGCCTGCATTGCAAAAGCATTTATATTTTTATTTATTATAGTGCCCCATAAGCACAATCCCATATCATCCTACCATTTAGTCTATGCACATACACCCTAACATCTAGACTAAAACAAAATATCATAAAACAAAATAAACATCAAATCATGCATCGCTCTAACCTAAAGCTAGAAGTGGTGACTTAGCCTAATGTGTATGCTTTAAAAGGTTTGTGTTGTATGTTTAGCTATAACTTTAAGGTTTAGATTTCCTAAGTATGAAAATGTTCAACTTAGAGGATGGTTTAAATTTAAGTTATTTAGTTATTTTGGGATTGATTTTTATTTGGGGATTTATTTAAGTTTGAATGAACCTTCAATTAATTACTAAGTTGTAAAGAGAAGGTAAAGAGAAGAGAACTTCTCTTTCCTTTCCTACCCTAAGTAATTTCTAAAGTAGATTCATGTTTGATTTTTATTTATGAATATTTTATTATGTATTTTTATTAATTCTAAGTTTATAATAACTCTAAACAAACTTATTAAAAAAGAAAGGTATTTTAAGATTAAGTAAAGTGAATTAATATCATAAAACACACATCACCTCATTTCTTTCCCAACATGTATAACATGCATATGAATGAATCATAAGCAAATTTATACATACAAATGGAAATGTTTAGCACACCTTAATGATGAATGCTAGGTAGTGTTACTTAAGAAAATTTAGATGCCTTATGATGCATGATTTTCATTAAGTAGAAAAAGGGGTATTCTTTTATCTTTTATTCATATGCACATGAGTATGTATGAAATGCATAAGTGAGTACGGCGCCATTATTAGCACTAAGGGTGAACGGTACAAGACCTACTTAGGGCTACTTAAAGCATCGCAACTCTGGGGTTGTCCAGACTAATATACCACTTTCCTTAAATACATTGCATGTATAAGAGAGATAAATGGAAAAAGAAACATGCAAAGTATATGTTTATTTAATTTTTGGTTTGTTTATGCAATTTATGTGTGTAAATGTAAAGATCCTTCTTAAGTTATAACATGGAAGAGGATAAGAGTAGATTTTAAGCAAGTGTTATATTCTCTTAAAAGAACTATACACTTTGCAAATCTTATTCAAATCCATGTTAAGAGGGAAAAAAGGAAGCAAACATAAGACACATTTTTATATTCACAGGAAAGCTTATAAATAAAGTATAAGTAGCACGCCTTTCAGTTTTGATATTTGATTTATAAGTTTTGAACATACTTTTGAATTTAATAGTGATAATAGCCATTCATATTTTTACTTTAGCCGAAACATGCAATTTGACATAATGAAAATATTTTATTTTAATTTACTTTTTAAAAAGAATGAATGCATGATTTTTATATGACATACATATTTACCATGCTAGAAAAGAAATAAAGTGGTGAAAGCAATGTAAACTCATTCACCCTAGTTAATTCCTAAAGACAATCCTATGAAATAAGAAAGTTCAAAGTGAATCAAAGTTTGTTTAATGTGATTTTTATTTTGAATTTGCTTTATGTTTGATTTAGGAAATATGAAGAAATGTTTGTTGGTCTTAACCCATTTCCCCATATGTGAGTTGATTTAGTTTGTTCTTAGGATCATTAGGTGATTTTTATATTTTGTTTAGGTTAAGGTGTAAATTAAGTTAATTACCCCACACCTAAACTTAACCAAATAATTACGAGCCAATGGATGACATAAAACCACACAAGGAATTTAAATCAGCAAAGCATCTAAAAAAGAAAAGGATCTAATGCAATTGGCTCATGATTAATGATTAATTAAACTAAAGTGTTTAATTTTAGTACTTTCATAACCCCTCTCACACATGTGAGTTGGATTTTGATTTCCTCGATGTACTTTGGTTATTGAAAACCTAAGCAGCTACCCAAGATGAATTTGTTAAGTTCTGGAAGGTTTTAAAATTTTATCAAATTAATTAGATAGGTAATTAGTGGATTAATCCATAATTAAATTTGGATTAAGGAAGAAAGAGGGGGTTTAAGGAATTTCTTAAGGCAAATATCCTAAAATTATTCCCTAAACCTCCTGTTCATTTAAACAAACATTAATTAACTCAATCAAGAGATTAAATCACTGATTACACACTTAATTAGGCTTAATTATATTAGGAGAATAATTAGGAATGAATCCAACAATTATCCTAATTAAATCATTAATAAATCCCAAGAAAATTAGGAGAGGTAGAAATCATCCCACTAAATACACATAAGAAATTTGAGATTAATTTATAGAATAATCAGAGAGCAATTACCTTAATTACATTCCTAATAAAACCCAATTCAGAAAATAACACTATTCAAAATCCATTAAAATTAATTTTATAATATTCTATATTCAATTATCTTTCATATGCAATTTATTTCATATTTTTTTATTTTTCTACACTTAGATATGAATATTTGAAGATTTCATGATTAATTAGGTGATTAATCCTTTAATTAAATAGCTAATCCCATCAGCGCGATATGGAGGCTGACGCAGTGCGCGCTTTTAACATAGTACGGAGGGAGAGGCTATTAAATTTGTCACATCATAGCACCGAGTTAGTGACGGCGCTACGCGCTTTCTCCCCGTCTGTCCGATCAAGGATCGAATGGCTGAGATCAAGCCTGCGGTTCTTAAGGGTTAAAACAACGAATCTACGTGGCTTGATCATGGTCGTCCATCCAAAATGTGTGCATGGACGGCCCATGATCTATCCCTGATCTTCCTTGCGGGAGATGGCCACCGTCCATCTTCTAGGGGAAGATCCGAGCTCGATTGAGCTCAGATTGAATCTAAATTCAACCCACACCATCACCATGCAAGGGAGATTTCATCTAATGGCTAACTTCTCATGGGATGAGACTTCACTTCACAAAGGACCACACTATGGCTAGTTTAAGCTCGGTTTAATGGCATACCTCACCAAAGGCTGTCACCAGTGCTCGATTCCCTTGAAGTAGCTTCATCTAGTGGAGGTGAAGCCTTGTTGAAGTTTTAAGCCCTTAAGATTGAATGGATCTTCCTATAGGCCAAGTCACCCTTCAATTGAGCTCGGTCTTCATTAAAGTAGCACCCCCCCCTTGCCCTTAGAGCTTTTATGAAGCTTGGGGTGAGTTCGATTTGATCCTCTGAGGGTGCTCGAAGGAGGAATTAGACTAATTTTGAGTATTGGATGAGATGGAATTCAAGTGGAGCTCCCTTATTTTTAGTCTAAGAAAACCAAAAAATGGGAAATTCTAACTCACTCTAGGAAGCTTGGGGAGACTTAGAAATGGTTCCTCTAGCTTCCCTCAGCTCAATCGAATTAGAGAGTTGAATTAAAATGAAATTAGGGGGAGTATATCTTCCCCTAGAGCAATCAGACGGTCGTGAGTGCATGTGTCGATTTGATCAAATTCACCGCATTGAGTGGGTTGTTTTGGCTCTTTAGAAGGGCATGGCATTTAGTTTTGGCCAGAGAAGGAGTGGAGGAGTTTTCCATGTGCAAAACAAGGTGGAGGAAGGAATCCCATGTGCTCATTTCCATAGGGGTTGTCAATTTTGACCTTGGGTTGGGTTTGGCTGATCCAAATCCATTGGGATATGTGCACCATGTCCATTAGTGATCATTTGGTCCACTAAGAGGATGCCAAGTGTCCATGAAAAAGAATTGACCAAATTCAAAGTTATTTTGATTTTAAGTTACCCTATGTCTTAGGGGTAAAATGGTCATTTGACCTTGATTTCAGTTTAAATATGGTTGGTATGATTGAAAAATGGGTTAGGCCAAGTGTCATTGAATTTGGAGTTGGTTTGATATGATTTGGCTCATGTTAACCCATTTAGGTCAAAATGGGTCAACTTGAGTCAAGTTAGCCAATTGGTCAAATTGGGTCAAACCAAGGGGGTCAAGTTCATATGATCATTTGAAATATGTTGGCATCATTGGTTTGGTTCAATTTGATTTATATTTGAATTTGGTTCATTTGATTTCATTTAGATCAAATGGGTCAAGTTGACCAATTTGACCCATTTGACCTATTTGGGTTAGGTCATCGGTTGGTTTATGTTTGGTTGGTCATTTGAAATGGATTGGTATCTTTGTTTACAATCAATTTGGTTTATATTTGAGTTTGGCTCACTTTGACCTTTTAGGTTAAGTTGGGTTCAAGGTCAATTGGGCTAGGTTGAGTTTAGTTGACCAATTGAGGCTATGGTCAAGTTCAACAATCATTTTGGAATGAACTTGACTCATTGGTTTCATTCAATTTGGCGTAGATCAAGTTTTGACACATTTTGACTTTTTAGGTCAAGTTGGGTCAAGTGGCCAATTGGGCTATGTTAGGCTCAAATGATGACTTGGTCAAGTTCAAACATTGGTCATGAATGAGTTATGAACAATGGTTTCAATCAATTTGTGTTATGATGGATTTTGGCTAAGTATTGACTTAGTCAACTTTTAGGTTTGACTAGGTTTGACCAAAGTTGGGTGATTGATCATCTTATGATAGTTGTTGCTCACAATGTGAGGCTTAGGTGGGCTTAGTCCAATCTAATTTGATTAAGATTAAAATTTGACTCAAAAGAGATACTTTAGGTCACTTTGGGTCAACCGAGCCTAAGTGGGTCACATGGCTTGTCAAATCTTGATTTGAGTTTGATTGAACTCACATATGGACTTATGATTGAAATATAAATCCATTTGCAAGTGGTTTGAAGTCAAATGGGTTTTGATTCATTTGATAATTTCAAGTTCAAAAGGGTGAACATGAGTTTGATTTGGGTTTGATTTTTGAATTAACTTTTGGATTGATGATTAAAGTTTGTGTTTATATTTGGATTCATTGTAGGATTGATTGAATCATGAAGAAAAATCAAGGGTTTGGCTTGATTTGAATTGGATTTGGCTAAGTTCAAGACTTTGACTTGAAAGGCTTAGGTTGAATTTTGATTGAATTTGAGTTTGATTTTTGGAGTTGGTTTTGGTTGGTTGAATTTATTTTTCATTTATATATGTGAATATAAATGAAAATATAAATGAGTTCTGAGAAAATTTTATGAATTTGAAGTGATTTGAACTTGATTTAGGCTAAGTCCATAAGAGGGAATCAAAGTGACTTTGGAAAGATTTTTTATTTGGACTTGAATTTTGAATTTGGTTTGATTGATTTGAATTTATATTTCATTTATATATATATATGAATATAAATGGGTTGTGAGAAAATTTCTTGAATTTGAATTGATTTAGATTTGATTTGATCTAAGTCCATGAGAGGGAATCAAAGGACTTAGGAGATATTTTTGACTTGGAATTTCAATCATAAGCTTCAATGATTTGTTTCAATCATGGATTTCAATCATTTAGAATTTTTTTGAGTTTGGAGAAAATCAATTAAGTTGGAATTGATTTAAGTTTAGCTTGAAGGAAGGAAGTGTTGGTTCTTTATGGTGGCAAATTTTCAACATCCCAAGGCATGACCTATTCCTATGGCTAACTCTTCTAAGTCTCTGGGCTAGGTTGAGTGTCCACTTAATCATTAGATATGTCTTAAGACTAAGAAACTCTTAAAGAGAAGTCCTATAAGATAGAGGGTTGAGAGCTCATCAAAAATGAGGTGTGGTACACTTAGCACCTAAGTGTTATAAAGAGAAGAGAAAGGATTATAGTTGTGAGATATGTCTCAACTAAGCATTATAGTAGTATTTTTCTAAGTTTGGAAACATTCAAGCTAACATGAAGGTTGGTTTCACTTGAAGTTGCTTAATTGATTTGTGAATTTTAATTTATATTTTTATTTGGTTTTATGTGATTTACACTTAGCGCCTAAGTGTTATAAAGAGAAGAAAGAGGATTGCCCTCTTTTATCCATACCTTAAGCCACTTTCTAAATCATATTAACTTGATTTTGTTCTCTTTAGTGAATGGCCTAGTAAGTGATTTTTAATTAATCCTTAGTTTAGGTTAACTTTAAATGACCTTATTCAATATGAAAGGCTTCTTAAGATTAATCTAATTGAATTACTAACACATGATATATATTAAACCATTCATTTCTATCACATGTATCATGCATGTAATTTAATACTTAGCATATCTATACATACATGTTTTAGTACACTTGAATGATGAATGTTTGTGTATATTTTGAGTTTATTTTTAATATATGAACATATAAATTAAAACTCTATCCAAATTCTAATATCAAAATACATAGGGATGGAATCACATAACTACGTGTCATTGTTAAACCAGAAAAGTGAGGTAATCAAATGACCTCCTTGGGCTAACTAAAGCCTCGTATTCCCGGGATGTCCATACTATATACTTATTAAAATTTCAAATCTATGTAAATATATACATAAATAAAGAAAAGATAACACTAATTTATACATCACACATGCTAATGACTTAGGTGAATATGAATGCATGTATTTTTAATAACAAAAGGGGATCTTCATCTTTCGATTAAGCACGTGCACACACGTATAAAAGATGTGCGCAAGTACATGTCATTGTTAAACTAGGAAAGTGAGGTAATCAATTGACCTCCTTAGGTGTAACTAAAATCTCGTATTCTCGGGATGTCCAGACTAAATACTTGCTATCTTAAATACACATAATTGAATACACAACTATAAAGATGAGAATCATGCAAATATTGTATTTTCTTTAATTAAATCATTTAGGCATATGAATTAAAGCTCTATCTAAATTCTAATATCAAAATACATATGAATGAAACCAAATGAGTACGTGCCATTATTAAACCAGGGAAGTGAGGTAATCAAATGACCTCCTTGGGGCTAACTAAAGCCTCGTATTCCCGGGATATCCAGACTATATACCCATTGTTGTTCAAACTCATGTAAATCTATATATGAATTATAAGAAAGAGAGCTTTATTTAATATGCTTAAGCTATAAATACATGCAAATCTTATGTGTATTCATAAATATCAACACTCTAAGTATTATAATTGATTCATACATTTTGAAAAATACTTTTGAATTTATTAGTTATAATAGCCATATATATATTTAATTAAGCCAACACATGCAAGCTTACGTAAAAGAAATTCATTTGATTTACTTGAATTTGAAAGTATGAATGTATGCAATCAAATGACATATAACATTTAATGTGCTTGGAAAGGAACAATTGAATATAAACATATGATTCATTCAATTAAGCTAATTCCTAAGGATAATCACATTAAATAAACATATTTAAAGAAAACTAAAGTTCCTTTATTAATTTTAATTTTTAGGTTAAACTTAAATAGGAAGAGGACTCAGCATTTACTACTCTAAACCCCATTCCCACATTGGTGACATGATCTAGTTTTAAAAAAGATAATTAGGTTGATTTTATGAGTTAATTAGGTTGTGGTATGCATTAAATATACTAATTAACTCTTTCCTATGTTACATTAATATAATTATCCAAATAATTATGAGCCAACATGATATGCATATGAATTAAACATTAAATTAACAATAGTCCTAAGGAATAAAAGGGCTTAATGCAATTGGCTCATAATTAATGATTAATTAAATTAAAGAACTTAATTAAGTATTCTTATGATTTCCCCACACATGTGTATTAACCATAATTTCTCTAAGTGGCTTTAGGTTAATAAACACCTAAAGATCTACCCATTATTTAATTAGTTAAGATCTGAAATGATTTGGATTTAGTTAATTAATTAATTAATTAATTAAACCTTTAACTAATTCCAAATTAATTACATCCTTTTAAATGGCATGGACTTAGGGAAAAGATTGGGAAAAGGGTCTTAAACCCATTCACCTTAGCCATTTACTATTCAATAGTGATTAGCAAGCTTAATTAATTATTTCTTTACTATTTAAGAGATTAATTAATTAATTAGACTAATTAAAAGAGTGATTAGGGCTTAAATAATTAATTATCCTAATTAACTAAGCAATAAATCCCAAGAAAATTATGAGAGATAGAGGTCATCTCATTAAACTAACCTATAAAGTTTGGAATTAATCCCCTGAGTAATTAAAGAGTGATTAAGCTAATTAAGTTATCAATTAAACCCAAATTAAGCTTTAGTTACTATTCAAAATTACTTAGAATTAATTTTGAATGATTCTCTTCTGAAATACCTTTAAAATGAGTATTTACTAACATTTTTTTGATTTTTTATGATTTGTTATGAATTATAGAGGTTTCTGCCATTAAAATCAAATAATTAGCCCTAATTAAGCCTAACCTCATCAAAGCCATACAGACCGCTGTCATGGCGCACTTTCCAGATGGTGCCATGGGATTGGTCACTTATACGTGTCTAACTCAGTGCTGATGTTGTTGGCGGATGATGTGCTTTCATCTCTGTCGTCCGATCTCGGATTGAACGGCACAGATTAAACCTGCAGTTCCTTAAGGGATTAAATCAAGATTTAACTAGCAAATAATCACGTCCATTCATTCCAATCACATAGAACATACGGTGCATGGTCGATCATCCCTCAAGCGATGAGAGATGAAGGTTGTTCGCCATTCCTCGCTCGATATGAGCTCACCCAAGCTCGGAACAACTCCAACTGGATCTCACACATGCAAAGGATCTAAAGGGATCCAATGATCAAGATTGCATGACATGCAAGTTTCCTTCAAAAAGCTCCAACCAATTTTCACCAAAAGCTTGGTTTCATGGAATTACCTCGTTGGGGCTCAAGACCGGTGGCGAATCTAATTGAGGAAGCTTCATCTTGTGGAGATGAAGCCCTGTTGAGCAGCAATTAGATCAATTCCTCGTTGTTTTCTCTATGGGCCAAGCACCGTCAATTTGGAGGTCGAATTTCATCGAAGTCCTATCAACGGTGGTCGAGAAGCTTGGGAAGCGATTCATTCTTGCTCAATGAGGTGTGGGGATGGTGTGTGCAAAGTTAATTTGAGTTTGGTGGAAAAACAAGGGAGTTGGATTGAAGGAACGGATGCCCTATTTCTATTTTAAGCTTTCCGACAATGGGGAGCTCAGTTTACTTTGGGAAGGGATCTAGTGTTTGGAAATGGTCTCTAGGGAGTTTCTGAGAGTGAGTGTCTTTGATTTAGATCGAATTGAAGGGGTTATACCCCCTCCTCCCTTGGATCGGATGGTGCAAATTTTTTTGGCTTCTAATGGCCGTCCGACTTTCGGTGGTGGTTGTGAGTGGTTGTGGCCGCCAGTGGTGGTTTGAGTGGCCAAAGGCAAGGGAGCGGCTGCCAAGGTGGGATAGTGGTTGTTCTTGGGTTTCAAATGTTCCAATGGGGGAGGTGAGGTGAGTTCACCTCCCCATGGGTCATGGCCAACCCAACCACCCCTTAGATTAGGTTGGGCAGTGTCTTAAGTGCCTAAGTGGATTATTAGAAGAGTGTCAAGTGGCCAAGGAATGAAAATGACCACTTACATGGGTGATTTATCTCATGTGATACCCTTTACCCAAGGATAGAATGGTCATTTGGCATTGGATTTAATTTGGGTGGATTTTTGAAATGACTCAAAAGTGGGTCAGCCCAAATATCAAGTGATTTGGAGTTGATCTGATTAAATTTGTCTCAATTTAGCTCAAATGAGTTAAATTGGGTTAGGTTGGGTCAAGTTGACCAATTGGTCAAATTGGGTCAAACTGAAGGTTGGGTCAAGTTCATATGATCATTTGGGATGTGTTGGTGTCATTAATTTGGTTTAGTTTGGCATAGATTTGATTTTGGCTCATTTAAGTTCATTTGGGGTAAATGGATCAAGCTAACCAATTTGACCAAATTGGCCAAATTGGCTTGGGTTTGGTGTTAGTTTGGGTTTGATTGACCAATTGAAGATGATTGTAGGCTTTAGTTTGAATTAATTTAGATTTAGTTAAGGCTTAGACCAAATTGATGATCAATTTGTATGAAATAGGTAAATTGGGTTCAATTGGGACTTTGGTCAAGTTTAATAATCAATTTGGAATGAACTTGAGCCATTACTTGCAATCAATTTGGTTCATATTTTGATTTGACTTAAATTGACCTAAAAGATCAATTTGGGTCAACTTGGGGCAAGAGGGCCAATTGAGTTTTTTTTGGCTCAATTGAAGGTCAAGTCATGTTCAAATATTAATTTTGAGTTGGTATAAATCATTCGTTTCAAGGGATTTGGCTTAGGTAGCAATTTGGATAGTTTGGGTTCATAAGGGTTAAGAGAGTTGACTTGGTTAAAGGACCATATTGACTTGGTTTGACCCAATTTATGATAATTGATCATCCTAGGATGATCAACAATCATAGTAGGAGGTCTTGGTGGGCTTAGGTACAATCCAATTTGGGTTGAATTGAAGTTTGGTTCAAATGGGTCCTCTAGGTCACTTTGGGTCAAGTGAACCTGTTTAGTTGGCTTACATTTAGTTGAGTTTACAAATGGGTTTAGGATTGATATATAAATTCAATTGCAATTGATTTGGGTTTGGATGAGTTTTGATTCATTTGGATATTCCAAGTCAAAAGGGGTTAAGTTGGGCTTGACTTGGGTTGATTTTGGTTTGGTTTGATGGTTGTAGATTTCATTTATATTTGTGAACATGATTGAATATATGATTGATTCATGAGAAAATTAATTGAATTTGTGTTTTGGAATGAAGGAATTTGGTTAAGTCCATGGAGTTTGATCATGTGGCTTAGGAAGGGTTTGATTTAATTTGATATAGTTTTGATGATTTAAATGTATATTTGATTTATATTTGTGAAGATAATTAAAGATGTGATTGACTCATGAGAGAATCAATTAAGTTTGAAGTGATTTGAAGGATATTTGGCTAAGTCCATGAAATTAAATCACATGGCTTAGATTTGGATTTGGTTTGGATTTGATATTCAATTTTGGTATGATTGTAGATTTTGGAAAACTAATTTGATTATAAAATTTATTTAGGAGAAAATCAATTTAGTTTGTATTGATTTGTTTATAAGTTTTAATCATTTAATTTGGATTTATATTTGGGTTTGGATTTGATATAAATTAAATTTGGTTATGGTTTAAGAAGGTAAAAATAGATTGGGTTTAGGCAATAGGGTAAATGGATCTTCCTAAGTCCTAGGGCATAGCATAATCCTATTGTTAACCCTTCTAAGTCTCTAGGTTAAGTGTTTACCTAACTGCTAGAAGTGTCTTACAATAAAGAAAATCTTAGTGTCTAGAAGACTCCTAGGTCCAAGAAGAGGAGATTGAATCCTCACTCCAAAAGTGAGGTCAACAGTCTTTCCACTCTTTGACTGGCTAAGATCCAAAAGTGATTCCTACACTTCTAATAGCTTACACTTTCAAGATGCATGAGAAGTATATTAAGGATGATTTAGTTATTCAGTGCCTCATTAATCAATAAGCTTAGTCGAGGTGCTTTAGCAAAGCTTAGATCAATATGCAATGATGTAATTTTCATATTGAGGCATTAGATATAAATACCGCCTTCCATTGTTACTTGAAATTCCAATTCTTCCACTTTAAGGGCATCATTAATATACTACTTCAAAATCAATGAGAATGTACTTATATAAAAATTTCCTTTCTTCTGTCTATCTCTTTATCTCTCATGACCACCTTTCATTGAATAGGTTATGCCCTCCTAGATGAAGTTGATCTTCCATATATTATGTATTATTTTTCCATTTCATAATGAATGCCTTCCTGTCACTACACCATGAATATAAGCTATAAAGTTGAACCATGCCAAATCTTTTGCACTCAAAAATCATCTTTTGATCTCCTTAAAAAAAAGACTTGATTTCCCTCAAACTTTATTAAACACCTAGTTCAACTTTTAGGGTCATCCTCTTTTCTCATTCTTGTCCCAAGCTAGGTGTGGTGTTTATTTTTAATATGTATGTGGGGGACACCACGCAGATATGAGAATGTACTTATTTAAGTGATCGAGCATGACATCAAGGAATAGTGCACTATCTCAAAAGATAGAAATCACTACCCTATGATGGACCTAATCACCTAATAAGGACTCCTAAAGCATGATGGGTCTTCAAATGTACGAGCAATTTTTTCTCTATTTTATATGGATGAATAAAGTAGGGTTTATTTAAATTGGGTTCTAAAGTTCCCTATCGGGGCAAGCCCCCACAGTTAATTACATCCTAAGGAATGTGAGTTCCTTAGGAGTACTCTCGATTAAAGTATGCAACTATTGTCTCCAAAGATTTCAAAGATAGGACAATCAATAAATTAGTTATGTTTGAAAAATCAATCGGGATCGATAAAAAAGGAGAGACTTATTATCGAAGCCAAAAGGAGATGAGTAGGAATGCTCATGACACTAGGAAACCTAGTGAGCATCCCAATCTATCATATGGTTGGGCTTTATATGTCTAAAATTGAAGAGAATTATATGTTTGAATTGTAAATACTATGACTTATAATCCCACAATACAAGATTGTGAAAATACCTAAGAGGTAAGGATTTATGCTTGTAGCTCGAGAAAAAATAATAACCTCGGATCCTAAATATAGGGGGCTTTAGCAAGGGCCAAAGCGCATCCTAAATCTAATGAGAAAATGTGTATATTATTTATCTCCACAAGAGAGAGTAAACCATAATATTGTTGAACTTATAACTGCCTAGAGTGGCAGCCAGCTAACTCCTCCTACATTTTAAAACCATATGGTCAAGTCATATGTTTTACAAGATGGTTAGGATGTTATTATTAGAAAGAAACTAAAATCCTTAAACCCACTCCCTAAGAGACTAGAGCATGAGTGACACGAATAATGGCTTAGTCTAATACAAATTTTATCAATTTTTATTTCATTTTGGACTCTTCATATTGACAAAAGCTTTGAGATTTTTATATGTCTAAATGCATGATAAAATGAGTTATGGGCTAAATCAGAGAGAAATATATGTTTTCCACCACAGAGGAGACCCTCAAAGATCAAGTCGTCCCCTATCTAGCAGGATGGAAACCCTCTCTTTTCTAAAGTGAAACAAGATGATATGCATGATATTAAACATACAACATCTAACTAAGGGGTTGCTAAATCTTTTAATTATCTTGATTTAATACCTAGGCTTTAAATGAGATTATGAGTTATTTAAAAAATTAGTTATGAGTTATAGTTGGGGTAAAAAGATTAATTTTTCCCTAAGAGCCTAATTGGATCGAGGCCACACATTAAATCACCATATATGAAGAAATTAAGAAAACACATGCCATTTATATTACATAATTGTAAATAAAGAATCAAGCAATTTGTAAACCCAATGTAAAAGAATAATAGGCTGATGCGAACGGGTACCATCGTATAACAAGAAAAAGAGAAATGGGTAGCCAAGCTCTACCCTTATATAACCCGGTATAAGAAAGAATAATTACAATCACATAAATGAATAAATGTTATGGGGGGCATTCATATCTTCTTTCTTCATTTCTCCTTCATTTCTTCCTTTGATTTGATTTGGATGTGCTTGCTTCGAAGGCATCACGGGGGCCTGCCAGAACAAAGCCTTCTAGCCACTGCTCATCCTAATCACCCATAATACTAATCCTAATTTTTAATTCATAATTACATTAAAAATAAGAAAAGTAAATCTAACTACACTGCAAAATAATTGTTAGCTAAACACACCATACAACACAAATAATTATATGAATAATTTGGACTTAGCACCCTACACATGGATAACCAAGTCCACCTGTAATAATTTAGATTATGCTTAGGGGTTAAGCAACTTACAAAAGAGAGCATTTATATTTATTTTTAAGCACCCCTTAAGCACAACCTCCTGTAGAAAACACGATTATGCTAATCACAGCCTAACATTCAATCTGCGAAGCATACACCCTAACATGTAATGTACAATAATACATCACAAAATAAACATACATCAAATCATGCACCGCCTTAACATAAAGCTAGAAATTGTGGCATAATCTAATGTGCGTGTTTTAAGATTTGTGTGGCATGTTCTAAGTAGGCTTCGGAGTTTTCATTTTCTAAGTATGAAAGACATTTAATTATAAAGGGTTGATTTCATTTTAAGTGGTTTAATCGATTTGTAAATTTTATTTAGTGTTTTCTTTTGTTTCATTTGACTTACACTTAACAACTATGTATTATAAAGAGAAGAAAAGAGGGGATCACTCTCTTTTATCCCTACCTTACATCACATCTAAAGCAAATTAATTAAATGAATTCTCTTTAGTGAATGGCTTATTGCATATTTTAATTAGTCCTAGATTTAGGTTCACCTTAAGTAATCTCATTCAATAAGAAAGAATATTAAGATTAATTAGAATTAATTACTATCACATGACACATATCCATTTATTTCTTTTCATCACATATAACATGCACATTATTAAGTCCTAAACATATTTATACATGCAATATATTTTTGGCAAACTTAAATGCAAGATGCATAAATGAGTTTTACAGAAAAAAAAATTATTCTCATTGATTAGCTAAATACACATTCAAATGTATGAAAGCTCTAAGCAAGTACGTCACCATTATTCTGCACTAGGGGAGTGAGGCAGGAACCTCCTAGGGGCTACTTAAAGTCGTGCATCCCCGAAATGTCCAAACTAATATACCTGTTATTCTTAAATACATATTGATGTATAAACAACTTTAAAAATAGAAATCATGCAAAAATTGTATTTGATTTATTTTTGTGAATGAATTAAAGCTTTATCTAAATTCTAATATCAAAATGTATAATAATGAAATCAAACAGGTACTTCACCATTGTTCTACACCATGTGAGTGAGGTAGGAACCTCCTTGGGTCAACTTAAAGTCGTGCATCCTCGGAATGCCCAGACTAATATACCCATTAACATTCATACTTATGCAAATCAACACCTAAATGAATGAAAGAAACCTTATTTCATACACTAAGCTTATACTCACATGCACCTTCTATGTATGTATAACTAAAGTCACAATATGAATTATTATTAATTAATAAGCTTTTGAAAATACATTTGAGATTTAATAATGATAATAGTCACGCATATTAGCAATTAAGCTAACACATGCCAATTTGACATAAAGAAAATCATTTCATTTAATTATTATTATTATTATTATTATTATTATTATTATTATTATTATTATTATTATTTTAAAAGGAATGAATTCATGAATCAAGTGGCATACAACATCTTAGTATGATTAGAAAGAAATAAAGAAACACAAGCATATAATTTCATTCAATCTAACTAATTCCTAAGGACAATCACATTAAATAAGCTTATTTAAAATAAACTAGAGTTTCTTAAAGCCATTTTGATTTCATGTTTGATTTGATTTAGGAGAGAAATGTGGAAGGGTTGCTAATCCTAAACTCATTCCCCATTTGTGAATTAATTTGATTTAATGAAGAGCAATTAGGTGATTTTTTATAGATTTATTAAGTTAAGCATGGATTAAGTCAATTAATTAATCCTTACCTAAGTTATATTAAGGTAATTAATTAAATAATTATGAGCTAATATGATATGCAAATAAATTGAAAAGTAGGTAGCAATGCTCCTATGAAATGAAATGGGTCTAATGCAATTAGCTCATAATCATTTAATAATTAAGCTTAAGGAACTCACTTAATTACTTTTACGATTTTTTCACACATGTGAGCAAACCATAATTTCATTAGCTCTCTTTGGGTTATTGAACACCCAAAGAACTACCTAAAATGAATTAAGGGAAATTAGATTTAATTAAATTAATTAAGTTCATCAATTGTCTAATAAAACCCTAATTATCCTTAATCAACAATATGAAATGGACTTAGGGAAAGAGACCAAGAAGAAATCCTAAGTCTCAATCCCTAAATCTTTTCAATTAGTTAATTAAAGTTCAGATATGATTTGGGTTTTGATCAATTTAACTAATTAATTAATTAATGGGTTTTAATTAATTAATTTTTAAAGAGGGACTGAAGAAGATTTAAGGAAAAGGTTGGAAGAGGGGTCCTAATCCATTTCCCTAAGTTTCTACACTATTAACAGAGGCTAATGAACTCAATTGAATGATCAATTCATTATTCATTTGCTTAATTATCATTAATTAAGCTACGAGAGTAATTAAGGCTTAACCAATTAATTACCCCAATTAATCAACTAATAAATTCCAAGAAAAATGGGGGAGGCAGAGGTCATCCCCCTAAATATCTTTGAAAGTTTGAAATTAATCAGATGATTAATTAAAGAGTAATTAGGTTAATTAAATTTTTAATTAAATTTTAATTAAGTAGAAATTACTATTTAAAGTTAATTAATAATAATTTTATTAGATTCTCCTTTGAAATACTTTTAAAACAAGCTCTCATTTATATTTTTTAGATTTTTTTTACAATTAGTTATGAATTTTAGAAGTTTCAGCCTTAAAAATTAATTAAACAGCCCTAATTAAGTCCTAATCCCGTTGGCGCCATGTGGCTGTTGACGCGGTGCGCTTTCCACGTGACGCGATAGGATAGGTTATTTAAGTTATCACATCATGCTGCTGAGTCAACGGCAGATCTTTCGTGGTCGTCCCAGATCAGATGGCCATGATTAAATCCTGCAGTTAAGAAAAAAAATAGAGGGGATCTAAGCGCGATCTAATCAGAGCCGTCCATTTCAATCACGCATAATGAATGGCCCATGATTTATGTCCTCTCGAATAGCGAGAGATGGAGACCGTCCATCGTTCGTCGCTCGATCTGAGCTCATCCGAGCTCGAATAGAGATCAAATCAATCCCACACCTTCGGGGAGGCAAAATAAGGAGGTCCAACGGTGGAAATCTCATGATATAGAACTTTCCTTCATAAAGGACCAAACCATTTTCATACAAAGATCAGTATTAATGGCATACCTCATCGAAGCTTGTGACCGGCGGTTCCAATGATTGAGGAAGCTTCTTTTGCTAGAGATGAAGCCCTGTTGAGCTGCACGAGCTTTGATTTGAGGTGGTTTGCTCGGACAACCAACATACGAGGTGTAGGTGATCAGTCTTGGTTGAACTCCTATCTCCGGTGATTTGGAAGCTTGGGAAAAGGCTTGAATGGCTTCGATGACACACAAGGATGGTGTGTGCGAGAGGAATTAAGTTTGATGGAGAAATGGAAGAGTTTGGATCGAAGGCACCCTCCCCTATTTCAGTTTAACGTAGAACCAAGAAAGGAAAAAATGGGTGAGCTTGGGAGCTTGGGCAAAGGCTCTCTAGAATTTCAAAAACACTTAGGAGGCTCAATGTGTTCGAATGGTGGCAATCCTTGTGAGAATTGAGAGAGTATACCCCTCAATTGAGCTTGATGGACGGACAAGATCCATCCATGATTTTCAATCGATCGTCGCCGCCGGTTTGAGGGTCTAAATGAGTCCACATGGCTCGGAGAGTGGAGGAAGGTCAAAAAAAGGTGTAGGTGGTGGCTGATTTCCCCTTCCCTTTGTCCATGCTTTGAGTGAGGAGGAAGAGTTAAACTTCTCTTGGTCCATGGCTGGTTCTAGGCTTGCTTAGATTGGGCTAGGAAGGCTAGACATACCCCATTTGGCAGTTGCATGGCTACCCAAGTGACGGGGGAGTAAACTTTGCCAAATGAGGAAGGAATCCAATGTGAAGGAGTTTTTCCAATGGCTAATCCCCTTGGATGGGGTCCACTTTATTTTATGGATAGTTTTAGGCTGACTTAGGGTTGATTTGGGTCAGGTTTGGTTAGCCATTAGGGTCCCATGGGTTGATTTTGGATGCTTCGGCTTCATTTGGTCAAATGGATTTATATGGATTCATGTTGGGTTAGGTTAACTAATTGGTCAAATTGGGTCAAATCAAGGCTTTGGATTAAGTTCAAATGATGATTTAGAGAGTTTTAGTTCAAGTGGTTTCAATCAATTTGGCTTAGGTTAGATTTTGGCTCATTTGAAATCAAATGGGTCAAGTTGACTAATTTGAGAAATTTGACCAAATTAGGTTGGGTTAGGTGTTGGTCCATGTTCAATTGGTTAATTGAAAATGATTGTAGGCTTTGGTTTGATTTGATTTGGGTTTAATTTGGATTTTGGCCAGTTTGGCCTTTTAGGTCAATTTGGGCTAGGTTGAGTCAAGTTGACCAATTGGTCAAATTGGGCTCAATTATGGCTTTGGTTAAGTCCAATAAATGATTTCCAATGAACTTGAGCCATTGGTTGCAATCAATCTAGGTTAAATCATGATTTGACCCATTTTGGCTTTTTAGGCCAATTTGGGTCAACTTAGTCATCAATTGAACTTAGTTTGGCTCAATTGAGGGTTTGATCATGTTCAATCATTGATTATAATTATTTTAAACCAATGGTTTCAATCAATTTGGTATATGATGGGTTTTGGCTAGTTTAGATTTCATTTGGGGTAAAGGTTGACTTGGTCAAAGGACCAAGTTGGCTTGGTTTGACCTAATTCAAGGTAGTTGATCACCCTAGGATGATTTTTTTGATATGATTTTGGATGGGCTTGATTCAATCCAATTTAGGTTGAATTAGAACTCGACTCAAAAAGGTCCTTTAGGTCACTTTGGGTCAAGTGGATCTAAATTGGTTAATTAGTTTGGTTTTGTCTTGATTTAAGTTCAGTTGAACTCATATATGATCCCAGGATTGAAATATAAATTTAACTACAATCAATTTGGAGTCTAATGGATTTTGGCTCGTTTGGATTTTTCAAGTCAAAAAGGCTAACATGGGTTGACTTGATTTTGGTTTGATAATTGTAGTTTGTGTTTACATTTGGGTGAGTGATTGAAGGAATGATTGATTCATGAAGAAATCCATAGGTTTTGAATTGATTTGGGTATCATTTAGCCAAGTTCAATAAAATGGCTTAAAAGGCTAAAATTGAAGATTTGATTTGATTTGGGTTTAATTTTGGCTATTTGGATTTATATTCCATTTATATTTCAAAATATAAATAAAAATATAAATGATCCATGAGAAATCACTTGAGTTTGGAGTGATTTGGAAGCAAATTTGACCAGGCTTAAGGATGTATGTCAAAAGGGGTTAAGTAGGGAATTGATTTAGTTTGATTTTTTTATCATTGGAGGGTAGGTTTCATTTATATTTGTGATTATAAATGAAGAATAATTGATTTATAAAGAAATCAATCAAGCTTGAGATAATTTGGGTTAAGATTTGATTAAACCTATGGTAGGTCCATAGGGCTTAATAAGGATTTTAGCTTGGTTTGATTTAGTTTGATTTGATTTGGCTCATTTGAATTTGGATTTCATTAACATTTGAATATAAATGAAGGAATGATTGATTTATAAAAAAATCAATCAAGTTTGATTTGGTTTAAATGGGGTTTTGGCTAAGCATATGAAGGTGGTTCATATGGCTTATGAAGGGATTTTGGAATTTGCACTTGATTTTGGGTTTAAATCACTTGGAGTTGGATTTGATTTGGAATTTGATTTGAGATTGAATTGATATTTGAGAAAATCAATTGAATTGGGGTTGATTTGAATTTGATTAAGACTAAGTCCATAAGATAAAATCAAAGGGCTTATGAATTATTTTAGAATTTGAATTTGATCATGGATTTCAATCACTTGGTTTGGAATTGATTTATGATTTAGGTTTGAGTTGGATTTGAGGTTTGGTTTGAGGAAGAAAGCATGGATTGGGTTTAAGCTATAAGGTAGGCAAGTTTTCTAAGTCCCTAAGGCATAACCTATTCCTATGGTTAACCCTTCTAAGTCTCTAGGCTTAGGTTAAGTGTTCATCTAGTCACTAGAAGTATCTTAAAACTAAGGAACTCTTAGTGTCTATAAAAGTCCTAGATCTATGATGAGAAAGTTGAGAACTCACTCCAAAAGTGAGGTCAACACTATATAGTATCTAAATCCATAGCTTTGCCTCTCCTCCACCTGTTGGGTACAATCTCTCAACCCCACCATGGGCCACATGATGCCTTCCCATCAACAAATCAAAATTTAATATTTATAAATTATCTAGTGATGAATTGATACATCACTACCCTTTGAGTACATAAATCAGGATAGGCAATATACTTAGAGTAATGAAATCATATGATCTTGATCAAAATTTTCATTATTAATTTTTATATTCTACATTGATTTTATTAGTGATTCTCTCTAAATCATCATATTGGTTGTAGGGGCATCCAATCGATTAATTCAAATAGATTGGTTGACAAGTTTCCTTAACTAATAAAATTGAATCAAAATTTAGGAAAAAAATGAGTAGATGAAATCATAGATAGCATTGATCTAAATTGAATTGTATTATATTTTAGTTTATTTAGTTCAGTTTTGGTTTAACCAAATAGTAAAACCCTTATAAATGATGTTCATTAAGTGAATTTGGAAAAATTAACTATGGATTTATTAAACAAATTAAATTAAACTAAATTATAGGCATAAAAAAAGTTAAAGTAATAATAACACTATTTCCTTAAGTTTGACAATATTTGAAAGAAATATAAAGAAGCAAGACAAATTCAATAATCATGCAAATTGATGAAAAATAATTAAAAAATAATAATTCATAAATATCTTTTTTATTTTTGGTTGAATTGATTTTTTTTAAATTGACCCAATAATCAAAATCTAAATAATCCTTGCTATTAATCAAAAGCAAATGATCATTTAATAAACCAAATTAAACCAACTAAATAACCTTGAGTCAATTCAATTTTTTAGTTTAAGCAAGCTAATCTACATCCCTAATTGATTGGATCATGTTAAAGTCTCCCAACCTATTAGGAGCATAAAAATTTACCTTAATCCATTTTTTATTTCTTTTTCATGATCTAGAAGCATAGCTAATCACGAACACACAAACATTTGAGATGCCTCAAAATAGAAATATAAAATTCTTAAATAGAGACATACAAAAAAAAAAAGCTTAATTAAATATTTATTTTTTTACTCACATGAATTAAAGGATTTCAAAGCCCCACACTTTTTAGATTAAGTAGTTATTACATTGTTTTGAATGCGTTTTATATATAATAAAAATCATCAAATTTATGTCGATTGAATCTAATCACCTCATATAATATGTTTTTATTAATCTAATGAATTAATTAATATTAGCTAAAAGTACTTTATTATAATCCCATCAAGGAGTTGTTCTCCCTAATAATCTAATATTAGCTTTCATTGTTCTTTTTATCATATTCTTTGAAGATGGTTGGCCTAAATTAAAGGAGGTATACTCTACAAAAGGCATCATTTGCATGGAATTTAAGAAATCTTGCATTCTACGGCTCTCAAGAATAGAGAATTTGCCAAATTACTTGTATGGAGTCTATCTATTCTTAAGTTTAGCTAGGAATTTTTCAAAAATGGTTAAGAAGGTTATGTACAAGAGCTAATATGTATAATAAATGCGCTCAAGCCTACCATAAATAGGGCCGGAAGTGAACCAGAAGCCAACAAAGCTAAGCCAAGCTTGTTCCCAAGTTTGTTCGAATTCAAGCTTATTTATTAATATCAAGCTCGAACTCCATTCAAGTTTGTGAAATTGTATTCAAATTTGAGCTCATTTAAAAAAATCTTGTTCGAGCTTAACCCAAATGTATTCACAAGCTCAATTTAGATTATGCTTATCTAGGCTTGTTGAGAAATATATAAGAGCTATATTAATTAAATGATACTGTTTAAGAAAAAAAATTTAATTGAGCCTTGATTGAACTTTAATCGGGTCATAAATGAACTTATTCATAAGTTTTAAATTATAATATTTATGAATATAAATTAAACAAAAATAAATTGTGAAACAAGTTTATTAAGAAATCAATTATTTATGAAATTATTTTAAATTTTTATTATTATTTAATCAAATGATCATAAATAAGCTCTAATTCAGTCTAGTCATGTGTGACTCGTCGAACACCGACTCTTAGTACAAGTCATATCGAGTGTGGTTGCTTTATATGAATCTCGTACACTCATTCTTAAACGGACATTTTTTTAAAATAAGTATCGTTAGAAACTTAATTAGGGAATTATGTATCATTAAAAAAAATTAGAAATAGGTATATGCTTAGTGCGATTAAATATACGTCGACTCCAGGCGTGGGAAGCTAAGGTGTAATAGTGTCTAGCCTAGTGGTGGTAGCCTTGAAAATTTTTTTTATAACATGCGATTGGCTATTACATCAAGGATTAGCTTTAAGCTCTTATATTTTTGCTTTAGGTTTAGATGTTCCATTCGTTAGCTTTAAGCCCTTATCGTCAATTATAGAGGTCAACCTTAGAGTCTGCAGGTTTTCATTTAAGTAGATTTAAAACTAAGTATATTGATGATTCATTACAAAAATGAATATAAATTCTACAAGTCATTCCAAAAAATAAGTACAAGTATTTACATAAATGGATGATCGAGAAACAAAAATAAAATAAATAAGAACAAATGTAGTACAGACTCACAAATAGATTATCCTAAACATCTAACGTCCCGTAGTCAGCGTGCTCCCGTGTCTTGGCGTGCGTGATGGACGATCCACGTGATGGTGGCCCTCCAATGCAAAATCTTTGGAAGTCTGCATCGGATAATCCTATGACGGGAAGATAGGCGGCTGTGACTCATAAGTAGGCTGGTATGTAGAAGGACCTGGATCAGCATACATAGATGGAACTGGATCAACATATGTAGATGGTCCAGCACCCGAATCATGTTGTGGGACATCCTCCGTAGGCTCCGATTCGTAATATGTGTCGTCAATATGTACACACAAACTTACAAATCAAATTCAACTACAAAATTCTAACCATACAGCTCTGAGCCCTAGAACACATGCTCTATTAATTTATAAATGAGAAGAAATAAGAATTTACCGTGTGTTGACGAAGAACGACGAGAATGTGCGCAAAAAATTGTAGAATCCGTCATACGAAACTTCCCCGAACTAAATGGAGCCGTCGGAATCGTCGCCGGAAGCTAATGTTGGGTTCAAGGGAGAGATGGAGAGGAAGTCGTCAAAGTGAATCGTGTCGGGAAGAAAATGAGCTTCTTTTGGCTAAAAGGAGAAGATGGAACAATGTCGGCGGTTGGAGCAATGCCGACGGCTGCCGAGAAGCTTGGAGACGAAGATGATCATGCTCGGAAGGGGCAAAAATGGTGGGCGGCTCGCATGGAGGCGTCGGAGACGTGACACGGGGGCGAACGAAAGATTAGAGGGAAAGAATGTCGATTCGATGTCGATTCTTTTAACCTCTGCTATCGTCTACTAAATGGAGAAACTACTTAAATGAAGCTATTAAGTGGGCGGACTTCTTCACGTTGACTTTCACGTCGTCAAGTCAACACAAAAAATAAATTGTGAAACATGTTTATTTAGAAATCAATTATTTATAAAATTATTTTAATTTTTTTATTATTATTTAATCAAATGATCATAAATAAGCTCTAATTCAGTCTAATCACCAGTGACTCGTCGAACGCTGGCTCTTAGTACAAGTCATACCGAGTGTAGTTGCTTTCCATGAATCCCACACACTCATTCTTTAAACCAGCAGCGATCCTCCATTTCTCACTCTGTATACCGTCATCTTCCTCCGGCTCTCACGAAAACTCTCTCCTCCATCATGGATCAACTCGGCCCGAACTCAGCGAATAACAGCCCCCTTTCCCCTCTCGGCTTTATCGAACGCACGGCCATCGTCCATGGCGACCGCACCTCCATCGTCTACAACCAGACTGTCTACACCTGGTCCGAAACCTACCGCCGCTGCCTCCGCCTCGCCTCCGCACTCTCCTCCCATCTCCGCGTCTCTGCCAATAATGTGGTTCGTTTCCATGCCCCCTCAATTTTACCCGATTCATTTGAACCTTAATTAACTTAACATCAAATTGATCATATCAGGTATCCGTCATCGCCCCTAACATTCCCGCCATTGCGAGATGCACTTCGGCGTGCCGATGAGCGGTGCAGTTCTCAACAATATCAACACGCGCCTCGACGCAAGGACGATCTCCGTCCTCCGCCACTCCGCCTCCCGTATCCTCTTTGTTGACCTGCTTTTAATTCCCCTCGCCCGCTCTGCCCTGGAGCTCCTTCCCGCTGATCACCGCCCCCCTCTTCTCATCCCCATCGAAGATCCCTACGAAGACCCCAGTGACCTCACGGGCTTCGACCTAACATACGAAAAGGTTATCGAACTCGGCGACCCGGATTTCCGGTGGATTCGCCCGACGAGCGAATGGTCTCCAATGATCTTGAACTACACATCCGGCACGACATCCGCGCCAAAAGGCGTTGTTCATTGTCATCGTGGTATCTTTCTCGTCTCCACGGACTCTCTCATTGACTGGTGTGTCCCGCATCACCCTGTTTACCTGTGGACTCTGCCCATGTTCCACGCTAATGGCTGGTGTTTCACATGGGGCATCGCGGCGGTCGCTGGAACCAACATCTGCCTCCGCCGATTCGATGGTCCTGCTGTTTTCGCGGCCATCGCCAAACACCGCGTCACCCACCTCTGCGGCGCCCCCGTCGTCCTCAACATGCTGGCAAATTCTTCACCAGCCGCTTGCGAAACCCTCCACGGAACCGTCAAAATCCTTACCGCCGGCGCGCCGCCTCCTGCTGCTGTCCTCGCCCGCGTCGAATCGCTCGGATTTTCCGTAAGCCACGGCTATGGTCTGACCGAGACTGGCGGGATGGTGGTGTCCTGCGCCTGGAAAGGAGATCATTGGGACCGGCTGCCGGCAGGGGAACGGGCGAGGATAAAGGCAAGGCAAGGGGTGAGCACAGTAATGATGACGGCGCTGGATGTCGTTGATGGAGCCACCGCTCGGAGCGTGCCGTGGGATGGAGTGACGATGGGGGAAGTCGTCCTGCGCGGCGGGCATGTGATGTTGGGGTATTTGAAGGACAAAGACGCGACGGCGAAGGCAATTAAGAATAGATGGTTCTACACTGGCGATGTCGGGGTGATGCACCCCGACGGGTATTTGGAGATTAAAGACAGATCTAAGGATGTCATCATTAGTGGTGGAGAGAACATTAGCAGTGTGGAGGTAGAATCCCTAATGTACGGGCATCCGGCGGTGAACGAAGCGGCGGTGGTGGCACGGCCAGATGAATATTGGGGGGAGACGCCGTGCGCGTTTGTGGGGTTGAAGGCGGGCTTAATCGGACCCCTGACAGAGGCGGAGATGATTTCTTGGTGCAGGGACAAGATGCCGCATTATATGGTGCCGAAGTCGGTGGTTTTTCAGCCCGAATTGCCCAAGACATCGACGGGAAAGATACAAAAGTACGTGCTTAGGAATATGGCGAAGAAGCTTGGACCGCTACCCGCCGGCGCTGGAAAGCGCGGTGGTCCGACTTCTCACAACGCCGGTGGTCCGACTTATCTCAGCACCAGTGGTCCGACTTCTCACAGTGCCGGAGGTCCGACTTCTCAGGTGAGCAAGTTGTGAACTTTAGGCGGGTTCATCGGTAAATTAATTCACTTTCGGCATTTCTTCTGAACTCGGTTTCTCCCTATTTTCTCATTACATAAATTTGGTATTTGTTGATGGATAATATATAATCTTACTGTAACTCTCTAAGTTTGTCGCTTATTCCCGCACACCATTTCAGCGGGGAAGTGTTTTGGGAATTTGAATCCTTGATGCATATTTATATTCCGAAGCCAGAAGTTTTGGTCTGTATTTAATATTTGATTGAAAGATTTTTCTGGTGTAATTGCGATAGATTTTTACGTTCGACAGTTTAATATTTTTTCATTATTTCTAACTAATGTGAATAAAAAATAATATTGAGCAATTAATAGGTTTTCAGTCGTGCTCTTTCATCAATCGAGCTAAGAGACGGTGAGTTTCAGCTGCTTTACCTTCACAACTAATAGGCTGTCGTACCTTTATAATTCGTTGGAGTGCTACAGCATTGAAGATAGGATTATTAGCAATGGCCAATTGGCATGGCTGAGACGCGGTCATAATAAATAAGTGTCTATTGAGCAATCGACATGTGAAACGCTTGTTTGACTTGCTGCAACAGGATAATGTCAGTTGTTGTGGATGCTAGTGCATGATACTGGGCTTACATTGAGGATTTGTGATAGTGGGCAAATGTGTTACTAAGATAAGAGTAATATTTAGTGGTGGATTTACGATTAGTTGAAGGTTTATTTGGAGCAGCAGTTGGAGTTATTTGAAAAAATAGTGGAGTAATATTTAATATAAAAAAGGATACGCTTAAGTATTGGGGTAAGTAAGCTGTTTCACAAAATTTTTAGATTTTTGTCATTTCTTCTTCTTTATTTATCATGTATTTTCACAAGGTGATGTAGGAAGAAAACTCATAACGTGGCTTCTGACGCTATATCATCCACTATCACATCGATAGTTTAATGATGTTCCATGAAAATTTTACTTACTAATGAGTTGGTGGCTATTGTTGCTAAAGTCGATCGAGCGTTCACCTCCACTAGGTATTTTCTTGTTTAGAGATGATTCTTCATGCGGTGCGATTCCCTTTGACTCAGTTGATTGAGATCTTCAAAATATGTGTAGCTTTGTCACAATTTTTATTTGAGCTTTAGTAGTCATCGTTGGTTTGACTATCTTCTTTAGAAGCGTGGTGTTACTTTGAACATCAAATACTTGTAGAATGTGATTCACATGTGATACTTTAGGGGCGTGTTTCTTATCTGGTTATAAAGAATTGGATAGAATTTTACGGGATCCCTCTAAAATTGGATTTTTTTTTGTGAAAAAATGAGTGGGGCCTTCACGAGATGGGGAAGATTGAATGACCTTATCCATTGTTGATTGCGAATGAGATCTTGGCAACTCTTAATGTTCCTGATGTAGAAAGCTTACAACATGAGTTACGTCACATTAGCAAATATATAGTTGAAGATAGAATGTTCAAGGTTGTCTAGGCAGGGAGATCTCATTCTTTTCCACTAAAGAGGTCAAGTAAAGGTGATGAAAGGTCTCCTCATATTCATAGGGTTCTTTCAAGAAGCGTCCGCAATCGGGGTGGCAATATTTCTTAAAGAAAAGAAGACATGCTTTGAAGTGACTACGTCGGATATCTGAAGAAGATGTTAAGCCCCAGGTTATCAGAGTTTAGGCATTTTCATGATGGGAGTTCGTTTCTCGAGCCACATTCACGAAGAGGTATTAAATCACATGCGCCATGAGCAAATGAATTGGTATGTCTTCCCTTCTTTCTTCTTTTCTTCTTTTCCTCCTTTTCTTTTGTGTAATATTTGTGATGACTTTTTTTTATAGGTAACATTATGGCGATGGCTCATTTTGGGTGTCTCTTTAGATGAGTGGAATCTTGAATTTGTGAAGGTAAAATATCTGCAAGTATGAGAGAAAGATGAGTGTTAAAAACCAAAGAGTGACTTTGGAGGATCGAATGAGTGCGGGCGAACAGCGACTTCTCTTTCTCTCGGTGTCGGGAGGTGGAAGCGCCGTGATGGTGATTGAGGTGAGGGCAGACTCGCTGAAAGAAAAGACTTCGAGGCACTAGCGGAGAAGAGAGCGGAGAAGAAAGCATTACAAGATCGTCTTTACGAGAAGGAGCATATAATGTTAGAAGCGAAGCAAATGAAATCTCCTTGAAGGAGGTGGAAGACTTTAAGAACTCTTGCTTATGTGGCATGTCAGAAGACCATGTCAGGAAGCTTCGTAATCATATTCTTGATGTTGAAGTGAAGGATTTGGAGCACCGATGTTTGGGGCTTCATCCGAGGGTTCCTAAAAGGAATCTTAGTGCATCGCAAGACCGAGGATATTGAGGATCTATCTCCCCAAGTATCTCAAGACTCTTCGATTCGTGAGATGAAGGAGTTGAGTCCAAGGGAGCATCTCTTTGTTGTGAGGAGGACGCGATATCACCAACCCGAATGATGTAGCCATCACTTGAGGATGCATTTTTTTATCATTGTATATTAAGGTGTATCAATCTTGATTCTTTTATATCATCATGTTAATGTCACAATGAAATTTTATTTATTTAGATGATACGCCTATTTTATTTTACCTACTATCGGATAATTGGTGAATATTGACCGATGCCTTTATGCGGATGAGGTTGAATTGAATTCAGATTTTTGACCAATCAGGTTGTTTGTCATAGTATTACTTATGTATGGAAGAGGTGGTGGATGTCCACCAAGGACCTTTTGACTATCCAGGAATTAGCCAAAGTGTTACTTGATGGCGTTAACTTGTATGGAAAGAGGTCCGGATGTCCACAAGGAGCTTTTGACTATCTAGGTATCGACCAAAGTGTTACTTGACTTCTTACGTATGGAAGAGGTCGATCAAGTCCCCTTGGGATTGATTATGCCCCGATTGAGATACAACGTAAGTTGTATATTTCTCAAGTGGGAGGATTAAATGAAGAAGAAACAAGCTTGTAAGAGAAAAGCTATAAATTCATTACTTTGATAAGTTCGGTGATACAATCATAAGATGATTTTAACACGAATATGAGTTTCAAGAAGAAATGACAACAACAACAACAATAAGTCTTTATCTAAGTGGGGTTGTGAAGAGGAAATGACAAGCGAGACAAAATAAAAGTTTCAATAATTATGCGGTAGGAATTCTTGATAATATTTTGGAGATTCTCGGTGTTCCAAGTTGAGGTAAAGTTTTTCCCTCGGATCCTTGAGCTTGAAATGTTCACAGCTTTTACCATAACTATAACCACATATGGGCCATCCCAAAGAGGTGAGAGTTTATTGCGTTGAGGGCCTTTACTGCACTTTGAGAAGGACAAGTCCAGCGGATATGGGGAGGTTTTACTCTTACGTTGAGAGTCCCTTTTTTAAAGATAGAAGCAACCGGGTGAGTATGAATAATTATTACTTGAATTTAAAGAGCATGGTGTCTCACACGGGTTCGTGATGAAAAGCAGATGCCCAAAGAACATTAGAAAGCTCATCAACCCATTGCCCCGCCTTCAAGAAGATGTTTTTAGTCCTTTTGAGTATAGTCGTTGTAGCCGTGCTAGTTTGAGGATGTGCTACCAGATGCGAAATGAATGTGAAGATCTTTGCAAAAGGATGTAAATACTTTTCCAAGATATTAGGTTCCATCGGATGATCTTTTGGAAGAGAATCAACATACTATATTTTTCCAAACAAATTATTTAGCATTTGCCTCCATGATTTTAGCAAGTGGTTCCACCCATTTAGTGAAGTAGTTGCTAAAATGATAAACTTTCGTTGCCCGATGCTATCGAAAAGGTCCCATGATATCAATCCCCATCGAGCAAAAGGCCGGGCTTTGAATGGATGAGAGCTCAGATGCGCATGTGAGGGAGGTTAGAGTGTAACTGACAACTTGTACATTTTTTTGTGAACTCCAATGTGTCTTATTTTATCCTAGGCTAATAGAACCCTTGCCTTATAATTTTAAGGGCTAGCGCCCTTCCTCTTATGTGTTCTCCACATATCCCTGAGTGAACCTCTCTTAATGCGTAATCGGCCTCTGAAGGTGAGAGGCATTTGAGGTACCGGTCTTGTTTATTTGTATAGTTCACCTAATAGTAAAGTTTGAAGCTTGTCTTGAGACGAAGTCAAGTCGGAAGGGTTCCTTCAGAAAAGACAGATGGGGTCCATCCAAATGTTCCTTTATCTCATTAATTGTTTGAATTACCCATGACCCTGGATACTAGGAAAATGTATTTCTTCAACATGCCTTCTTAAATAGATCGCTAAGAAGATGTAGCAAGCTGAGAGCGTCCGAGTATTCTTCTCACAAGATGTGAATGATTTGATGTGTCTTGAAATGGGCAAGAAGAGACTTCACCAAGTATGCGGTGAGGATTATGAGAATTAAAGTTTCCCAACTTGGGAGGCAAGTGAGAGTCAATGTGGATCACTAAGTCTTGAGCTTCACAATCAATGGCAAAGTCTCAACTCACATGAGAGCCTCATAAACCATATTAGTTGAAAAATTTTAGTAAGTCCATACTCTAAGGTATTTTTTGGGGAGAATAAGTAAGATTCCACACAAGACCAAGATTTCAAGCTCCATCAACATGAGGGTCCATTGAGGAGACAAAGGCATGTAGCAGAGATAGCTCCTCTGAGTCAGGCATTCCACTATAAAGTCTCAGTACTTGAGACTTTATAGCAGCCAGAAAATTTATATCAAACTCTCCCAATTCTATGACCATTTGATTAACCTCCCGGATGCTTCGGTTCGTAGGATGGCCCTTAATGGTAAATGAGTGTAAACGCCGATAGTGTGAGCTTAGAAGTATGAACGCAATTTTCACGCCGAGAAAACTAAAGCCAGAGCCACCTTATCGCAAGTGGATAAGACTTTCTATGGAGAATTTTGCCGACATAGTAAATTGGTCGTTGTGTTCCATTTTCTTCGCACTAAAACTGAGCTTATCGCATGGGAAGAGACTGCGAGATATAAGTATAACATCTCTCCTTGAATAGGCTTGGATAATAGGGGTGGAGATGCTAAATACTCCCTTAGTTTCTCAAAAGCAGACTGACATTCATCAGTCCACTGAAAATTATTATTTTTAGCTCCCTTTAATATTTTAAAGAATGACAAGTATTTATCCCGAACGAAGGATAACGCGAATTGGCCCATTCAAATGTTGAACTTCCTTGATATTCTTCTGAGGAGTCATATCTTTGAGAGCTTTGATTTTCTGATTGGCCTCTATCCCACTGGGTTACCATAAATCAAGAAATTTTCCGACGTAACCCCAAAAGCACTCTTGGTGTTAAGTCGCATGTTATAACGTCGAAGGTTAAAATATATTTCTAAGTCGAAATATATGTGATTCTTCCAAGCTACTAACATGTCATCCACATATACCTCCATCAGGCGCCTAATAGGTCTTTAAAAAATCTTATTCATAAGGCATTGATAGTAGCACGATTTTTTAACCAAATGGCATATAACTTGGTAACAATATAAACCTTTATATGTTTGAAATGTTGTAGCTTCTTCATCTGGGTCCATTTTATTTGATTGTAACAGTAAAGCATCCAAAAAAAACATTTGATGTCCACGAAAGATCAACCAATTAATCAATTCGAGGAAGAGGAAAACTAACTTTCGCAAGCTTTGTTGAGTCGCTGTAATCACACATTCTCCATGTTCCGTTTATTTTCTTAACCATGATAACATTTGCTAGCCATATAGGGTAATGTACCTCTCGTATGAATCCCGCTTCTAGAAGTTTGTTAACTTCTTGCTCAATAGCCTGTAGGTGATAAGGTGCAAAATTTTGCTTCTTCTGGATGATCGGTTTGAATGTCGAATCAATCTTGAGGGAGTACATGATCATATTGGGGTCAACCCCCGGCATGTCCGTCGAACTCCAAGCGAAGATGTCTTGATTTCTACACAAGAAATCTATGTATTTTCCTTTGTTCCGAGAGCGAGATCCAACTTGCAATCGTAATGGTTGGTCATCCGATAATGCAACAGCAAGTTTTCAGGGAAGCCGATACTTCTTCATCTCAAAATTAAAATCGCGGAAGGTCTTGAGCTTGTGAGGTAACATGATCGCTATCTGCTGATTTTCACACCACCCCAACTCCAACGGTTGAAATTTCATCTTAAGATGAGATACTCAAGTGATGCACCAAAAATTGATTGAGGGGCCTTCCAAAGATAGATTATTCAACTGACCACCATGAATTGGATTAAATGAGTCACTTGTCAGAAATTCACCAGACAACAGAAGGATGATTGTCTCTACTGCATGGCATTATCAAACCGCATAATCCGCACGGTTGGAGCTTTTCCTAACCCATCATGCTAATTAATAAGACATCAACTAACTCCCATTGTCAATCAAAATTCTTTTAACATTATAGCATGGGTCACCGATCCTACCGATGACAAGTGGATCTTGATGAGAACATGGACCTTCTAAGTCCAGTCATTAAAAGTGATGGAATGATCAATACGAGACTTCTTTAACTCGCTCTTGATAATGAGAACTTGATATATTATTGGTCCTCCTGTGATTATTTCAATTTCCCCAACTGTTTGATGATTATTTTATTGTTTCTGTGATGATTGTCTTGGTTGCCCCCCAGTTGGAGGTATGTTTGAATTGATTCTTCACAAATCGACGTAGATATCCTTGTTGAATGAGCCTCGATTTCTTCTTTGAGTTATTTGTATGTCTCAGTAGTATGTTCACGACTTCGATGGAAGTGACAATATTGCTCCTAATTTTCTGAATTTGATTTCAATGGATGCGGCCACTTGATGCTTTCTTCATCTCGAATAGTCATCAGGAGGTTGACACGAGATGTGTTCAGCGGCGTGTATTTCTTTTGGTCATGGTTCACGCCGTTGATATGGGAGCCGGAGGGAGATCACGCTGTTTTGCTTCTTTTGATGGGACAATGGTCCGCATTCCTGGGGTGCTACATTTTCCCCAGTAGATTGTTCAAATTATTGCGATGGGCATTAATAAATTTCATCCAGAGATTTGTGCTTCCACACGATGAACCAAGTCGACATGAGAATGTGTCTCGTATTAGTGACAGTAAAAGGCTGACGAGTCCTCCAAGGAAAACTCCTCTTAATAGTTCGTGGTCTACTCTGTATTTGGCGAGCTTCTAAGGAGAATCTCTGGAAGTATTCCTTAAGTGATTCACTCTCATTCTGACGAATCCCAGAGAGATGGGAGGAATCTTTAATGATCCTCGTTGCAATGAATTGTTCCACAAAAATCTTGGCAAGTTCAAAGGTATGGATGGATCCCTTGGAAGAGAGAATAAGCAGCTTGCCCTTGAGGGTAACGGAAAGACGACAAAGCAGGTCGAGCTGGATATGCATGATAGTCTAATGGTCGATGTGTTCATGGTCCCATCATAGAATCAATGCTCTAAGCTTGAAACCCACGAATGGGATGTTGAAGAATAGGTGAGGATTCCTCATAGCGAGGGAAAGATGATTTCCTTGAAGGTAAATTAGTCGCATTAAGCATCATAATTCTACACGTATAACATGACGAGTGGGGTCAACAGGACGAGAATGTGTCAAGCTACCAGCAATAAATGATAGATTAGCAGTCAGTTGAGCTGCACGTGATGGATGAGTAGAATTAGTAGCAAGGGAGATCATCATGGTTTCTACGAGGAACTTCGTCAAGGAGATTAGCATTTTGACCTCCCGCCAACGATCGATCTTGGGGATGTGTCGCGTAATGGTGTTCCTCTCAAAAGTCGAATCATCTCATTTTGAGACTCTTCCATTCGGACCATCTTCTAAAGATATTCTATCGCTTCCACCGCAGGTCACGCCTATCGGGAGTGAGGCGAGATTTGGCCCCTTGGTTCAAGGATTGGTTTCGAGAGTGACGAGTTGAGGAGGTTTTATTACGAGGCGTCATTGGCCATAACGGTGTTCACGAATTATGAAGATTCTCTTCCCACATACGGCCAAATCATGCTAAAAACTAAAGGTAGAAAAGTTTACTTTAGCCTTTATTATAAAATCCACACGGTATTTAAAGAGTGAACAAGAAGACTCCGAAATTTTACGTGAAAAACCTCAAAAGAAAAAACCACTAGCCCAAAAAATCTTCCACTATGTATCTTTGAGTACAAAATATCATAATGGATTACGAATTGATATAGAAAGAACAACAACTATGTAGTCACATTCGGTAAATGCAGATGATGGTGAAACGCCGAATGAAAAGCCATGACGATAATGAGATGACGACGAGAGGATCGGCGGCGCGGTAACGTCGGTGACAATCGCGCTGGGATCTTCGCTTTTAGAGCTCTCTCTTACTCTCCTCATATGAGAATGACCTATTTATAGATGGAGAGTGAGATGTAATACACGCAAAACAACCACTCCACTCTGACGACGAATGATTCTTTTATAATTTGATGTATTTTAAGTATTTGAATGCTCAAAAGTCGTAATACGGACTTTAGATTCAGACGCCGATCATCAATTATAAACACTTAACGCTAAGAGCAATTTATGGATTTAACTTATATCTCAAAATTTTAAGGATATTTTAAGCCGATCTCAGCTTTTAAGAATATTGCTGACATCAATTGCTTCATGAGAATTTTCAATGTCATATCAAATCGTTTTGTCGTTAAGTTGAGAGCTGAGAGCTGCTGCTGCTGGAAATATATGGCGGAAAGTTAAGAGCCGATTCTATTAATTCATGAGAATTGCTTTTCAGGTCATATTCGGCTGCAGAATGGGTTCAACGCCAATTTTCGCTAAGAATAGTATTCTTCTTTGCTTTATATGTTTCATCTTTGCTCAAATCAATATTCTTATCTATTTTTTTATAAAATTTCCAGATATTAAAAAGTTTGAATTAGTTGAATATGAGACAAATTGATTATATATGATGCACGGATATTAATACATACAGGAGGACACGGATGTAATAGATATAACTAATACGACGCAGATATAGGATGGATATATTATTAAAAATATAAGATATATATATATATATATATATGTATTGGAGATGATATTATAAATTTTAGTGACTTTTAACATGCAGCCTTGTGCAAATTTAGACAACAAATAATAATAATAATAATAGTAATAGTAATAATAATAATAATAAATTTTTTTAACATCATGAATAATGACAAATGCTCCAATCAATGACGTCATGAAATGGAACACTTCAACACGTCCCATGTAAAGAAGAAATCCAGCTAATTTATTATTATTTTTAAATTAAAAAACTTTTTAAACATAAATATTTTTTTATTTTTTTGGAAGAAAGTGAGTACCTTAGCTCAATATATTCCAAATGAAAAGATTATACAAGGTTACATAGAACAAAAAGACTTACAATTCCAGAACTAATAAGGAAGAAAAAACAAATCAGACCCAGAAAAGGAAGAGCAGGTTACAACTCAACCCAAAAACCCGGTGCGTGATCTAACAACTTAATACACTTTAATGCACAGCACCCAAAATAAGACCTACCATAATATGTTGTAGTAATTATGAATCATAATTTCTGACTCGACTTTGATAAAAACCGGAAAGATCCATAAGCATACAGCTAACTTACGATCACCTCCAATTGGTGAAGCATAACTCCGCCAAGGTTATCAATGAGCATCCAAGTGCCAAGATTTGAATACCCATGGTAAACATAAGTGTCATCATCCCGGATTCCGCAACCATGTCCGTGAGATCCCAAAGACGGATATATCACCAACAAGCAAGAAAGCATAGGAAATTAAATAGGCAGAATGGCATAGCAGAATTAGGAAATCCTATTCCTCCAACTTAAGATGATTTGCATAACACTGCCGTGACTCATTAACCTTCCATCTTGCTATTTTAAAAGCAATTGATCCTTAATTTGATCGAGTAAGACGTGAGGGGAGAAATGAGTAATAGTCTTTGTTCCTTTCTCCAAATAGAGACTAAAACAACAGTGGAAAGAAAGTGAATCCTTTTGCTGATTTTATGCACATTAGGTTCCAGACTATTCAAAACTTGTTGCAGAGTAGATTGCATTAAAAAAAAATTGCCATTGGGAAGAATACTTCTTATCAGAAGCATCGAGAATGGACATTCAAAGAAGAGATGTGAATGTGTTTCTAATCAAAACAAAACCCGCATGTAGTTTGGATACCAAGCCCTCTTTAACAAGCAAATCGATGTTTTAACCCCTAGATAAGCCATCCAACAATAGATTGCATAATTAACAAAGACAACCGAAAACCATATTTTTTAAACCACCAATGAAGGTAAGTTCTCAAAGAGAGCCTGTTAAAATCATTAGGGGTAACACAAGAAACCCCAAGCAATCCACCTCACCGCAATAGGAAGAGAAGCAATAGTAGCATGTAACAAATAATATTCAACAAAAAGATGGAATTCTCCAATGGCCATCTCAAATAAAAGTACAAAGCTTTGCATCTTTATAATTATGTAAGTCATTAGAATCCCACATTAACCATAGATTTATTCTCACACCAAGGATCAAAGAGCAAAGAAAAGTTTTACCGCTCTATGTGATAGTTTAATTTATCACAATAGCGATTTGCATACAATTTCATTTCCTTCCACATGGGGAGACTTTGTGAATAGAGGGATTCCAAATAGAACCATATGACACACCGCAAAAGAGTGATTCTCGCAAAGTCTTCCACATAGTTTTGATTTTACATAATGAATTTAGAGAGAATGCCGAGAGAATGCCTATTCCACCTTTCTCCTTGACGAGGTTTTGTCCCATGATATAGTAGTTTGTTTGAAACCCCATTATGATAGAAGAATCTTGAAGTGAGAGAGTAAATTTGCTTTAAAACACCTTTGGGAATGATCATGATCTAAACCAAGGATGTGAAGTTGTTAACATGATCAAGTAATTGCAACCTTCCTCCAAGAGACAAAAATTTACATTTCCAACCAGCCATCTTTGCAATTTGTCAAATAAACTTGAGAAGTTCATGAGTTTAGGGAGATCCCAAAGTTAAGGGAAGACCCAAATATTTGATAGGAAAAGCACTTTGTAATATTAAGGATACTACAAAGATTTTCCACCTCCCTAGAGCCTTTAGAGAAACAAATGAGGGATTTATCAAGATTAACAACAAGTCCTGTATATTTTTTAATTCCTCAAGACAAAATTGCAGAGCCCATAATGTCATGCCAGCACTCCACTAAGAGATCATCGAAAAGCAAATGAGAAATTTTACAAGTCCCAAAGAATAAGAGGTCTATATCTAAATAAATTAATCTCTATCAAAGGAAAAGTGTCAATGGCTAAGGTGAACAAGAATGGGGATAAGGGACATCCTTGTCTAAGTCCAAATTTTGAAGAAAAGTAACCTTTTATTTCCCCATTTATAATGAGAAAGGAATGTCGGATACATGCTTTCACCCAATTAATAAATCTACTAGGAAACCCAAGATTGGAGTCTATGTAGAGAGCCTCCTGTTAATAGAATCAAATGCCTTCCCGAGATCAAGTTTAGCAAGAAAACCCTTGTGATTTGTTATGAAACAACTCATTACAAATTTCATAAGCCATAGTGATGTTATTCAAATGTCCCTTCCTTTAACAAATGCATTGAGCTGGATTAATTAAATGAGGAAGGACTTTCTTCATCTTAGAAGCAAGAACTTTGGCAATAACTTTGTAAAAAGTGTTGCAAAGTGATATTGGTCTATAGTCAGAAATTGAGTTGGAATGTTTAACTTTAGGAATCAAAGTTATCGAGAATGTTTCAACCAAGGGAGCTTTGGTTTTGAAAAGTGGCAAGTCGCATTTAAAAAATAGTTTTAAGAACTTCCCAAGAGGCAGAAAAATTTGGAAGTAAAACCATCTCAACTGAGCTTTATTCTCACTTATACTATATAAGGCTCTTTAATTTCTTGATCACTAATATCACCTCCAAACCCATGATAGAATCCAGAGAGTGAATTCAATCGGATATCGCTATGAAAGAGTCGAGGAGTTACTTAAAGAGAGTCAATAGTACCGCAAAACTCCCCTATGGAATCGATCATATAAGACACTTGTCGGGAGCTCTCTAATCACATTAGAGCTTCTCCTTTCTTTGATTGTATAGAAACTTAAGATCATCGCCGAGGAAGTAAGCCAATGAGCCTTAGACGTTGCTTAACCCATGCATCCTCCATATGAAGTAGACTAATGTAAGATTCTTTAATAACCTTAGCTTCATAAGGAATTCATCGCTTGGATTCCTTTCCAATTTTTCAAGAATTTCTTTTGATTCCATTTTGCCTTATCAATTTGAGTTGCAAAGGTGATGAATCTCTCATGGCTTCTTTAAGTGCACTTTAACCTTTGATAATTTGTTTGCAAGAACAAAGATTGGATCACCAACCACAAAGGTCTTCCAAGCAGCATTTATAACCTCCAAGAAATCGGGTGAAAGGGTCCACAGAACATAAACCGATTTACCCGAACAGTAGAATGGTTCATGAAGATGATGAGAGGGGAATGATCCGACGAGAGAGGAGGAGGAACTTTATAAAACGAGGAGGGAAATTTTTCCAACCAAGCTGCATTGCAAAAGACCCTATCAAGTTTACAGAATATGGGATTATTGGTTTGTTGATTGGACCATGTAAGTAATCCTGCACAGGAAGCTCGAGAAGTTCGCCTTGTACACGTGAAGAGAAAGAAAAAAGTATTGGTAAGAGACAGAGGGATACCATCTTATCTATATGGGAAAGACCGCAATTGAAATCACCCATCAACAACCAAGGTTCCGTAATTCCAACAGCAATCTCCCTAAGGGAACTCCAGAGATGGTTACAAGATTGAGCATCATTCTCGGCGTAGATACAGGTAAGAAAAAAGGGAGGGTTTCCAGAAGAAAGCGGAATAAATTGATTAAACAACGGTTTGAAATCACCGTAACACCATTTAATCTGATTCGCCACCAACCGCAATCTCAAAATTGGAACAACACATTCGAGGGAAACATCAAAACTTTCGAAAAGGGTCTCTATAGGATTTAGAGTTGATCTTAGTTTCCGTAAAGCAAAAAAGATCAAATCAATTCTTTGATAAGTCTCAAGTCTCGCAATGCCTTAAGCAGCCTAGGCCTCTAACATTCCAAATACCAATTTAGGAAAATTCATTGAGAAGGAAAGGAAGAGGGTTTTACCCTTTTTTTACCTTCGATTGGAGACCGCATTGGAGCTACCGTGATGTCTCCTCCATCTAGTTGTGACTTTAAAGTAGATATAGGATTCTTTCCTTTATCTATACCACAATTGATCATACCGCTTGGGAGAAGAGGAGGAAGATAGGTAACACCTTGCTTTAGAGGATCAGAGAATGGCTTCCTCTAAATATGTTTCCGGATGATGCAAGCCTCGATGTATCAACAGAGTGAGAAAGAGTGGGAGGTTGGTTAAGGTCGTCGGAAAGAACAATTTTTGAGATCACTGCAACCTCCTCTGCTACACTAAGAGGAGTTTCATCTTCCATTATCTCGCCTTCTTCTGCTAAGGCAGAGAAATTGTTTGCTAGAGGAAGCACATTATGGTTGATCGCCAGCCTTCCTGTTGGGATACGATTCGCAATTGTTGAGGTAAAACTTGACCCCGACAAGAAGTATCGCTATGTAAACGTTACATTTAGAACAAGAATGCTTCCAATCGTAAACAATTGGTTGGCTAAACTTCTTTCCATTCAAGTTGATAGAATCGAGTGAAGAACGGAGGATGTATTAATCGCACCGAGACGAAGGTGATCCTTGCTTTGGAAGCCGTAGGTTGTCAGCTAGAGGAATGCCAATCACACTTCCAATTTTCGAGAACCCATTTTCATTCCAACAAAGATAAGGAAAGTTAGGTAACTTGATCCACAATGGGATCTCTCACCGGATCCTTGACGGAAATCCCAACTCCACTTCTGGAAGATAAATGGCTTGCCATTTAGAAAACAAGGCCCATCATTCCACACAGCGTTGTAATCTTCAATACATGTAAACTTAAATAAAAAGAAATCCCCATCGAGAGATAATGCTCAAGATTCCCTTAAACCGCCATTTCTTTTGACGCAACAGATCCATATGGTCGTTGTCATGGCGACCAACTAGAGACAAATTCCTCGCCGACCTTCCATCGATCTTCCTAAAAAGATACTTCAGAGGTAACAGGTGGAATGAAGGATAGCGGAAAATCCCTGCTTTTTTCATTTTGAGCGAGTAACAACTCTTTCCAATTGCAATGTCCACGGGATCCCTCCTTGGAAGAGCCCGCAACCGAAATTGACGGAGATAAGGAAGAAAGTGACGGGAAGGTATGATTAAGAGTACCCATTGAAAGAAATGCAAAAGGGGGGGCCTGACCCCCGGCTAAGAGCCAGAGGTCAGAGTGGAAGATGAGTGGTAGAGCAGGAGAGAAATTAGTTGGATTTTTAGGGAGGAGAAGGAGGAGAAGGAAGGCGCCAGTGTGAAGCTCCAAAACGGGAGAAGCCCTAGCCGCATAGCCCAACGATTCCAACAAACAAAATTGGTGTTTTTTAAATATTTTTTTCAATTTACTCCAACTTTATGGAGTAATGTCATCCGCTAGTAAACAATCGCAGTTAATGTAATTATTAACAAAGTAGAGCATCCTAGCTTCGAAGAGCGAACAGAGGCCGTTCCCTCATTAAAAAAGAGGAACGTGTAATTATTTAAAGATTGTTGCATTGAAAAGTAATCTAAGGCCTAAACAGATTTAACTGTGTGATTTTTAAAATCCATCGTGTCGTTAAATTTTTATCTTAAATTTTTTTTTTTTTTGTCAGGCAGTCGAAATCATGCCAGCTGTTCTGAATTCTAGAATAAAAAAAGACGAACTGATCCGTTGAGCAGTTGGTGTGAAAAAAAGTATTTAGTTACAAAATATGTAATATAGTGATTGAGAATTTTAATTTTAAATTAAAGTTTTGAATTTAAATTTTTATACATACATTATCTATATAAATTTATGATTAAATTCATTTAAATATTTTTAAAAAATATTTAATTTTATAATTTTACAATAAAGTATATGATTTTTGTTAAATATAATTAAAAACTAAAACCTATAAAGACGGAAAAACAATGCAAGAAATCAATAATTTTTTACAAAATATTGCAAGAAAATTCATAAATGACTTGTAAATAACAAATCTAAGAAAATAAAAGGATGATTTATATATATCTAACACTTAAAATTAAATATTTCATATCTAACACTTTTCTATTCTTAAAAAGATACATTTCACTTTTAAAAAATAAATAAAATAATATTTTTAAAATGATATTAAAGATTATAATATTATATATATATATAAATTAAAATTTAGATAATAGATATATAAATACATAAAAATTATTTGATATGTATAAAAATCCTTCTTTTTTTTATATTTATTTATTTGATATGAAATTGCACTCTAGCCAACGTGTTAGATATGCTAAACTATTATTTTGAGACATTTTATTAATATTTCTAATATGGTACTCTTTGCTCGTAGCGGATTTTATTAAAATTAAAGGCACGTTTGGACAACTACAACTATTTGAAAAACAAAGTCCAATCATTACTAAAGAAATTACTGTAAATATTCCAAATTTTTTTAGCTTAGAGAATTCAAACCACTGCATTTTAATAGCCACCGTACGCTCCCCGAAGTAGATTAAAAAATTAAATCTCCCCATAACAAATTCTCCAAATATAATAAAAACATAATTTACAAATACTTAATGCTATTTAAGATCAATTTTTATTTTTATTTTTATGTTATTTTAAAAAATATATTTATTTAGAATATTTTGTATTTTTATTTTTTATTTTCAAAAATAAATAATATTTTTAAAAATATTCAAAATAATTTTTAAATATTTTAAATATTTTTTAAAAAAATCAATAAACAAATTTTATTTTTAAATAAAACATAAATAAAATAAAATAAAAATACAAAATAAAAAATAAAAATGAATCCAAAATGTGATCCTAAGAGTTCTCGCACCTCATCACACTGATACCACTACCACTACCTCAAAGGCACCCTAAACCTATTGCCACTACCATCAAGCACCATCTAAACTTTAAACAGATAATTTTTTTGCTTTATTTTGATCCGTGGATTAATGATTTATTTATATGAAAATATTTTGAGTTATTTTTCTGATAATTATTACACTCTAATATCTCTGCTTTTTAAAATAATTTTTTATCACAATATTATAAAAAAAATCAAAAAACTAATAATCAAATAAAACTGTTTTATTTTCTGAATGGTTTATGAAAAAATAAAATAATCAAAAAATTATCTCAAACACACTCTTAATCATTAACACATATTTCTACTATGTTTTATGTTCTGCTGCTAAGACACGCAATTAACACCTCTTCATCAAAAATATGGCTTATTTTTTTCCTTCTGACGCCACTCTTTTACAAGTTGTTCACTATGGCGACTTTCGCCATCATAAGCAAATGATATAAAAGTTGAGATATAAAAGTTGAGATATAAAAGTTGAATCTGATTGTTGTTGGGGTTATTATATCATGTCTTTGACAAAAAAAGGAATAACATAATAGTTTATTAACAGTGGATTACAAAGTAATTTAAATAAGGGCACCATTGGGAACTAACAAGTTTGGAATTGAACTTACCTGAAAAGTTAAACATAGATGAAAGAGAAAGAGCCCTTTTTGTATGGGTGAAGCCATGACCTGATATGATACTACTTCACTATTGTTGGAGAAAACATAGTAGTGCATGATCTACTTAACAGCATATTTGTGTAGCTGAACTGGGAAATGGCTTACTTAAGCAGCAACTGGCAACAAGCCATTGTGCCTGAGCAGGGCCTCAGGTGAAGGTTCTCGTCCTCGAAATTCGATGAAGACCTGAGAAAAGAACCGATAAAATAGAAGAGAGTTAACAGAGGTAAGAGTCAATAAAGATCAAGTCAGATGGAATATAAATGGCAGAGTTATAGCATCACAATGAATGACAATGTTGTGTTTGACAAAGGCCAATCATATAGAACTTGCTCCTAGAGAATGAAACTCTATTATGGTGGGGATTTTGGGATCAGGCAAATAAGAAAAGGGCCAGTCAAAGGTAGAAAATAAGAAAGCCTGTAATCCAAACAGACAATATTAGCACCCAGAGGATAGGGATGATATTTAGCAAGTGTCCTAAGCCAGCTGTTCATCATACCTCAAGTGGCGGTTTCCCACCTCCAAGAGCGAGAATAGTTTCTCGGAACCTCTGACCAGTTTCCTTGATGGCCTATCAAATTCCATGAGAAAAAGATTGCAAGTTTTTTAATCCAGTTAACATGAATTAGAATTAATTTCAGAAAGAAGTAAAAAAAAGCTATTATTAAAATAAGACAAGAAAAGAAAAAAGACATAATAAGGGTAGCAATAAAATCTACAAATGATGTTATTATCCAAAGCATAGAAACAAAGCAATCTTAAGAAACTATATGGCGGTAATTGTTATTGCAGATTCCAATTTGTTGAGGAAAAAAAAAATATTAAGATGAATTTGGCAAATTTGTTGAATTTTCACGCGATTTCAGTTCTAGGCTTCGGCTAAGAATTATGATTTTTTTCAAGGAAAATCTTTGCGATTGTGCTAAAGAAGCATGAACTGGTTCTTTTAAAGCAGTCAAAACTACGTTGCTGTGCACAACTTATGAAGAAGCATATCAAAAAAGGTAAAACAGCTACCCAAAAAAAAAAAAAAGATGCCTATACAATAAAACACCATAGATAACACAAACTAAAATGTCTAGAAATTTGCTTGAATAAACAATTCGATTGCTACAAAATTTAGCTGTTGTCCAAAAACATCTTTCAATGAATACAGAAATCAAACAAGCGAAAGCTTCATTACTCCGGTGCACTAAAGGGCATAACCCACCTTCTTGTCTCCAGATCACATGGTGCTAATCAACATTGGCATCTATGGCAGAAATAGTTTAATAATTTTTTTTTTCAGGCAGTTCCAATTTTGATTGATTTACTGCACATATGCATATGAAATTGTAAGATTACCCACTTCGGCTTCACTGGTACATGGACCTTACAACCCATTTTGGATCAAAAAAGAAAAGAAAAAAGAAAAGAAAAATGGAAAGAGATGTGTAATTTGATCGACAGTAAATATTGATAGGCTAAACCAATTCATCTATGAAAACTTGTAGAAAAATTACTGGTTTATGTTTGCCCTTCGGTTAAACAATGGAGGGATCTATAATAGAATATGGGTAACAGTTAAATACTCGTAATAGATACTTAACTTACAATTAATAAACACTTAACAGATGGTTATAGAGTCATTAGTCATCTTGTTTTTCAATAAAAAAGTCATTATTTGGAGACATTAGGGCCTGAATGAAAAAATTTGTTGAGTCTTCCCAAATCTAAGTTGTTTCCGCGCCAAATTCATAAGTTGTTAGCAAACTTGAAGCGCCATTTATCACTCACCCAACAATAGGTTTGCATCCATGGTGTTGTCATTCAGCCATGCCGCCACTGGGTGCTCAATTGCTATCCTTGATCGCCCAGTTCAACACATGCTTCCTGTTATCCCACTACCCTCCATCCCTCAAAAAAAGATAAAAATAATGAGATTCCACTTTCCAGCCCACTGCCTCCCCCCTTCACTATAGCACACCAACAATCACAGATATACCTTCATCTCCACCTCACGCCTCGTTCACTGTTTCCAAGCTCAGATCCAAACTCTATACCTCAACCATACCGTCTCTACACTACAGCTGCTCAATCTCATCTTTCCTCGCTAGATATCATTATAGCTATCTACTTAGAATTAAGTATTTAGTAGTTTAGTTTTTCTTAAAGTAATTTCCATTTAGAGACATTAGAGTATGGATAAAAGAATTAGTTGCCGGTGAACTAAAAAAGTATTTATCTCTTGTTCAGCAATGGATTTGCTTCACAATCCTTGTGCTGTGATTTGGGCTATGAAAACATTTGACTAAAAGCACCAATCTTCTAGGCGTACTATAGCAAACAAAAGTTCGAGAAAATATAGTTTAGGAGTTGTTTGATTGGCAGTTAGTACTTTAACATGGATGTGGATTCCAATTTCCAGATTTTTATTAACAAAAAAAATAGCAGCTGCAGGCCAAAGGTCGAAGCAAATGAAATAAGTTTCTGGTAAATCGACCACATAAAGCCCACACTTTACATGCATCTGCTTTTTAACCTGCTATGCTGAAAACCAAACAGAACCTCAGAATCAATGGACTACATTCCAATCCAAGCTCTAATTTAGCAACAGTAACAAGCTTTATCAAACATGAAAGAGATGAATCAAACCACAACAAGATTTTTGAAATTCAAGACAAGCAAAGGAGTGAGATCTCCAACCAAACCTGGCTCACTTCAATTCACTAACACAAGAAATGTTTTGAGGTTTATTTAAAAGCCAAATTATGGAAGCACAAAATTTCAAACTTATCAAATAGAGGTAGATATGTTCCATTCCATAATAATTTTGTATGTAGAAGCAGACTAATATTATTACCTTGTCGTTGTCCAACCCAGCATCCTCAAAAGCAGAAAAAGCATCTGCTGACAGTACCTCTGCCCACTGTAAGGTCAATAATCTTTTATTTAATTTTTCCAATGAAAAGATTGCAGAAGAAGAAGCTTGCAGTATTGCCAATCAAGAATCACATTCACAATAATGATTAACAAGTCCTCTTCATGGATATGACAACTAAAATAAAGGCATTTACCCAAAGTTTTGAGGTTCAAAACTCACATGTCTTGTGATAAGAAAAACTTGAAATGCATTTCTACAGCAAGAAGGTTATGATCAATGAAAAAGGAAAAATGTTCACTAACTGAATTGATGATACTAAAGTGAAATCTTGCCATATTTGGGTGAATCAACATTAAAATTCTAATGAAATTTTCAAAGCCTATTTTTTGAATTGAATAATTTGAAAAACTAAATCGCTTCATTTTCAACAATATATTTCAATCCATTGTTTGAGTGGATGTATCTCTGCTCTAGGTCTTATTTCTTGCTAGAGCCCAATCATCCCATTCATAACCTAACGAAAGCTGGCTAGAGACCTGTTGGAGGTCACCATAGCATTGTTTGCAAATGGTGGACTTTTTCAAATTTGAAGGCCAAATAATGTCAGAAAACTGGTGAAAGGTTGTCACAACTTTGTCAATATTATCTGGGCATGGGAAGCTTTCAAGGGATCTTATTGCAAAAGTTTCATTCATGGCTCCAATTTCACTTATTCTGTGTTCAACAATTGAACCCTTACATACTAGGAGTTTGTTTGGGAATAAATCTATGTTAATTACATCCAATTCTCAAACATGCTTTTAACTTGCAAGTAGCCAAATGAGCCACATATGAACCATATATACACCAATTACACTGGAGAGCTCGTTAAGGGAAATGCTACCTTCAACCATTTCCTACCGGCAACAATTTCCAAGTCTTCTACTCCTAATAATCTACCCATTCCACCTAGCAACCTCAATTCAAACCGGTGGTCACTGAAGTCAGAGGCGGTTGGTGTTGTTCTGGGTCATGCTGATGGAGATTGATCTATCCTTCAGTTTTCGTTTTCCTATATCTGGTTGGTAATTTGGTAACCACCTGTTTCTGCAACGATCTTTAAAATGAATTACAATTTTACAGCAACAAATTTTTTCTTATGATACATCTTTTGTTGTTTCCCTGGCTATATCAGCTATTGCTTCCTCTAATATTTGTGAAAAGCATGTAAATTTTGTGAAAAGCAGTGCTTGCTGAAAAGCATGTAATTTTTTTTGTGAAAAGAAGTGCATTTCCTCTAATATTTGTGAAAAGCAGTGCTTCAAAAGTATATTTTAGGCTCGCTGAAAAGCATGTAGTTTTTTTGTCGTTCCTATCCTAGAAATGGAGAGAAAGAGAGAGAGGCGCTTGTCCAACCAGATGTACACCCCTCAAAAGCCTAGATGCGTCTTCCCAAGAGTATGAGGTACTCTTCATGCCCAGATAAACACTTTCTTTTAAACATTGCACACGTCTATATGACATCTCCCTCCCTATAACAGGAGGCCTATCTCATAAATTTCATTATTTAGTTGAAGATTATTCTAGTCTTTATCATTAAGCTATTAATAGGTTGTTAGCAAATTCTTAGTAATTTGTTCTATCATCCATCAATAAATTAAGGATTTTGTAAAATAAATTAAGACAAAAATAAATTCATACTATAAATGTGAAGAAGGAATTTCGATCTTTGATTAAGTGCGAGTCTAAAAACCCTTCTAATAGAGGTACCCATTGTTCAAATGTGAAGCACGCTACTTATGACTTCAATAGATCTTTTTTGTTTTTTGTTTTTTTTCAATTTTTATTATCTTTTCTAACCCTTTCATGGTTGTCCTCCGTATTTTTTGTTTTCTAGTCACCACTGGAAAGCCCAGAGGGCGGTTAATTAGAAACTACCAATGAAGGAATATCCATTGAATCAATTTGAAGAATAATAAAAGTTATATCTTTCATGAATTAAACGAATTTTATATGAAATTAATATAAGCATATCACTTGTCTTCAAAATTGCCATGCAGACGTTAACCAGAAATTTAACGTTGGAAAACTGCACAGTTGAAAATTTTATTGACCATAACTTTACAATTTGGACTTTCTTTCTTGAATAATAGAAGATAGAAACAAAATTTATTTAGGGGCACAAAAAAATTTAAAGGTATCAAAATCAAGATAAGCAATTTCACAACTCAATTATTTTATTTTAATTTTTGGTATGTACTTTTGGGAAGCAAATAAACAAAAAACAGACCTAAAGACGGTACAATTCCGAAAGAGACGAAAATAGAAATTTTTTATTATATTGCATGGTGTCCCACATTACAATTTCAATCTTTTTTATAGCACATAATTGCTTTACATAACCTAACAAAGCAGCCAATGTGCTATGCAAAGACCATGGGTCATACATTGTCTTAGATGATTGTTGACCTCAATATCTATACATAAGTTGAGTCGAGCTCAAAGCTAAAGTCGATCAACTTCGGATATAACAACGCAAATCGAGTAAATACACCACATCAAACTAACCGAACGACCTCCGATCGAATTAACGACTTCGTCATCGCATTCAGAACGACAAAATTGATCAGAATATACATATTGCACAATTTAGTGGTGGACCGATCAAGAAAGAAGATCCGTCGATGTGCATGCGCGCATATCGATGTCGGGAAGCCGCGACGATACCCAAACGATCTCCTTTTGCAAAATTAATCACGCCGTTAGCGTCGAAATATCAAAATCTATCAAATGAGACTCGCTGGCCAATGAGTGCTCATTCGGCGATTGGAAGCAACAACGCTGCAAATTGTTGACTGATTATTTGACGTCGACATAAACTAAACGGCCCAAAGATGATTACGCGTCGTAATAACCTAAAATCGACATATATATATATATGTAATAATACATGAGAATCGGATTAGGACTAATAAAATAATTAAATAATAATTTCTATAAATATCATCTCTTATTACCCTAACCCTAATTTTTCCTATTCTCCCTCTCGCACGACCCGAGCATCCGTCCCTCTCCCATCCGTCCTCTCTCACTCTCTCCCTCTTGCTCTCGTTTTCTCTTGGACGGGAAACCCGAGCCAATCGAGCCATTCTCTCCCTCCTTCGATCTTCCACGGCTGAGAACAACATTCAGAACTGGGCTTCCGAGGTATGGCTCCTCAAAACAGCTTGAACGGTATATCTAATGAATATTACATCCTATAGTGCCCATACATGTGCTTGCTGAAATTGAACTATAGGAGAGCTGATTTGGTATCATATGATGATGGAAAGATCGCTTAATGATGATATAGAAATGATACTTGTTATCTATTTTATTTTGAAGTTCAACCTGCATGAAATTCAAGTGCACGCTGAAGTTGCAATGGAATTCTAGATTTGTGAGGTTCGATATTAATATTTTCTAAAATTTTATGCAACATTAAACTTGTTACTTCACTTGTCTGGTTTAAAAGAGAATGGAAGGGAAAGTAACAATGGTTTGATGCGTTGGTATGAATGTGAAAAAGGAGCGTAGGCTTGTTCAGTGTTCATGCTATCATTTGTTGTTTGGAACTTTTAAAAAAAAAAAACAAAGAGAGAAGGGGAATAGATAATGTGATAATGAAAGTGATGGTGGAATGAATTATCTTATTAGTATTTTGAGCATCTTGCCTTTGTGTATGCATGGATATGAAATTATAAGAAAATTTGCTAAACCCATGTCGAGGAAACCAGGATGCTTTCTATACATGTTTGAAAGTTTATGCGACATTTTTTCATAAGCCGATGCAAGAAAATCATCATTCAAGCGATACACCGCACGCTTCCCATCGAGTGGTGGGAAGGCCTACTACTCCACACGGATGGTAGGAGGTTGTTGAATTTTATTTCAAATGTCTTTTTATGCAAGTATTGAAAGCTTATGCACGCTTTCTTAAGCATTGTGGGTTTAGAAAATTACTCAGCTGCAGTGTCCCAAGACACCTACCATGACTTTTAAAGCGTGATGCCTCGATGAAACCTTACACGAGACGACGGAGTAGGGATTTCATTTCAAATACATGTACATATCTCTGTTGTATATTAAATTATTGTAATATTTACTGGATATAAGTACTCGTGCATGTTGCTTCCGCATGACGAGAAAACCAAGATGTCTCTTTTACATGTTTGAAAGCATGTGCAACGCTTTCATAAGCAGAGCGCAAAGAAAATCACTGCAAGGTGAAGACCTACCAACGCTTTCCATAAGCGTGATGGGAAGTCTCTCAAAGACTCGATGCAACCCATTACACGGGGATGGCGCCGGGAGGCTACCGAATTTCATTCAAAACACAAATATTGAAGGCCTATTCACGCTTTCTTAAGCGTGGTGAATTTAGAAGACTCTTTAAGCTGCAATGTCGCAAAACACTGATTATGCATACTTTCTTAAACATTGTAGAAGGCTCGCACTTAGACTCCATGTGAGAGACGCCGAGAGCCAAAAATTTCATCAAAATAGAGATTAATAATTAATGAAAATGAAATAGTTAAAGAAGAATCTTTAAAACTTAAATGAGTAATAAGATCAATAATTGAACTAAGTCTAATATACTAAGCTACTGAGACAAGATTAGACTTTCAATTATCTAACTAATAACAGTCTACAATAAGTTAGATGTCTATCCAATGCAAACAAATGAATATTAATCTAAATAATAATAGAGTTAAAACACTTTATGCACGACCAACACGCCGCATGTGCAACGTAAGCGTTAATTAAGGATTCAATTAAACTCTTGCACATATTATAAAGTATGATTAAAACCAAAATTTAATATCTCAAAAGTGTGCAAAACTTAATTCTTATTATATCTTGAACGCTAAACTTGGTGAACGCCATGAATGATTCTGGTTGACTTGGAGGCTAACAAAATCTAAAAATCTAATGATATTATAATATTTTCAACTTAATAAATATGGTAGTTTTACGTCATATAACAATCGATATAATCCTCATTATTAAATCAATGTAGAACGGATATGAAATAATAAACTAAAAGATCAAACTTATATACCGATGATGTGTTGAATGAATATTTCAGGAGGGATATTTTCATCAAAATGTGATTGTTATTTCAAATCAAATTAATATAAGTTAAATATCAATCCAAATGAGAATTCTGATGAATTATTAAGCTCAAAATGACTAAATGAAAATTATCAAGTTAAAAAAACTTAAAGCTAAAAATCCAACACACCTTCCGCAATTGTTTGTCGGAGTTGATAAATTAAGAAAACTCTAACTCACAAAGGAGCCAATGTCAAATCAAGTACACAATTATATTCATTATCAATCAATCTCTACGCCAAAAGACGTAGCTGTCCTGATGCATTGAGCCAAGATACATACGACGCTAGATGACCGTAGTCCGACGCTAATGCCGCCAAAGTCATCTTATCACGGTCCAGATGCTCCATAATGACTCTGTCATTTGAGTTGTGAACTATAGGGTAGACTTGATAGGAAAAAAGCTCGATGTCAGCTAAGGCTGACTTAAACTTGTCCCGGGACAAACACCACCCAGGTTTTCTTGGACGCAACCCATGGCCGCTGACAAGAATCATTCTACCAAGTTGAATCGACTACCTCCCGCTATTAAGTAGGCCAGTGACCAATAACGAATAATCAGGATCTTGATCGGGCCATCGCTCTCAACCATTTAAGCTAATGATGATGAATTTCAAAATCTAAATTTCAAAACTCCACATCTACTATCGCATATGCAATCTAATACTAAATTTTAATCGAAAGTTCTCTCGATTGGGAGAGGTAATTAACTATAGTGCTTCATAAACCCGAACGATCTAAAGTTCTCACAAAATGAAAACTAAAACCTCCGGTAGTCTTATCTACTATTTCATTTGTCTTCTGAAAATTTCACCGACACTTTAAATCATACTCTTCATCGAGGTGATGAATTTTGCTCGATTTCAAGAACTCTGGGGACGGGTTTATCTTTCTATCTACCAATTTGAATGAGCTATAATATGAGCATAATAAAAATTGAAATTTAAAATCAATCATCATTGAAATTAAAGTTAAATCAGTCATATCCTTATGTCTAATCTATTTATCGACAGTGGATCTTCGGAGCATACCGTTTATCATGATAATAGGTCAGCCAATATCCATCTAATTAGCGCTGTTATTAATACTGGGGATGTTGAAGCCACTATTTAATTTGATAGTATAGACTTCTCAGTCATCGCTACTGCAAATAACATCTACCTGAAGCACCTACATATTGTACACACCAACTTGTGCGGGGGAGAAGGGCAATTGGAATGACCACTACTGCTACTAAGGTTCCTCAAAAGAGTGCTTTTGCATTCAAAAGATTAGGTCATTATGAGATGTCAGTGATGAAAATAATCGATATTGGGCAGAAAGTTTCAATCTTGCCTGTGAGTGCAACTACTCTGCTAGTTGAACCATTCTCCCCAGGAAGGCACAACGTAGCAGCTTCTTCATCTGGAAGCAAGCTAACCGAGGCTGAAAGAAAGAAAGAATCGAGTTACGAGCTCATCCTCACATGAGATCACAAACCGTAGTTTAGTATTCCTCTGCAATAAAATTGAAATTTTGAAATGGTAAAAGGAATAGCTAATGATGTTAAGCAATTTTTTAGGACTCAATTGTCAACTACAACCCTTCAGAAGAAACAACCTGAAACTTTATCTGCTCGAGTACATTGAGTCTTAAATGTTGTAAAAGAAAAAGTCTTATGAATAAATGATATCAAAGGTCAATTACCAGATAATACAAAATTCCTCCACTACAAAAGCTACCATCAGTGATAGTAAGAGCTCAAGACCATCCTAAGAAATTCTAGACGGTGACATGAGGCGACACTTGAACCGCATGTCGAATCCACCAAAAAAGATCCCTACAAAAGGAAAACAAATATGAAGGCCAAAACCTCGAGAAGAAGTGGCGACGCAGAAGCTTTTTCATTTGGAAGCAAGCTAACCCACAGGCAGCGGAGAAAAAGAAAAGTTGAACTGCGTGCTCAACATCCATTGTTCAAACAGAAAATTATACAACCAGCTGTAGAACCAGAAATGAGTGTTCCAACCCATAACAAGTTTGACAGCCTAAGATGGGTAAAATCGGGTTAGTTTTCATAAGCGTGGTGGGAAGGCAAGACTCACCCCTACACCTGGGATGATCGAGGTCACAATTTCATTCCAAACACGATATTGAAGGCCTATGCACGCGTGGTGGGTTTAAGACTCTTTAAGCACAAGATCGCGAAAACATCGATTATGCGCTTTGAAAGCAGAGGCACTCCACTATGTGGGAACGACGGTGGAGAAATTTCTTCAAAATAAAGATTAATAATTAATGAAAATGAAATAATTAAAGAAAAATTTTTGAAGCTTCAACGAGTAATAAGATCAATAATTGAAGTCTAATATACTAAACTAGATAAGATCTCTTTCAATTATCGACTAAAATACTACAACAAGTTAGATTATCAAACAACAAATGAATATTAATCTAAATAATTGAGCGAGTTGAAACATTTTACACCAATCAATTCAACACATCGCAGTATAACGAAATAATTAAGGATTCAATTAAACTTCGTATTATAAAGTATGATTAAAGCCAAATTTAATAACTCAAAAGTGCAAAGCATTCTTAATACACGCATGGGCCCGACACTACTAAATGCTTAAACTTAGTGTCGAGAATCGCGACGATTCTCTTGAGTTGACCGGTGCTAACAAAAAATCTAAAAATCTAATAACGCTATTATAATTTTTTTCAACTTAATAAAATATCTAGTTTTAATTATCATACGACAAGAATCGATCATCTATTATTAAATTAATAGAGTCGATAGGATCTGAAATAATAATCTAAAAGATCAAGCAAACTTATATACCCCAATGATGGCTGTGTTGAATAAAGATTTCAACCGGAGGGGATATTTTCATCAAAATATGATTGTTATTTCAAATCAAATTAATATAAGTTTAAATATCAATTCAAATGAGAATTTTGATAAATTATTAAGCTCAAAATGATTAAATGAAAATCATTAAGTTAAAAAAACTTAAAAGTTAAAAATCCAACCCACCTTCCGCAATTGTTTGTCAGAGTTGATAAATTAAGAAAACTCTACCTCACAAAGAAGCCAATGTCAAATCAAGCACATAACTATATTCACTCTCAATTAATCTCATTCCAAGAAGACAGGCACGCGTTCCGAGTTGGTTAAGAGGCTCCATGTATGCTAAAGAGTAGCCTCTAATCGGATCGCCACCAATGACACAATTATATCACTATCAGTAACCCGCTAATAGCTGCATTTTAAGTTGTGAACTATGTGGACTTGATAGATAAAAGCCTCACAACTAAAGATCTAAACTTGTCTCCTAGATAAACACACCCCAAGTCTACAAGATTTTTTTGAAACTCATGGTCGCCACAAGGATCCTTCCGTCGTCGAATACCTCTTGACTCAATTGTGACAACGCCCCGGATAAACCATGGGATCTTGATCGGACGCGTCATCGTTCCCCCAACCATCCGCTTTAAACTAATGATAATGAATTTCATAAATCTAAATTTCAAAACTCCATATGCTGCTACTATACGCTATGCATTTAACGATTTAACGATCAAATTTAATCGAAAGTTCTCGGCATTGAGAGTATAGGTTTGAAAACCTAACCATATCTAAAGTCCTCACAAATGAGGTGAAATAGTGTCTTATCTACTATTCCATTTGTCTTCTGAAAATTTCACCGACACTTTAAACCATACTCTCTTCATCAAGAGATCGATGGCGAATTTTCGGAGCCCATAATGAAGTGTTTGATTAATACTATAGAGTAGGAATCTCTATATACAAGTTAAAGAGGATGGATTGCCTCAAGCGGTCTAAATCTATGCTGACATATGATATTGAAGATGAAGACACGATCCTAAAGCCTTCATTAATAAAGTATTGTACATTTGCTTATAAACTGAATCAAAATTCATTAGATGGTATGTGAGATATCATGCTTATGAAGGTTATGACAATGAAAGGCACCATCCTCTCTTGCATTTCAGCACAAACCTTGCTAGCAAATGATGAGACTGTTTTGCAAGTGCTTCCCTAGATTACTTGAGTTGCCAGAGTTATTTAACCAAAGACAAGAATTTCTCTAATTTAAAGCTCCTTAAAAATGGAGGGCCAATTTAAATGAGTTCTTCAAATCTATCGTAAGATAATTCATTTAAAATTTTAATATATATATATATATATATATATATATATATATATATATATATATATATATATATATATATATATATATATCACTTTCCATAATACTTATAGATAACAAATGATGTACATGTAATTTTCTTTTATCTATTCATTTAGTTCTATAAATGATACAAATTTAACTCTTTTTATTTATTCATTTAATTGTACAAATGATATACAATCAATCTATTAATTATAACTACTATACAGTATTATAACTATTTTGTATCAAAATTATAATATGTTATGTTATAGCTGGTTAGAATAGTTACAAGCTTATTCGACAACCTTAATTGATTTTATTTGAACTTGTTCGAGCCTTATACAAATATATAAAAATCTTGCTTGAAGTCACATTTGAAATTATTTGAACTTTGTTTGGTTTGAATCTTGTTCAAATCAATTTTGATTGAGATAAATATTAATATGCAGTCCATGAATACAAGTGTAATTTCATTTCAACGGATGTTTAAGGTATATTTCTTCTAAAGGAAAAAAATTAGCCATCAGGAATATATGGTCAATCATAGTTATCATGAGACATATAAAGTCAAATTTTCCACTACATTGCACTAAAAACCAAGTAAATTAAACTAAGCCTAACGAAGCTGAAAGATAATTTTTAAGTTTCCTACATAAAGATGAAAACCCAAGGGAGACATAAATGAATTCAATGGGTATATTCAATTTGTTTAAGCTTCAATTTTGATGGAATCAATTTATGTCTCTAAATTTGATGGTCAACTTGATTTCATGTCATGCTCATTTTAGAATAAAATTGAACCATGCACACCCTCATTGATTGGAAGATATCCGAGTAATAGTGAACAAAACTCCTAACCAAGAAATCTATTTACCACAAAGTACACATATACCTATAAATGAATCCTTTATTATGCACAATCCTTCATTATGAAGAAGGATAAAGGCGATCTAGTCTATTAGCTATGAAAATTCAAGAATGGAATCAAGCTTGTATGCAATATTTATTAGATATAGGCTTCACGTACGGTAGATGTAGCTCCATATAAATGTGATTGTAAAACTATTGTGGGGAAATCAATTTTTTATAAAAGTTATTATCTATGATACATGAACACTTCTAGGAAAGGTGGCATGCAGTGTCCGCTTGTCGAACATAGTAAAGGCGTGTCCGATAAAAAAATATTAAAAATTAAACGAGATACATATGTCCTAAATAATTGAATTACTATCATATTAAAATATTTTTAAATATAATTTATTATATTTTAAATTGTTGTAAAGGATTTTGGGAATTTGGAAAATGGGATTTGCCAAGAAAGATGAGATAATAAAATATATTTATTATACATAATTAAAATTATAATTAAAGTTATAAATTTATAAATTGACAATAAATTTTATTCATTACAACAACAACAACAGCCTATAAATTACATGAATAAAATTTATGTGTCAAATTCTCATTTAATTCAAGTATACTAAGATCATTTTATACATCTTAACCAAATCTTTACTCTTTTCTTAACATAAGGCAAATCTAATGCATCTACTTAAGTCATGGATGTACGCTTTATGTGGCCAAAACATCTACTCTAATCTTATCTACCATGAGCTACTCCAACTTTTCAACATACCATTTTGCATTCTCTAAGAGTTATGTGTCAAATTCTCATTTAATTCAAGATACTAAGATCATTTTTATACATCTTAACCAAATCTTTTAGTCTACCTCTACCTTTCTTAACATAAAGAAATCTAATGATCTACTCTCTAATCGTCATCTGATGGACGACGCTTTATGTGGCCAAAACCATCTAAGCGACTCTCCCTAATCTTATCTACCACCTGAGCTACTCCAACTTTTTTCCAACATACTCATTTTGCATTCTATCTCTAAGAGTAAAGCCACTCATCCACCTGAGCATCCTCATCTCTATAACACTTAACTTTTTTACGCTTTCTTTTTGGCCAACATTCTCGCACTATAAGTCATTGCAAGTCTTACCACCATCTTATAAAATTTTTCCTTAAGTTTAGTTTTAACTATCACATAATAAAGCCGATGCATTCCTCCACTTCAACCATCCAACTTGAATTCTACTAATAACATCTCCATCTATTTCACCATCATTTTGAACAATAGCCTAAATATATCAATCGCCACTCTTATTAATGACTTGATCACCTAAAGTCACAACACTATCACTAAAACTTCTACAACTAAAATTACACTCCATATATTCGCTTAGATCTACTTAAACTAAAACCTTTAGACTCTAAAGTTGACCTCCATAATTCAAGTTTCTTGGACTCTCTCTAGTCTTATCAACAAGAAGAATGTCATCAGCAAAAAGCATATACCAAGGTACATCTTCTTGTAAATGCCTCGTAAGAACATCCATAACTAAAGTAAAAAAGATAAGGGCTTAATGTTGATCCTTGATGTAATCCAACTAAAATAGAAAATATTGTCAATCCTCCTTGTGTTTGGACACAAGTACTCTAGTATACATATCCTTAATGACTTGAATATAACCAATATTAACTCCTTTCTATTCTAACTCTCCAAAGAACATCTCGAGACTTTATCATAAGCTTTCTAAATCAATAAATATCATATGTAGATCCTTCTTACTTTCTATGCTTCTCCATCAAACCTCTTAACAAATGTATAAGATCCATAGTAGATCTACCGCATGAAACCAAACTGACAGAGAAACTTCAGATCACATCGTAACCTATGCTCAATTACTCTCCCATAATTTTAATGTATGGCACATTAACTTAATTCCTCTATAATTTGCACACTCTGCATCACCTTTATTCTTAAATATGAACCAACAAACTCTTTCTCCACTCATCCGACATCTTTTAGTCTTTAAAATAACATTAAAAAGATTTGTAAGCCAAGAAATTCCTCGATCTCCTAAACATTTCCACACATCTAATATTATCCGCCCCTATCGCTTTTCCACATTTCATTTTCTTTAAAGCTTCACTAACTTCGCATTTACTAATAATATAAAATGAAATTCTATATTAAGATAAGTTGCTAAAATCAATCGTATTTGATCCTTCATTGAAAAGTTTATCAAAATACCTCATCCACCTATTTTCAATATCTTTTCTAAGAAAGACTTTATTATTTTCATCCTTAATACCCTCACTGAATCCATGCTTTACTTCTCCTATCTCTTTGTATTAACTTATACATACATCTTTCACCTTCTAGATCTAATCTATTATATAATCACTAAATTTTTTTCAGATCATATATCGCTTTTAATCTCTACCACTTTATATTTTTTCCCACTTCGAAGTTTTACATCTAAAGTTTTATTTCTTATCTTTTCGCACACTCGACTCCACCACCAACTATTCTTATTAAAGAAAGTTTTCCTTTTGATTCTCCAAGACATCTTTAAGAACTCGCTTAATTTCACTTGATATTTTTTCCCACATAACGTTTTCTTATGAACATCCCAAATTCTAATTTCAGTTGCTTCTTAAAAAATATTTTATTTCATGTTTTAAGTGTCCCCATCTAATCCGTGACAATAATTTAGTTTATTTTTCTCTTACAACCTTTCATCTTAAAATCTAAAACTAATATGCTGACTTAAAATTTCACTGAATGACCTTACAATCTTTACAATCTAAACGATCTATTTTTATTTAAAATAATCAATTGTTTTACTATCCATTTTATATACACATGTTTCATTTCTTAAATAAAAGATAAGAACTACAAAATCATAAACAAGCAAAAATCTAATATACCCTACCTTCTTCATTACTACCCAAATTCATAACTACCATTTAAAATCTCTACTCTAACATATATTTAAATCTCTAATAAATACTTTTTTTCAAAATTATCTTTTTTGTATTAATCCCAATTCATAATTTTTCTTTTGAGCTTACTCCAATCTGCTTGAGGGGCGTAGACACCATAATCTTGGTATGTAATGATAATCTTTAAAATTTATCTTCTCTACATCATTATCGTTATCATTGAACTTTTTTTATAATCACACTAACTTTTGCCTTTTGCACGATCAGGTTTAAAACCAAGCTATCGATCTCCTTATTCACCATTTATTGCATAAAATATTTATCTTTTACATGAACCAAAAATTTTATTCATTAAAATTATTAAAGTATAATAAAATAAATTAGACATATATATATATATATATATATATATATATATATATATATATATATATTATATATTTGATTTGATTTTTTTATGATTAAATTACTATCTTTTTGGTTGTTTTTTAATATTTTACTTATTTAATTTATATATTATTTTTAATTATTTATAATGGATTATTATCTTTTAATAATAGAGTATAATGTAATTCGTATTATGTCACATCCACTATGCAGGTGCGCATGATGGGTTGTATGAGCTTATATAAATATTTTCATTCATGAAAAAGAAACTACCACAAGCTAGTAGATATATGCACCACCAAAGTACAAAAAGATAACTCAATTCAAGTCTTCTCATTAAGCGTTCCATTAGATGCAAGCCTCAATCCAATATAAGGATGGTCTAGTCCATTAAGTATGAAAATTCAAGAATGGCGTTAACCTTGTATTGAAAATTTATTAGATATAGGCTTCACTTAGGGCAAATGCTGCTAAAAGTGAATGTAAAGCTATTGTGGGGAGACAACTCATGATTATTAATTTAAGCTCCTTAATTGTTATCGCCTAAAGCCCTCTGCCATTGACAATCAATTATGCCAAAGATTGAATCATGTGATCTTGATTAGGTTAATCTACATGCCCCTGCCCCTGCCCCTGCCGCTCAATTAAACTTACATCCTACTAAAAAACGTAAGCTCAAGAAACATCCTTAATGGAGAGTGCGCTATGTGAGTGATAGGGGTGATAAATTATTAGAGCATGTGTGCCTAAGAAATTTCAACCCAAAATCAAAATAAACACTAGACTATTATTAAAAAATTTGATAAAATACATCCAATCAACTTCAAGCAAACTACTCCCAAGTTTCACACCACATTAAGGAGCCTTGAGGGAAAGGGGGGGATTAGTTTTCAAAAATGATCACCCAGAAAATTGACCAAGTAAATTAGTAAATAAAAGTCTCACATTTATCCCCAAAACCAAAAATATCCGACTAGATTTTCTAAACCAAACTGACATAGTGTGTAGTAATATTGGATGATTCAAAGGTCAAAGCATTTCAAGCACCACCCATTACATGCTGCATTGTTGATAATCAATTTGAATTAATTCCAAAAAGATTCTAAAAGAAGGTTTCAAGCTACCTCAATACTAATTCTACTGCTAAACTTCCCATAAACATATACATGACTAGAAGATATCTAATTTTTTTTAACAAATAAGATATAATTCAAGTATTAGATACAGCTTGACAACATAATATATCAACATATTCATATCATCACCATTAACCTTATCAATAAGTTGCAGTTTACTCGGTTGAATTAGTAAAATAGATACACAATGAATTTTATATAATATTAAATAAACTATCCCATGTTTTGAAGCTTCCCAAATTGCCATGATTGATCTAGAGAATGAACTTGTGAGTCATCAAGCTGATACTGACCTAGTCTCTGTTGTAACTTTTAAGATAACGCTAAAATAACATGTTTTGCAAATTATAATGCAATACATATTCCATTTTTTACACTAAAACTTGAATGCTTGTGTATCCAAGACCACTTTTCCAATGCCCATTACTTTGGAATGAAGAAAAAAAAATGTAGGACATGATAAAAGAAGAAGAATCAAGGCTCAAAATTCCATACCTTGTAACTATAGTATCCAGCTGCATAGCCACCTAAAGCCAACCATAATAAAATTAAGCACAATAACTTCCAGATTACCAAAAATGAAAATACTAAAAGAGAAATCTTGGGGAAAAAAACCTCCAAATATATGGCTGAAACTGCAAAGAAATCTGTCCTCTAACAAGGGAGGAATAACTTGTGTTCTGCTTCCAACTCTTTGATCCACATCATAGATTGATTCGGGCCCACCAGGAATAAACTTTGTATGCAATTCCAAATCGATGATAGCAAATCGTATCTGCCAATTGTGAAAAGTTTAAAAGACCAAACTACAAATAAATAATGGAGCCCCAAGAAAAATGCACAAACAAAAAGCTAGTTAAGAATGAAACTAAAGGATGGTAAGCTGCCATGGATAACTCAAACAAGCAAATAAAGATTGAAAACAGTTTTGTCAATGAATCTTCAGAGTACCTAAACAGATAGGTCATAGAAATTGGATCATAACTCTAAGTTAAAGATTCTGCATGAAAAGGACAAGATTTTTCCTTGAAGCAGCAGGAAAAACTTATTTGCACTGAATTTCCTAAAAAAAAATAGTATTATGATAAACAAGCAGGTCAATTCCATCCTATGCTTCAAGAAAGCAGTAAATTTTCATGGGCAAATGCCAAAGCTGTACTGGAAAGATATGGCTAAAACCTACTATAACATTCAACTGTTTTCCTAGTTCACAATATAATCATCCTGAGAAGGAATAAAATTGACCATAACTTTCTTTGGACTACATCTTGGTTATCCAAAAATCAAAAACAGATGGGCAAGGGTTGTTAAAAATATCATGATCTTATGAAAAGAAAATTTTTCTTCATATTCTGCAAAATAAAAGATGGGGCATTTACATACATAGCACACAATTCTTATATATTTATATATCTAACACCTAAATATAAATATTTACATACATAGCACCTAAATCTTTATTATTATAACAAAAATAGCACTTTTCTTAATTTTTTGAAATAAAATTCGCCTTTTGAAGCATGTAGGAAAGGTGCTATATTTGTAAATATCGAAAATTAGGTGTTAGATATGTAAATGCATAAGAATTGTGCGCTATGTATGTAAATTTATCATAAAAGATTTATATCCTCAGGGCCAAGTGTGGTTCTGTTTCATTCAGTCTGATCCATGGAATCATAACTAGTATAAAATACATGCAACGAGCTAGAACAGCTGCAGAACCTTGCTTTCAACTTAGTTTCTAACCACAACCACAGCTTTACAACAAATAATTTTAAGAGCTAAATTGTCTCCCAATCATTAAAAGACAAGTTGTTCATCTTAAAATTAATTATGATGCAAAATAATTTCAAAATGCCTGAATATCTAGGTTACATCCAAGACATTCCTAAACAAGAAAACTGGACTTGAGTTATTCCCAAAGAACACGCAATGATGAAGTCCATGCCACTATTCTAATATTCAAGTTATCCCCATATGTATTGATCATAAGGCATACAATATGCATACTCAATGATCATTGTCAAATTCCAAAAGTTAATGTTCTTTTCAAACTCCAGTCATCTAATGACCCTTAGTTCTAAGTACAAAGCTAAACTTAAAATTAACTATTTGAGGTTTCCTTTCACTACATCTTAAATTCCAGGTCTATTATATCATCCATGAATACAAGGTATGATTAACTAAAGGGTGAGCATTCAAATTGTATCTTTGATATTGGTGATGGAAATGCCTGCCAAAAAAAAAAAACCTAAAGGGAGGTAGCTTGATGTGTTATTTGCAAATAGCATGTATCTAATAGGTGGACACATAAAACAATGAAGAAATTTTTTAAAAGACAACTGAGAGCATGATCTACAAATTTTACAACATATGTATCATAATCATCATTAACCTTGTGCAAAATATTTGAAGAATTTTAGTAGATGTCCTTAGTAAATCAAAATTGTTAGAATATCAAGTGATACCAACAACAACAACAACAACAACAAGCCTTAATCCCACTAGGTGGGTCTACATAAATCCTTCGCTCCATTGTGTCATTATGTGTTAAATTCTCATTTAATTCATACTAAGATTATTTTATCCATCTTAACCAAGTCTTTTTAGGTCTACCTCTACCTTTCTTAACATAAGGCAAATCTAATGCATCTACTCTCCTAATCGGGTCATCAGACGGCCGACGCTTTATGTGGCCAAACCATCTAAGGCGACTCCCCTTAAATCTTATCTACCACTGGAGCTACTCCAACTTTTTCCCGAACATACTCATTTTGCATTCTATCTCTAAGAGTAAAGCAACTCATCCACCTAAGCATCCTCATCTCTGTAACACTTAACTTAGTCTTATGCTTCTCTTTTATTGGCCAACATTTCGCACATAAGTCATCATGGTGTCTTACCACCATCTTATAAAATTTTCCTTAAGTTTAAATGAAACTTTTCTATCACATAATAGTGCATTCCTCCACTTCAACCATCCAACTTGAATTCTACTAATAACATCTACATCTATTTCACCATCATTTTGAACAATGAACCTAAATATCTCAATCGCCACTCTTATTAATGACTTGATCACCTAAAGTCACAACACTACCACTAAAACTTCTACAATTAAAATTACACTCCATATATTCGGTTTTAGATCTACTTAAACGAAAACCTTAGACTCTAAAGTTGACCTCCATAATTCAAGTTTCTGGACTCCCTCTAGTCTTATCAACAAGAAGAATGTCATCAAAAAAATACACCAAGGTACATCTTCTTGTAAATGACTCGTAAGAACATCCATAACTAAAGTAAAAGATAAGGGCTTAATGTTGATCCTTGATGTAATCCAACCGAAATAGAAAATATTTTGTCAAACCTCCTTGTGTTTGGACACAAGTAATGCTCTAGTATACATATCCTTAATGACTTGAATATAACCAATATTAACTCCTTTCTCGCTCTAGAACTCTCCAAAGAACATCTCTTGAGACTTTATCATAAGCTTTCTAAATCAATAAATATCATATGTAGATCCTTCTTACTTTCTATGCTTCTCCATCAAACCTCTTAACAAATGTATAGCATCTAAAGTAGATCTACCTGCATGAAACCAAACTGACAGAGAAACTTCGTCACATCGTAACCTATGCTCAATTACTCTCTCCCATAATTTTAATGTATGGCACATTTACTTAATTCCTCTATAATTTGCACACTCTTGTGCATCACCTTTATTCTTAAATATGGAACCAACAAACTCTTTCTCCACTCATCCGCATCTTTTAGTCTTTAAAATAACATTAAAAGATTTGTAAGCCAAGAAATTTCTTGATCTCCTAAACATTTCCACACATCTATTGGAATATTATCCGGTCTATGCTTTTCCACATTTTATTTTCTTTAAAGCTAACTAACAAATTTATTAATACGACGATAAAATAAAATTCTATTTTGGTATTAAGGTGCTAAAATCAATCATACTTTCGATCCTTCATCAGTTTTATCAAAATATCTCATCCACCTATTTTCAATATCTTTTCTAAAAAACACTTTATTATTTTCATCCTTAATACTCACTTGAACTATATCTTTACTTCTCCTATCTCTTTGGTTAACTTATACACATCTTTCACCTTCTTTGTATCTAATCTATCAGATAAATCACTAAAAGTTTAAATTTCAGATCATATATCTTTCTTAGAATCTCTACGCCACTTTATATCTTCCCAATTCTCCAGTTTTAAACCAAGTTTTATAACAACGCTTTATTTCTTATCTTTTTTTACACACTCGACTCCACCACCAACTATTCTTATTAAAAGTTTTTTTTGATTCTCCAAGACATCTTTAGAACTTTAATTTCAATTTGATTTTTTTTCACATAACGCTTTTATGAACATCCCAAATTCCAATTTCTTGTAGCTTGCTCTTAAAAATATTTTTATTTGTGATACCAAAGTATATAAATTTATAATTTTCAATCTATCATAAAAAGTACAAAAATGAATGAACGTACAACTTCTAAAAAGTTTCATTATTAATATATTAAAATAAAAAAAATACATTGAGCATACATTTTTATAAGGATATATTGCAAAGCATTAAAAGAAGATTTTATAAATCGAAAGGAGATTCTGAATTTACATCATAATAAACATAAATTTTCAAATGTCTGCTATATTTATATTTAGAGAAATATCATTGAAGCTTCATTTCGATCAAAAAGCCCTTGTGATAGAAATAAAACTCATAGTCCCTCATAATATCAATAACGTTTGAACAAGAAAGCTATTATGGATTCTCTCTTCCAAGGACATTTGTTGCAGTCTTATAGTGTTTCACTGTGATCCTCTCCATCACCGCTTTACTGCCATCCCTCTCACTAACCTTCAGTCAAGGTTAGTGTTGATGTATTGTTGTTATTTACATTAGAATGCATTCATTGTCCATTCCAAGATTGGCAATCCTACATTATAATAGAAAGAAACAAAAAAAAATCCTAGGTTGGATAAAGACAAGGTTCAAACCTTATATATTCAGTATTTGATCTTTGTTTGAGCAAGGATCAGACATTTGTCTTGAACTTAGGATTCGACCATTAAACGCGGAACTATGTTCAAAGAAAGTTTGGAGAAGTTAAAAAAATTGCAATAAAAATTTTGAAACTTGTTCTACCCATTTTCTAACATTATTCAAACGAATATCTTGTTTGAACCTCATTCAAGTTGAGCTCTGACTTAGCATTCGATCCTTAGCTTTTTACAAACCTTAAACCTTAGAACAAGGTTCAAATTGTATTTAAACCTTACTGAAATCTTTTCCTCCTTATCTTTTAAGGAATTGATATATTTGAATTACTTTGCTCTGTAGCTAGATGTCATACTAATCATTCCTATTGAGAAATCCACCTTCAATAAGCATTTCATATGCATGAGACGTATAATTCTCTAGGATCCTAACTCCTCAACTTCACATAATCATGTGCATGTTTATAATTTAATAGTGATTTATTCTTCATATCTATTAGTTAATAAAGCAATCATACTTAGCAAACATTAAAATTAGAAGCTATTATTCATCTATTCAACAAATTTTTGGGAGGTATGGATTTATAAATCATTATTAAATATACTTTAAACTATGGTACTAGTCTTGTGCAAGTGTTTTTACATGAGTCAACCATTGCAAAAAACTTGCACAAGAATGATACTATATACTAATATTTCAAGCATTTAATAATAATTTATTATGTCAACTACTTAAGTCTCATGGGTAGAAAGACACCTTTGGAAAACATTGTTAAATAGATAACAAGTAGCTCTGATAGTAATATTTGTTAAGTTGAACAGTTGCATCAACCATTAGGTATGAAACATAAACCACTTTAAATTAAAAAGACGTACACACCAGTATGAAGTTGCCTATCAAAATTTTGTAGTATTTTATGATATTTATGATACACATTGTATATTCTACGTTGAATCTCACTTGTCAATGTTCACTAAATTTGAATGTTCATTTATTAATCTTACATAATGATCTAATATATATAATATATTATTTTGCATGATGTGGGTAATTAATATGTAATTTTTTGTATTTTTAATAGTGCAACTAAATTGTTTGTATACATAACAAAGAAACTCAAATGAATCAATTTTATAATACTGTTGAATGGGGTTCAAATGAGATTTTCAAACTTGTTCTATGAGATTTAAACCTAAAACCATGTTTGAACAATGTATCGAACAAGAATCTGATGCAGCAAACAAGTCTTAAGGATCATTGATTTTTTGTAATTTAACAAAAATAATTTATCTCACAATGACAAGCAATACAACATAAAATAGAATCAATTACTAATATAACACTTAATAACATTGCTCCAAGAATTAATGTAATACCTAACTACATTACTACAAGAATTAATAACACTTAACAACATTACTCCAAGAATTATATTAAATAGAACCTATTTATTAACATTACATTTAATAAAGTTACTTGACAAAATATTACAAACTCAAAGGCCTTTTACATCAGATATAATTATATCAAACAATATAGCAACTATGGCAAAATATCAGTTAGAGTCTAAATCAAGTGACTGTAAATCCCTTTAAATGACTAGAAGTTTAATGTTAATATTTTTTATTATATACAGTTGAATTCAATCGCCATTCATTCCAATGTTAACAGTCCTAAGTTTTGATATGAAAGAGAACCCTAGGTTCGAACACAAATGAGGTTTGAATCTTAAATAGTGTTTAATTCATCTCCAAACAAGATTCAAACATCTATTTTAAACATAATGTTTGCTCATAGATGTAAAACTAGGTTCTAAGAAAGATGAACAAAGAACAAAATTGTAATAGGAATTTAAAACAATGTTCGAACCTCATTTGCACATTAAATCATTAAAATAGGGCTCAACCATACCTCAAATAATATTCAAACCTCATACTACCTTTCCAAATAAAGTTCTAATGAGATTCAAACCATGTCAAACCAGCTTCCCTATTCTTACATGTTTTGTATACATAATCATAATCATATAAATGATTAAGCCTTAAGAAATATATATAAAGCACTAATAGTACCTAATGAGAGAAGAAAATTAATGAAAAATATGTTTAGTAGAATTAGAACAAAAATAGAAAAGTAAAACAAGCTTATTTCAAAACTAATTATAAAAGAAAAAAAAAACTTACAACAACAACAACAACAACAAGCCTTTATCCCACTATATGGGGTTGGCTATATGAATCCTTCATCTCCATCGTGTCCTATTATGTGTCAAAATAAACAAAAACAAAAAACTTAAACAAATAATAATCATAAGGTTTTTCTTTTATAGTTAAACTTTAAAATAAGCATGTTTAAACTTTCTAATCTTTTCCTCCAATCATACTCTAAATATTTTTCATTAATATTTTTTATCATCAAATATCTCTTTAGTTGTCATTATATCCTCCTATAAATTCAGCCACTACATGATTATATTTATGTATACAAAAATATGAATGATAAGAGTTCAAGGTTTGAACATGATTCAAGCAGGGTTTGAACCTAGTTCAAGCAGGTAAGATGTTCGAACCTTGTTCAAGGCTTTATTCTCAAGGTTTAGTATGTGATCAAGGTTCAAAATTTTTGTTACAACTTCACACCTTGGTTGATACATCTTAAAACCTAGATGCACAACTAATTATAGAACCTTAGGTTTGAAAACAAATGAATGAGCCTTATTAAAACAAAGATTAAAAACTAAATATATAACAAACCCTGTTCAATTTCAAACCTAGAGTTCTCCTTTCTATTAAAATTAATAATTATCAAAATTTAAATGAATGATGGCTGCATTCAAATTTATAAATTGATAAAAAAAGACCATTAACTTTTTGTTCATTTAATGGGGCTCACAATGAAATATTATGATAGAGGGATCACCTAAGACTAAAGAAAAATGCTATTTATAAGATGCCGAAGGCATGAATGAGAGATGTTTGAATAACTATCTTGCTTGAACATTGCATCCCTATGAACTATGCTTTATATTTCTATCACAAGCATAATTTGGTTTGAAATGAAATTCAATTTATATTTATACAAAAAAAACATATCGGCTAGAGTTGTCCAATTAATTATATTATGAGATAAAATCAAATTTTCTAATTGTAACTTAGATGCACTATGTTATGTGAATCCAAGTGTTTGGCAAAAAAGCACTAATAGAGAAGCTGAATAATGTAAATAAAAAAAATAATAAGATAAATGTATTCTAAGACTAAATGAGAAATGATTTCATAAAAAAAATGGGGAGTTGTACAGATAAAATACATAATAGTAAAAAATAAATTCTAGCAAAAAGAAAAACAAGACATGAAACTAGAATTAACATGAAAAATCTAAAAATAAAGTGAACTACTAAAAGAGACAAGGCTAAACATTACGCCATAAATTGTGTAGATAAAGTCAATAGAGTATATAACACTCAATAGAAAAATAGGATTTAGGAAGTCATAAGTTACAATATTCAAATGATAATCATAACATTACATAATCCAATGCTCAACCTGTTACCAAAAGTATTGATTTTATATGTTGTAATGTTCTCATATCATATATTAAAGTTTTAAAAAATAAAAATAAAAATTAGAACTCTCCTAAACCTATATTGATCTACCCCATTTGTAATAATAAAGCCATATTCCTCTGATTATTTATTTTAATTTTCATTTATTTGCACATCATTTCTATTTGCATATCAATCTTAAACATATTAGTTGATAATAATTACTCTAGAATTCATATTTTCATTTTACCTTATAACAATGAAAAAAAACACTTAGCCTTAAAAATATTGGAACTAAAATGAATACAAATCTGCAAGGACTCTAAAAGCATCATGAACACGGGAAAAACTATTGAACTCTTACAATCATATATGGAATAGCATAGAGTTTTCAAATGTGAATTAAATATTTTCTCAGATAATTCCCTTAAATAGATGTTGAGCAATTTTTTATTTATATTAGAGTTGAAAAAGTGGTGTTTTTTATGCGCATAAACCCTCCATTCAACATCTCAGATGTGATAACTTAAAACATTCTCTATGGACTCCAAAAATTCACATTGACTCTTGAGAGAGTTTGTTTGTCCCAAGCTAAATTTCTAACCGAAAGATTAGTTTGTAGATAAGATACCACACAAAAAATTTGTACTTATTTTACAAGGACTTTAAAATCTAGTTCCAGGCTTCCCAAATCCATAATCTCTAACAATTAATTACTTCTCCTAGTTATGAGAGAGAACTTTAAAAAGAATAGTTATTAAGCACTAAGATTTTGAAGTATGGTAACATCAATTTGAATTTTAGATCAAGAAATGCATCACACATAGCTTAAAGTGGATAGCCGGGAAAATGATGATGAACATAATCAAGATCCTTTGATTCTATTGTCCCAAATTATCATGGACCTTAATCTATTTAGTTGTCAACCCAACATGAGTGAAGAATATTTAATGAAATACATGAGCTGCATCGTCCAAGGATATCTTCAAAATATGGGATGGATGCCTATCAATGAGGATAACATCAAATTGACATTAACTAATAACGGGCTTCATGCTCTATCATTTACACTCTATGATTCATTGCTCAAAAAATTGTAGTCATGAGAGAATATACGAGATTTTTTGAGGTAATTTAATGATATCATTTCACGACAAACTAATTCGTCAAAAGGCCTCAATCAAAACTGTTTCTTTTTCATGGTTCTATTTAGTGGGAAACCACACAATCAAAGTACATTTGTTGCATCCTTGTTATAAAATTTGTTAAAGTAATCATATAGTGATATGATATTTGCTATTTGTAAGCTTAGATTTGTCACTCTTATCAAATGATTCTAAAAAGTGGATGAATTATTGCTCTTTCATCATTCAAGTGATAAACTCACTTGGAATAATTTTAGATTTCAGATATATTTTTTAAAAAATTTCATATTTTTATTAACATTTAAGCTCAAAGTGAATTGCATTAGATCTACATAAGTTTTGGTAATGGTGTTCCATTTGATTGTGATTTTCTATTAGCATGACCATCATTAGAGTTCTTAAATGATTTCATTTTATTATTTCATAATTTGTAAACTTTGCTTGCTTGCCAATAAAGGATTGCTTCATTGATTTGCATAACAATTTAATTTGTTCAAATATTCATTGCACCGTAGGCATTGTAATTATACCTTTGTATGTAGATGATGGAGTCTATATGATGAATTTATTATTATGTTTTACTAGTGTAATTATACCAATAATCTTTATTTTGAAATGAATTTTCTTCATAAAAGATTTTGAGCCGTATGTAAATGAAAGACAAATAATACTTGTAGGTTTTACAGATGAGTATTGAATTGCAAATTTGCTTGACTTAGAGTCTAGTCCTGAATGGTGTCATAGTATTTCATCAAGAAAAGAGACTTTTGTCAACTCTGGTCCTAAGGACATAGAGGATTCGACTTCAAAAAATAAGGCAATACCACCATGTAGATGAGGCAGGTGGAGAGCTTTCATTTTGAAAACAAATTTTCTTTTATAAAAGGGCTTGAAGGCTATATGCAAATGGAAAATAAAAATAATATTGTGAAATTTATGGGTGTTTGATTCTCTCTCATGACTACATCATTTTATTTGATCAAATTAGGAATAAAAGTTAAGGTATTCTTCATTTATAATTTGGCTGCAATTTATTATTTGTATTAGTCTTATTAACTTCAGTCTATATAGGGAGAGGATTGGGCTTGCTTAGTGACTCCAAGGATCACAACTTCACTCTATCAATGTCAAAATTTTGAATAATTTTATTTAATTTGTTGAAATTACTTGGTCAATTCAATGTTTTTTTTTCACTTGTAATTGCCAATTATTTTAACTAATATTTAATTTTAAGTCAATGACTTGATTTCTATTATAAATAAACTACTTTTTTACTCTAATTACTTACATTTTTATTACATATAATTTTCAGGTTTCATTTTCATTTAATTATTATTTGTTTCATTATTAATTTTAAAAACGAGTCCTTTAATTTTAGTTAATTATGTAATATGGTAGAGACATGAGCCTCAAACCTATTCATTTCTTGTGCAATCGGATGTCTTGGAGGACTAAACATGATAGTTTAACAACTTTGTATGGGAAACTGAACCATCGTAAGTCCATGTGGCGTTGGATGGGTCCCCATATGACTTAAAATTTGAACAAGATTTAGCATGTTGTGTAAAAGCTCTGATGTAGAAGCATAAATGAATCATATAGAAAACCAAATTGGGGTGTCACTTGCCACGAAACAGCTATGATGTAGAAGCATAGTTGAATTGATGTAAGATCACAATGGAATGTAACGCATTGGATCACTTGATTAAGAAATCCAAACCCTTGATTTCATCAAGCAATCCTGACTTGGATTTTTCAAAAGTTTTATCTTCAAAGCCATATGCAATGGTGCATAAAAAAGTATAACATGTTATGATTGTCTCTTACCCGTTGATACTAACATATTAAATAAAATGTAAATATGCATTGTCCCTATCCTTTGAAGAGATAATACATGCATGGAGAAAGTAAGGAACAGGCTCCTTACCGTTTTTGGTTTAAAATGAAAGACGCTTTGTTGGGTATTAAATTAACTTCATTTGCATTTGATTTGGGATGGGAAATCTTGCTAGCATAAAAAAGGATAATAAATGGCGGATCATTTAAAGATGAGCGGAAAAACATTTTATTTATCCAATGTTATAATTTTAATTTGTCTTCATTTTGTTCTTAGTCATCTATTGAAGTAACCCTTGCTTTCTTCAACAATTATGGACATCATTCAAACCTTCTCTAATAACTTCATTGAGCTTGGATCCACCATCATCCTCCTCATTACTCTCCATGACAGGCATCTAAATGAGTATTAAAGAAGCACTTCTCAAAAAAAAAAAAAAAAGCCTTAGAGCTTTCATAAGCAGGATGCCACTGAAGGTGACATTGTTAAAAATAGGGCAGCTATCTATAGCATGAAGGTCTAGGGCATTACTAAGGTGATGAGGTTAACATTCATACCTTCAAAGGCTCTTCGATAAAGGGTCTCATCAAGGTCTTTAAAGGGAACACATGCAAAAAGAGGACGATGTGACAAGGATGCTGTAATGTGGGACACTATCATTAATAATAAGCAACCACTTGGTTGAATCGCGCAATATTGTTCTCCAAAGGTATCAGCAATGAACAACAACGATATGTGTAAGTTGGGAAGAATTAACTTAAATTTCAAGCTAGGGGTTTGGGTCTAGCTAAAGTTTAGCCTTTCATCTGAATCAAACCAAATCAGACATGCTCCAACCAATTTGGTTGAGCCAGAAGATGACAAGCATAGGTTTGATTGATAGGTTAAGGCCACATTTGAATCAACTTTTTAATATCATTTTCAATTTTGAAAAGTCAAAAATAATTTATTTGTATTGTTTGGTTGCACTGCTTACTTAATACTTTTTAGAAAACTATTTTTATCAAATTTCGACCATGTTTTACTTGATGAAAAAGTAAAAAATAATTTCACATATCAGCACATTCTCACAAACAGGACACCCGATTCTGTCACCTCCGCTTCCACATTTTATGTTTTTTTTTAATTTATTAGTATAACTATCAAATCAACTAGTCAAAATATGTCTCAAGTAGCTAAGTTTATATTGTTATTTCTTAGTGAATTGCTAATCAAAATCTTCATAAAGAAAAATATAAAACACTCCATAAATTTATGCATGCTCGTCATTAAATAAAATTTAAGTAAAAATATGTGTACATATTGAAAAATTTATAAAAAAATCTAAAAAGAAATTATGTTTGTTTATTTAAAAATATATGGATATTAAAGTATTTTATATTTAAAACAATGATTAGAAGTTTAAATGTAAAGATAATATATTACTTTCTAGTTTCACAAAGCTTACATAAAACATTTTATTCAAACAACATTATTAGCTTTGACCACATCAACTTAAAAATCTATTTTCTCCACAAATACAATGTAAATCAACTTTTCAAAAATTAGGCTAAGGGTGAGGATAAGAGCACGAGTTAGCTTAGATTCATATAGGTTAAATTATCTATGAGTGCAATGGGTTTAATTTGAATAAAGTTGAGAAGAGCTAGAATTAATAGAACCTTCACTTGCATGGATTGCATCTAATGTAGAAAATGGGTTGATTTTAACTTGTATGAATTGAATTGAATCCAATCAAACTAATTCAAATTTGAGCAAATAAAGTCTAATTTTAAGTGTTGTAGAGATGAGGATGGTGAAATATGGAAGGTCAACCTTAGAGTCTAAAGGTTTTCGTTTAAGTAGATCTAAAAATGAAAATATGGAGTATAATTTTAATTGTAGAAGTTCTAGTGGTAGTGTTGTGACATTGGGTGAATAAGTCATTAAAAAGAGTGAGTGATTCAAATATCTAAACTCTATTGTTCAAAATGATAGTGAAATAGATGGAGTGTTATTAGTAGAATTCAAGTTAGATGGTTGAAGTGGAGGAATGCATCTGACCTATTGTGTGATAGGAAAGTACAGCTTAAACTTAAAAGAAAATTTTATAAGATAGTGATAAGGCCTGCAAAGATTTACGGTGCAAAATGTTGGCCAATAAAAGAGAAGCAAAAGACTAAGTTAAGTGTTGCAGAGATGAGGATGCTAAGGTGGATGAGTGCTTTACTCTTAAAGATAAAATGTGAAATGAATAAGTTCGGGAAAAAGCTGGAGCAGCTCCAGTGACAGATAAGATTAGAGAGAGTCACTTTAGATGGTTTGGCCACATAAAACATCGGCCATCAGATAACCCAGTTAGGAGAGTAGATGTATTGGATTTGCCTTATGTTAAGAAGGTAAAGGTAGACTTAAAAAGACTTGGTTAAGATATATACAAAATAACCTTAGTATACTTGAATTAAATGAGAATTTGACACATAATAGGACACAATGGAGAAGAAAGATTCATGTAGCCGACCCCACATAATGGGATAAAGACTTGTTGTTGTTGTTGTTGTTGTTGTAAAGTCTAATTTTAAGTGAATTAAATTTATGAATGATGGCTTTTGGTTAGTCTCAAATGGAATTTGACTCATTGGATAGATTTTAATCATATTTGAGAGAACTGAATAAATCATAAATGAATTTGGTTATGTCCAAATGAACGAGTTTGAGTGAATGCAGTCCTGACTTGAGTGGATTAAATCAACCTAAGATTGGTTTGACCAAACCCAACAACCTGTGTTTAGATTCAGGATTCAATTATGATCGAAAAAGTTACTTTGAGCGAAAAAAATAAAACATAAACTAAGCAAACAAATTGAGCTAGTTTCGAACCAAAATTGAGTAAAACTTGATATGATTTACATAATAGTCAAACTAAAACTGATTGTGATGAATTCTAGTTAATCTAGTCGGAGTTGGTTGAATTTAAGTGAATTTAGTTTGTTTGAACCAATCAAACTAGCTAGAGTAATTGGGTGAGCTACAATAAATGTGAACTAAACTAAAGAGAATTTAGGTAGGTTCAAACAGATTTGGATTTGTTTTGAAAGAAATTAAGTAAAAGTGTGGTAACTTGACACTTGCTCACATTTTTTTGAAGCTAAGCATTATCAAAAGGTTAGGCAAAAGCAAGCTTATAATCATTAGGTGTTTCAATCTAAAGGTAATAAAACCAACTTAGAAAAGCAATATATATAGTATGCCTAATCCATGCCCATGATCAATTGACCATCATCTAGGGGATAATGAGCTAAATAGTGAACTTGGGTTCAAGCAAGACTAGTATAAAGGTTTTTAAGCCCTTAATTTGAATTTATCAATGAACACTACTTGAAATTGAATTTAGAAAATAGTTGTTGAACTTAGCATTGGTTGATTTTGACATACAAATTCATTGGGCTTAAATTTGATGAGTCATGATGACTATTTTAGTTGAATTAGCTAGCAAGGCATGGTTTAGACCCAATACAAAGCCTCCTTAGCATAAATTCACAAAGCTTTGTCACAGACACACACACACACACCCTTGAAATCGTGCAATCAATTATTTGTAAAAAATTTTTATTCATGAGATGAGGCATAAGTCTTGAAGTACTTTGAGGAATAATCTATTAAAAATTAAATATTAAATTAATTAAAATATAGAAAAATATGCATTAAACTATCCAAATAAGATCATCACATTAAGTCTCTCCCACTTCAAAATAAAAAAAACTGAACTAAGTAACTAAAATTATAATTTATGAATTCAAAAATCTCTCCATTCTCATTACCTAATGGAGTTTCACTAGAATCATCATTATAGTGGATTGTTCTCTTCTTCCTCATCTTTAGTTGTGTCAACATCCTCCTGCCTTTTCCTCATGCTTGATTTCAATAAATAAAATCATTAATTAAATTGTAAAATAATGAATATGTTGATGATTAAAATTTTTATTACATAAAATTTTATACTAACATTTTCTATTACTTCATTATTAACTTGTGTTGGTCTTATTTCTTTCTCCATCAAAAATTCAACAATGAGATCATTTTGCAAATGTGATGGTGTAACTTCATTTTCATCTTCCATAAACTATTCATTATTAAGCGACAAATCATTACAAACTAAGATATCTTTATCATCATCTAAAATTATCATCTTTAAATTTATATCATTTAATCTCTTGTTATATATGATGTAAACCATTGAGTCCTTATTCTCAATTTAATTGATTTGGGTTTAGGTATAAAAAATAACAAAATATAATTTACTTTATATAAAAAAAATTATTAGTTAAAAATTTAACTTGCTTAATTTTCTTGGATATTGTATTTCTTACAAATTGCACAGAAAACCATAATTTTTGAGAAGATCCATTAAGACACTTAGGCTTATTTTAAGTAAGACAAGATCCACAAAATAGTTACTAAAAAAACTTAATGTCTTTCCTTTTTATCATTTATGATATAAAAGTATAAATATGAAATCAATTCAAAGTGCAATGCCATATGACCAACAAATAAGCATACGCAAAATAAAGTAGCTTAAGGTGGTGAATATAAGCAATAGCCCATAGAACAAAATAGACAATAAAAAGCCTAGAACCAATCCATAATAATTGTTAAAATTAAAGACAACAAAAGACATGATGATACATGTAGGTCTTATTGTGTTAATAAGATCATAATATAATTCTTGTTAAGAGAAAGATAAAATGTAATACTATGTATTTAGAAGTGCTATGGTTGGCAACACTAACCTGTCGAAGACTCAATGAGCCAGCACGAAATGTTTTTGCAGCAAGAAGTTTTTGATAAACTTCTTCAGGAAGAGATTCTCCAGTTTCATAATGTTTTGCAATACTAAACAAGGTATCCCTATCAAATAAAAAGTATAAATAAGATATTTCGTTTGTACACTATTAAATATTAAATGAAAAAAGCAACATCTTTTTTTTCTAAAAAATGATTCTTAACTCATATTAATGTGTATAACAAGAAATCTTCCTTTTATATGAATATAAATTCAATGTCAATACCTCTCCTTATAGAAAGAGAAGCCTCTTTTTTTTTCACCACATTGAGTTTCAAACCTGACCCCACTTAGTGGGATAAAGGTTTGTTGTGATGACATGAGAATTCATACTCATAAACTTAGAAAGATGAAAATCACATACACCACTTTATCATAGACAAAGCATAAGCTCTGATATGACTTGCCCTACTCCTATACCATGGAAAAACACTTCGCTATGAATGCTAGATATATCACTAGGACATTTAATTAAATAGCTATTAACTTCAGTGCAACAGGAAAACCTCATGGCATTAATATAGCCCATCATATCCCACCAAATTGTTGTAAAACTTAAAAACATTTCGTACTTGCCCCATCTTCTCTGATTTTATGACTGCTACAAACTCTTATATTGCAAAAACTACATTAAACTTTAATTAGGGTGTTAATTAGGGTGTCGAGTGTTTCCTAACATCTTTATGAATCCTTATTTTCCATTCGCTCATGTTGGCTATTGCATGAGGTGTTAAATCAACTCTTTACAAATCATTTTGTATAATTTCTTTATACAACCTTTGGTCTACTCATTTTTCTTCCTAATTCTAAAACTAATTTTATTGACAAGCTAATGTGTGTATTTTCTAATCTCCACTTGAATTAGGATTCGCTACCTTGACTTGAAACTACAAGTCCAACTCACTCAATCTCTTGAACAGGTAGATAAACTATTATAAATTTTTTCTTCAAGAGAAACAACATCTACTTCTTGATTTGACATATGCATATACACAAACTAAGACTTGGCACACAAAGATCCACCAAGGCCTACTACAATTTGCAAAACAAAATTATAAATAAAATTACCAAAACAAAGGATTTCAAACGCTTCGACAATGCTTAATGGCTATTACCCTATAAATATTAAAACCAAACTCTTAAATACACAAGATTGAGATGTACAATATAAAAGCACTTTATTACTTAGAGGTTGGAAGAAAAAAGACACTAAAATGGAAGCCTTTCAAAAATGGATTATAGATGGATCATCATCATTAGGATCAACTATTTGATCTTGATATTATGAATCATTATTTTCCATTAGTTCATGTTGATTCTAACAAAGGTGTTAAATATACTCTTTGAAGATTATTTTGAATGATTTCAATACACAATCTTTTAAATCTATCCAATATCCTTTTTAACCTCCAACATAATGTTTTATCTACCCATCTCATGCATTTATTTTCTACTACTTAGTTATAGATGTCATCTTATCTTTGATATAAGGCACTCCAATTGTTCCCCTAATATATGATCATTCCTTGATTTAATATTTCTAATTTTGCTACACATGCATATCAACATGCTCTATTTCACCTCAACTAAGTTATCAAAGACTTAGATCCATCCAATATAGCTCTTCTACTAGAAATTTTATAAAACTTGCATGCAAGTCTCCATTATAACATCTAATCACTTAATACTCCTAAAGCACTTCTCTATTTTAATAATCAAATCTTAACTCTATAAATTATATCATCATTTATTTCCCTGTTCTTCTATATAATGGATATAAGATACTTAAATCTAATACAACCAAACATAGCTTTATCTTCATATAATAATATTGGCTAATAATTAACAACATGCTAATTAAAATTACATATCATATAGCATTACATAACAGCTCTTTTAATAATTAAAATTTTGAAAAATACATTAAGTTTACTAAAAACAATAGAGAGAGATCACCTTTAGGATATTGCACGTTCTTAAATCCTAAGAAAATCTGAAGGTGGAATGAAAAGTTCATATGAGGTTCTATTATGATAACAAGCCAACTACCACTATCTTACATAATCTCTTCAGCACAACCAAACAAAATATATTGAAATTGATAGACATTTTATAAAAGAGAGTTTTGGTAGTGGTCTACTATACATTTTATTTATGTCACAAGTGATCTACTTATTGATATACTCACCAAAAGATTACAAAGAATGGTTTGATTTAAAATAATCAAGCAAATTTGAAATGAATAACGTCAATTCATTTGCTTAAGGGGGGTGTAAATGTATGTACAACCCAAGATTTCTACCTCCGCATAAAATCTCTACCTTAAAGCACCATACGAGACCACCGCCCCCACCTCACACCCACAATGTCATTGCCACCTAACTAAATCATATGGACACTCACTGCTAGTTCACCGATCAAATGAGACTTGCATGAATATACAAGAAATCGCAATTGGATTGTCCTTATAACAAAATTTGAAAGTATAATTTTAGCACTATGACATTCCTACTATAATTATTTTATAGTATTCATATTCAATGTTTAAAAAAGCAAATCGGAAACAGAGACATTATGTCGTACCAAAGACAGGTATAAATCTCAACAAAAAAATAAAAAAAATCATAAGAATACAAATAATTCATAGATTTGACAAACTATCAACATATTATCACAAAGATAAAAACCACAAATCATAATCTCAAATATTAATATAAAACATAAATTTGAAACAAGATTTCATGTAAGCACTCACTTAAAATTTAAATGCACCATAAGGATCAAGATTTACAATGACCTCATCATCACTTTTATCATTTTCAGAAGAATCATTATATGTAATAACAATCATCCTTAAAATATGTCTCATCATCTTTAAAATATTCTTCAACTATGACAATTTTCTGCTTACTTTCTATAGTAGTTAAAATATATTCAATATGATTTTAAATAAAATAATAATTAATAACACAGTAAAAGATGAAGGTATTGCTCTAACACATGCTTCTCAAAGATGCATAGCTGCTCCGAGACTTTGGCTCCTACTTAGAGGAGAGAAAAATGTTGGCTTGTAAGATCTGGGACATACAAACAGCTCAAAATTGACAACATATTAATAGGTACAATAATTTATAAAATATATTAATATTATAACAAATTAATTATAATTGATATTTATAAAAAGGCTAAATAATCAGAGAGACAAGCCTTTTGAAATAATGTTTCTGTTCTATCACATATTTTAAGACATCTATTTTGTATGTTTTCTATTTGAAACCTCCCAAGGATTATATAATTCATGTACATAAGTTGGAATAAACTCAATTAATTTCTCAATTCTTATTATTATATCTAAAACCTAAAATACTCTTAATGGATACTTATATAAGGCATTGTAAAAATTAATTAAAATTATGTCAAAATATATTTTAGGCCTTAATCAAAATATGGATTAAGATCATTCATGATTGAAATAGGGTTATAGTTCAAACCTTCATAATTAAAAAGTATCTTAACACATTTAACTTAAAACATCACCACTTTAATGAGTGGTTAAAGATGTAATAGATCTCTAATTAGATTAAGGGCATTCAAAAAGAATATGAAGATTAAATAAGAATTCAACGTGATTAAAGTTAATTATATCAATTATGAAAGTATATGAAGTGTTAAATCAATTGTAGCAAGCAAATAACTAGATAATTATATTAAATATTGTAATGGCCCATATTTAAGCATTAAACATGTAGAATTGCACAACAACAACAACAACAACAAGCCTTTATCCCACAATATGGGGTTAGCAACATGAATCCTTTTCCTCCATTGTGTCATATTAAGTGTCAAATTCAAACTTAATTCTAATAAACTAAGATAATTTGTATACATCCTAACCAAATCTTTTTAGGTCTACTTCTATCTTTCTAAAATAAAGTAAATCTACTACATCTAACCTCCTAACTGGTTAATTGAACGGCTGATGCTTTATATAGCCAAACCATCTAAGGCAACTCTTTCTAATCTTATCTGTCACTGAAGCTACTACAACCTTATCACGTATGTATTCATTTTGTATTTTATCTCTGAGTGTAAAGCAACTCATCCACCTGAGCATTCTCATCTTAGCAATACCTAACTTAATTTTATGCTCCTCTTTTACTAGCCAATATTTCAAGCCATAAATCATTGCAGGTCTTACCACCATCTTATAAAATTTTTCTTAAGTCTAAGTGGTACTTTTCTATCACACAACAGACAAGATGCATTCCTCAACTTCAACCATCCAACTTGAATTCTACTAATAACATCCCCAATTACTTCATCAACATTTTGAACGATAAACTCGCGATATTTAAAACGTTCACACTTTTTAATGACTTGATCACCCAACGTCATAACCTCACAATTAGATCTTCTACAACTAAATTTACACTCCATATACTCATATTTAGATCCACTTAAATGAAAACCTTTAGACTTTATGGTTGACCTCCATAATTCAAGTTTCTCTTAAAAAGCATACACCAAGGTACATCCATCCTCCTGTAAATGCCTAATAATAATATCCATAACTAAAGCAAAAAGATATGGGGTTAAAACCAATCCTTGATGTAATCTAACTAAAATACAAAAATAATTGGTCCATCCTCCCTGTGTTTTTTTAGCATAAGTAATAGCTCTACTATACATATCATTAATGACTTGAATATAGCCAATATTAACTGCTATATTTTCTAGAACTCTCTAAAGCACTTCTCTTGGAATTTTATCATATGCTTTCTCTAAATCAACAAATATCATATATAGATCCTCACTTTTTCTATACTTCTCCATCAAACCTCTTAACAAATGTATAGCATCCATATTAGACCTACCCGACATGAAAACAAACTAATTTTGAGACATTTTTGTTTGTCACCTATGCTTAATTACACTCTCATAATTTTAATATATAGCACATTAACTTAATTCATCGATAATTTGCACACTCTTGTGCGTAACTTTTTTTTTAAAATAGGAATCAACAAACTCTTTCTCCACTCATGTCATCTTTTTAGTCTTTAAAATAATATTTAAAAAATTGATAAGTCAAAAAATTTCTTAATCTCCAAAGCATTTCTGCACTTCTATTAAAATATTTTCAAATCCTACTATTTTTCAACACATTATTATCATTAAATCCTCTCTAACTTCAATTTTACTAATACGACGATAAAAATAAAATTCTCTATTTTTATTTAGGGTACTAAGGTTATTGAAATCAATCATATTCTCACAACTTTCATTGAAAATTTATCAAAATATCTCATCCACTTATGTTCACTATCTTCTTCTAACAAAATTTTTTTACAATTTTTTTAATGCATCTCATGAACTAAATATTTACTTCTCCTATCTCTTTGATATTCAATCAATTGTATAAAGCACTAAAAGTTAAATTTTTTGTATTATATATTATTTTCTTAGGATCTCTACAGACCACTTTATATATTTTTCAATTCTCCGAATATTTACATGTAAACCAAGGTTTATGACATTTTTTTTTTTTTTGCATATTTTGACTCCACCACTGACTATTTTTATCAAAAGAGATTTTTCCTTTTGATTCTCTAAGCACATTTTTTGCAACTTGTTTAATCTCACTTACTAATTTTTTTCCACATAACATTAGTGTTCTCATAAAAATCCTAAATTTTAAGATCATATAGTTTAATCTTAAAAATATTTTTAATAATATTTTTAAAGTACTCCATCTAATCCAAGGACAATATTTCGATTTATTTTTCATCTTTCAACCATTCATCTTAAAATCTAAAACTAGTAGTCGATATTGAGGACTTAAACTTTCTCTCGGAATGACCTTACAATCTTTACAATCTAAATAATCTACTTTTTTTATTAGAAAATAATTAATCTGTGTTTTACTAAAACCATTCTTATATGTATAAATATGCACATCTCTTTCGTAAATAAAGTATTAACAACTACAAAATTATAAGTTAAAATAAAATCTATTATAGTCATACCTTCTTCATTAGTAACTACTCACTACTGTGAATCTTACAAAATCTTCTACTATCGATATTTAAATTTCTTTTAATAAATACTAAGTATATCATTTATATTAATCTCTCTAAGTCATTCCAAAATTTTCTTTTAAGCATACATCCAAACATACTTAAAAAACATAAACACTTATAACATTAATAATTTTAATATTAATAATAATCTTTAAATCTATAATTATATCTCTAATCCTATTAATATCTAACACATTATTCTTCAAATTTTTATTTATAATCATACCTACTCCTACATAAATACCAAAATTTAAAAACTAAACTATCGATCTCCTAGGCTTTCTCCCCAACCCATTTAGTTTCTTGAATACATAAGATATTTATCTTCTTATAGATCATAATATCTATTAACTCTATTAATTTACCTGTAAAAGTGCATATATTGTAAGTTTCTAACCTAATATTAGTTTCATGGACTAACTTTTTGTTTGTATCCGTCCATAATATGGGAACCCTTGCTTATTTAAACATTGCACCTGGGCTCCGATGCAACAGCCTTTAAACACTTCTCACTATATTCAGGCCATACATCACGTTGCTTCTAGGGAATGCCTTAGCATTAACACAATGTATTAAAGAATTTATGTCAAATTTTTTTCAATAAGTTTTATGCTGACTGTGGACTACCTAACGCAACCCGGGACTTGAGATCCAACAAAGGTAATGCTAAAATCATTAAAAATTTATTTAAATTATTATCATGTAAAATTGCACATTATTAAAAAAATTATTCAAGATGAAACCCTGAATGTATGTAGAAGCCCACATAAAAACACCTCGATGCTTATCCCTAGATGTCACCAATGACAACCTTTTTTGCTGGTGTGTAGGCCTTGAGGTAGTTGAGGTGATGCCTCATAAGTTCATTAAAAATGCTACATTATATCATAATATAATATTAATATATGATATCTTATATAACTAAATAATATAATCTCTTTGACCCACAGAAGCATATTTGACTTGTTAGCTCATTCAAATCCTGATATTGAGGGTGGAAAGGTTAGTGATCCGAGTATAGGTCATCTTTGTTTTCATGTGAGCACGAGGCAGAGCGAGAGTGAGAAGTGAGGATTGATAGACAAGAGTTATCTTTGAGTCAAGGGTGTGAGATAAAGCCGAGTACAAGAGACAAGAAGAGTGATGTAGAGTCTTGAGTAAATTTTTATTGATTTTATTTATTTATTTTCTATTTTAGATGCTAATATTTTTTTGTATTAATATGTTCATCTTTGTTTTAAGTTTTAGAGTTTTATTGGTTAATTTGTTTTCTTTTATATTAAGCTACTATGTTAATCTTTTTTTAATTTATTTATTTATTTTATCAATAGAAGGTATCCCACATTGATTGTAACATATTATTTTATTGCACTAATGAAGTAAAAAAAAGTTTTATTGCTAAAGTGAAAGAGCAACAAAGATTAATTTACATTATTTTACTTCATTCTAAAATGAAGTAATTTTATCGTTGTTCACACATAATAAATAATTCCAAATATTACCTATTATTTATTTACAAGCCCCACTTCAAAGATTATTTTAACCCACATAAAATAAATTTACATTAACATTTAAGATTTGAGATTTGCTTTCTTTTTTCTTATTATATGATTTTATGATTTTATGATTTATGTATTATATGATGAACTAAATAGATATGTCAATCATTTATGTCATATTTATAAATTATCCTCACTTTATGAGTTGCTTTCTATTTTGAGGCATGCACCTTACCCTGTTAAAGCAAAATATCTCATTTCTAAATTTCACTTTTTTAAAGCTTGAAATTGCATATTGAGTTACAAAACAACATTTAACCTGAGTTGATGGAAGTTCACCTATTCATATGTATCTTAGAAGCTAGTAAAAAGTTTTGATATGGGAATTCTCCTCAAATTTAACAATTTTGAAATTGCATACCAAGAATTATGCTTTGGTCATGCTCTGTAAGCAAATCATATCATGCTACTAGGTAAATTAAACCTATAGGTTGGTTCAATGGTTTAAAGTTAAATGAGAAAGATCTAGTTAACCAAGAGAAGAGGAATTATATTATATCATGCGACAAAGGACTTAAAATGATGTGATGGCATACCTAGAACATTGTGCTTGATATAGGTGGTTTGATTTATAATGCATAAATAGTTCAAGGAGGTGGAGTTTAGATTAACACGTAAGAACACTTTTGAACTACTCGCTCAGGAAAAATACCTAGAAATCTCTATCATCTTTAGGATGTTAGAGAGTTCGTTCTTCATGAGACACTTTGATTTATATTCTAATAGATTTCTCCTAAACTTATATTAGAACATCTTTTGATTTGAGTCTTACTTCCTATGAACACAAGCATTCATGGTTAATTACCTCTCTTATCGCAGTTGGAGAACACTCTCAATTAAGATTGAAAATATACATGAATATCTGGTATAAGTCAGTATCTAGTGGTGTTGTGTGGTGTGGATAATTATTTTTTTTTAAAAGATAGTCCCGATCAAGATCTCATAGTTTCATCATCCCAGGGCTATCGTTATTCCAATTTACCAATATCAGAAAGCAAGTAGCTGTAATGTCTAGGGAGTTTGATTAGCATCCATGGATTGCCTTGTCTCAGAGATCCTAAGTGTACTAGAGTTGTTGTGCGGGTGTTATCATGAATGAAATTTGTTTTGGAAATATACATTTGGGCTTATATCTTTTAAAAAGCTAATTTTGTGTAATTGCAATATGCTTAACAAACAAATATAAGGCTTATATATATTGGAATGCTATTGTTTTAAGAAAGTTCGTATGACAAACAAGTGATTGGGCATACATCCATTAGAATGCTAGTTTAGATGATGTGATGTTTGCATGACAAACATAGGTTAGACTTACATCTATTAGAATGCTGTTAGATTGACTAACATCTCTTTGTAATATTGTAATTTTAGGAAAGTCCACATGACGAACAAGTCATTGGGCTTACATTCATTGGAATGCTAGTTTGGATGATGTAATGTTTGCATGGCAAATACAAATTGGACTTACATCTATTAGAATGTCATTTTTTAGAGTAATGTTTGCATTGCATACATGAGTTGGTCTTACATCATTGGAATGCCAGTGTTGGGTTTGACTTACATCCATTTAAAATGCCAGTTAGGCTTACATCAATTGAAATGCCATGCAGTGATGTTCATATCGTGAACAAGTGATTGAACTTACATCCTTTAGAAATGCTAAATTTGGGTTGGGCTTACATCCGTTTGGAATGTCGATTTGGATTATTGGTGATTGCTTTGCAAACACAAGTTGAATTTACATCTATTAAAAAACTGTTTTGAATGTGAAGTTCACCTAGTGAATAATTTAGCTAGAATTAATGTGAAATTTGCCTGGCGAATATAAGTTAGATTTACATCCGATGGAAGGTCTAAGCTGCAAATTGAATTTGCCTTATAAACATTTAAATTTGGATTTAAATATTTGCAAATAAAACTTGGTTATATCCATTGGAATGCCAAGTTCAAGTATGAAATACATTTTGGACTTGCATTCCCTAAAATGCTAAATGTTAAATGTGAATTTTATTTTTTACACCATGAGCTAGTCTTACATTCATCGAAAGGTCTAGATCTATGGGGTTTACTTTGTAGGCAAACGATTGGGATTACATCCATTGGAATGCCAAGGTTTAATGTGTGGATGGTGTTTGCTTTGTATACATAGATTGGACTTGTGCTTATTAGAAAGCCACCTTTAATGTGCTAATATGTTCAAACCCATAAAATGATTTAATTTTAATTCCCCAAATTCCATTAAGTTTGGTCGGATTATATTCATTAAAAATTCTAAGTTATTTTATTTCATGTTTCAGAGTTCGATCATTTCTTTTGTTTTGATCTTCATTTTTATGTGAAATTTTAATATTTTAAGTGCAATTATTTCCAATGCATTTTGACAACATAACAACTTAGCAGTACTATATTCACAAAATTTAGTGTGATGCACACTCTTATCCCTTGCTTCGAATACAAGATCGACAGAGGGAGGTAGTTTCATCTCGCGCTAAACCCAAGGTCGACAATGGAGGCCTTCAAAACTTTCATAGCCTGATCTAAGATTAGCGGACGCTGGTCTTCGAAATTGAAACTTTTGATTTATTTAATTTTAAATTATATAATTTCAAGTTAATTATTTTTTATGTTCATAAAATGATGACTTAGCGATGTTGTGTTTGGCAAAAATAATATTTTCGCGCTCTTCTCCCTTGCTCTGAATCCAAGATCAATGAATGAAGGTAATTTCAATAGTGGAGGCCTTCGATTTAACCCGCAAAGCAAAAAATTTAATTTTGAAATTTATCTAAAATTTGAACCACCAAAAGCCTTTTCTTCGATTTGGATGAAAACGCCCTTGATTAGTCCTTCCTAAAACTTAAGAAGAGAGAGGTAGTTTGGGAATTAGGCCTTTTCTCAATTTATCATTAAAGAGCCTGGCTAGGGCTCAGTTGAAGGCCGATTGACTGAAGAGGATTTTAGTCAAATGTGCAAGGGAGAGAAAGAAAGGGGCTCAGCTTGTCTTTGGTCATCAAGGAAGGGACTCGATTTTGATACTTGTGCAGTAAGGAGAAGTCAACCAAGGTGGTCAAGCCTCTCTCTCTCTCTCTCTCGCTCTTGCGTGCATGTAAAAGAGTCGGTGTGTATAAGAGTTCGGCCGACACTCCTTCCCCTTCCTCATAGGATTGAGCTCTCCAATTGTTCCTTCTTGTTCGAGCAGTTTTGCCGCCATGGATATCAGTTAGGTTTATGACTTTTTTCCCATTTCTCTCTTTCAAAATTTCCCCCCTTTCTCACTTTTTTTTTATTTCAGCCGTGAACATTAACTATTTAAGGTTAGATTTTTTTCAACTTTAATAATAATTTTCCTTACAGGTGATATATGCTAGTACATGAATCATCTATATCTAGTTTGATTATGAATGCTAAAATTAAAAAAGTATGTTGTTGGATATCATGGATGCAATGTTGTCCAAGTTATGTCCTTATTTGAATAAAAATTATTATCATTTATCATGATATAAATAGCTAATTCTTCAGATTGTTATATGATATATTGAAGTGTACTATTAGTACTAATGACTAATTTATGATAGTGTAAATGGACAAATTTATTGAGATTTAAATAATTGATATCAGCAGCTAATATACTGTTATGATTAGCTCATTATGATGGGCCAATGGGTCCATTCATATGCCAAGTTCAAAGGGCATCCAGTGAAACCACCAAGCTTACAATGGAGTGATGACCCTAATAGTGTTGGCTTTGCCCAGGCAAGCCTAGTAATTATTATTAAGTATATTCATGTGCATTGATGTGGGCACCAAAATACACCATTCGCTCACATTTTATGTTCGTTTTGCTCATTTAGAGTTTTAGGAGGAACAGTGTGAGATTTCAAAGGTAGATTGAAATATTTGATAACGAAGATTCCCGCAAAATAGTGAAACCGACCAGGATTTATTTTGATACAAGATTATCATAGTCTCGTTCATTACATCTTTAACACAATGCCAAAAAAGCATTCTCAACTAAAATATCAAACTACACTCTAAAAAAGAGCAGCAAAATGTAAGCACTAGTATAGAAGGGAACCAACCCAATCAAGTTCTCAAGATTTCATCCTCTTAGGTCAACTTGAGTGACCTAATTTACATTTGATAATGAGTTTAAAATCATGTATCTAGGGAGATAGGTTAACAACCTTTCAAATATGAGAAGTAAATTAGGTGGTAGTATGCCAAAGAATATCTCATCTCGAGATAAGGTTTAAAGTTTGTTTTGAATGAAGAAAGGCTCTAATTAGCACGGATCATAATTTACAATAAAAACAACAGCAACAAGTCTTTATCCCACTATGTGAGATCGGCTACATGAATCATTATTCTCCATTGTGTCATATTATGTGTCAAATTCTCATTTAATTCAAGTATACTAAAGTCATTTTTTATATATCTTAACCAAGTCTTTTTAGGTCTACCTCTACCTTTCTTAACATAAGACAAATCCAATACATTTACTCTCTTAATCGAGTCATCGGATGGTCGACGTTTTATGTGGCCAAACCATCTAAGGCCTCTCTCTAATCTTATCTGTCACTGGAGCTACTCCAACTTTTTCCCAAACATACTCATTTTGCATTTTATCTCTAAGAGTAAAGCCACTCATCCACCTGAGCATCCTCATCTATGCAACGCTTAGTCTTATGCTTCTCTTTTATTGGCTAATATTTTGCACTATAAATCATTGCAGGTCTTACCACCATCTTATAATAATCTCCCTCAAGTTTAAACTGTATTTTTCTATCACACAACAGGTCAGATGCATTCCCCCACTTCAACCATCCAACTTGAATTCTACTAATAACATCTCCATCTATTTCACCATCATTTTGAACAATAGAGCCTAGATATCTCAATCGCTCTTTTTTAACTTATTCACCCAATATCACAACACTACTCTAGAACTTCTACAACTAAAATTACACTCCATATATTCAGTTTTAGATCTACTCAAATGAAAACTTTAGACTCTAAGGTTGACCTCCATAATTCATCTTTCTCTTGGACTCCCTCTCTAGTCTGATCAACAAGAAGAATGTCATTAACAAAAAACATACACCAATGTACATCCTCCTACAAATGCCTAGTAAGAACATCCATAACTAAAGCAAAGGGATATGGGCTTAAAGTCGATCCTTGATGTAATCCAACTGAAATAGAAAAATATTTTGTCAATCCTCCTTGTGTTTGGACACAAGTAACAGCTTTAGTATACATATCCTTAATGACTTGAATATAACTAATATTAACTCCTTTATTTTCTAGAACTCTCCAAAGGACTTCTTTTGGAACTTTATCATATGCTTTCTCTAAATGAACAAATTTCATATGTAAATCCTCTACTTTCTCTATACTTCTCCATCAAACCTCTAATCATAGCATCATAGTAGATCTATCTGGCATAAACCAAACCTGATTTTCAAAAATTTTTGTATCACATCGTAACTTATGCTCGATAACTCTCCCATAATTTTAATGTATGACACATTAACTTAATTTATCTATAATTTGCACACTCTTGTGCATCATTTTTATTCTTAAATATAACAACCAACAAACTCCTCCTCCACTCATATGGCATCTTTTTAGTCTTTAAATTAATATTAAAAAGATTCATAAGCTAAGAAATTCCTTGATCTCATAAGCATTTCCACACTTCTATTAAAATATCATTAGGTCCTAATGTTTTTCCACACTTCATTTTTTATAGCTTCTCAAACTTCAAATTTACTAATATGACGATAAAAACAAAATCTTTATCTTTGTTTAGGGTACTCAAATTGATAAAATCAATCGTATTCTCAGATCCTTAATTAAAAAGTTTGTCAAAATAACTCATCCACCTATTTTCAATATACATTTCTACCAAAAGTATTTCATGATTTTCATCTTTAATACACTTCACTTGAACTAGATCTTTATTTCTCCTATCTTTTTGTTTAGCTAACTTATACATATATCTTTCACCTTCTTTGGTATTCAATATCTTGTATAAATAACTAAAAACTTAATTTTTTGTATTACATATTACTTTCTTAGAATCTTTACGGGTCACTTTATATCTTTCTCAATTCTCAGAGTTTTTACATCTAAACTAATTTTTATAATAAATCTTATCATTTCTTATCTTCTCTTGCACTTTTTGACTCACCACCAACTATTTCTTATCTTCTCTTGCACATTTTGCCTTCGAGGTTTAGAAGTTTTTTCTTTTGATTCTCTCAACATATTTTGCAACTTGTTTAATTTCAATTATTATTTTTTCTAACATAACATTAGCTTTCTTATAAACATCTCAAATTCTAAGCTCTTAAAGATTGCTCTTAAAAATATTTTTATTAGTGTTCTTAAAATGCTCCATCTAATCCTAGAACAATAATTCGATTTATTTTTCATACTCAAATCCTTCATCTTAAAATCTAAATCAATCGATATTGGGTACTTACTTTTACTCGGAATAACCTTCAATCTCTACAACCTAAATGATCTATTTTTCTTATAAAAAAATAATCAATCTGTGTTTTACTAAATCTATTTTATAAGTAATAATATGATCGTATATTTTCTTAAATAAAGTATTAGCAATTACAAAATCATAAATTAAAGCAAAATCAAATATAATCCTACCTTCTTCATTAATCACTTTAAATCCAAAGCCACTACGAATACTTCTAAAATCTTGTACCAACATACCAATATGTTCATTTAAATTTCCTCCAATAAATACATTTTCTTCAAAAAGTATATATTAATCATTTTAAGTCGCTCCAAAATTTTTCTTTTGAGTCTACATCCAAACCTACTTGAGGAGCATAAACACTTAAAATATTGATAATCTTAGTATGAACAACAATCTTTAAAGCTATAATTCTATATCCAATCCTATTAATATTATAATATTATCCTTCAAACTTTTATCTATAATTACACCTACACCATTCCACGAATAATAATTTAGAGATGTAAAAATTTCCCATTAAAACTACAACACAATTGGATTGTTCGACTCATATTGAAATTAGCTTAAAGGTATAGAGAATGGCTAATGCAGCTTAGAGGCACAATGTATGGCCAATACGAGTCAAAGGCATTAAGATGACCAATTCAAGTGTCCAAAATAAGGTAAGTTTCACCAAAAAAACTATAGCCATAACGCACAAGTGTTGAGTATATTAAAGAACCACATCCTCTAGATAAGGTCAAGCCATAACAATTATCAAATCTCACCATGAGGCTTCCAAACTTAGAAAATTCATAAAATATTATGTAAACTATAAAACTAAAACCCAAAATTATTTGCATGCAAACCAAGGACCTTGTGCTACCAAACATGCTCAATAGCCTATTTCAAAAAAAAAAAAAAATCTGCCAACTCAATCAACTTCTGAAATACAACAAATATGTACCCTCGATAAAACAATAAGAGGGAGAGAGGCTTTCTCATTGCAAAACACAACATAATCTCAATCCCAAAAAACGTTGTCCAAGGCCACAAACGTTATATGTGATGTATTGACTTATATAGTACATTTCAAATATAGAACCTTGCTTTGGCTATGTCAGAAGAGTTTAACTAAATTAACATTACCTTTGAGGCCCAATGAAAAACTTAATCAACATCAATCATGCCTTCATCCAAGGTTGTAAGTTCTAATTGCTATGCCACATTGCTCAAATGCCAAGTCCCTAAGATCCACTCATGAGATTCTTCAAAATCAATTTAGTAAAGCCCATGCACAAGCCTCCCTAAACCACTAAGGATGTAAGTCCCATAATTATTTCCAGGCCAAGCCAAATTACCACAAATGACGCAAAAACACAAATACAAATATACACTCTAAGTAAATCACAATCTTCATGCTATGTTTGTACCAAATAGAGCTCTCTCTACCAAGCATAGTGTTGTCAATACGGACTTTTATTAGAATGAAATTTGTACAAACAGACATACCACATGTCTTATCCATATCCATATCCATATTCAATCAATCCTCAAGTTAAGACAAACTCCTATAAGACCAATCAAAATTTAATTGCAAGCATTCCCTCAAGATATAAGATTCACCATTCCCAAAATCAAGACATACTCTCTCTTACAAAAATAATACTCAAATCCGTGAGCTCAAGATGCTTCTTCAAGGATACTATATCCAATCCCAAAGCTCAAACCAACAAGAGGTTCCCTAAGGTACCTCATGGACATGCCAAAATGTTTGCTATCATGCAGATGCTTGAGTCAATAATGAAATCTTAGGGATTGACCAAAGTCAAATGTCCAATATATATTACAATCTTTATTACAATGCCGATACTGCATTTATCCATGTGCTCTAAGGTACTCTTCTTTTAAGAACAATCCAAAATTTAAGCATGAATCATTGAATAGATCAAGCCCCAAGTCTTTGAGCTTACCTTTGTATTGATCAATCAAACCCAATGCACATAAAAATGCCTTTAAACCACAGACAACCATTGTTATCCTTGAACTAATTTAACTTAAGTCTAGACCACTGGACAACATCAAGAAATATTTAGTATTATCAAGCATACTCATCATGCCTGTGTACTTAAGATATATGATAAGAGGCAAACACAATTAAAAGTAAACTTTCAAAATAATGTATAAAAACCCTCTTATCATGGTAAATTGGATTCACCAATTCAACTTGAGACAACATGAAAATTTGGGATATGCATCAGGTTGGCCACTTATCCCCATTCATTATCTGCAATTGTCTATAAACCTAAATTCCAACCATTAATCTAGAGTAATAATTTCCTTAAATGAAGTGTTGCTAGGTCTTACACCTAAAACATATAAATCAAGGGAGCTTGCGCCCATAAAAAATCTAGATCTCCCATGCTTAATATTAATCTTTATGTAATCAAATTTTGTCTAAAGTAAATTCTTGGAAATATAAAATGGTCTGCCATTGAAAACTCCATAATGCTTGCTATTTGGTCCACATAGTACCAAAAAAAAAAAAAAAATAAAAAAATCTGAAAAGAGAGATCATCCATCAAGCTAATAAGCTTTTTTTCAAAGTCCAAAATAATTTGCTTCATTGTACTACTCATTACATTCTTCGAAAAGAATTTCTCAAAACTATCATTAAATAATTTCTCATAGTAGCATTTTCATCATTTCTAAACACTTGTATCTTTCAATGTTTTTAGAACTAGAGCTAACATTCCATCTATGGAAGGATAAGTTCAAAATTCAAAAATTCATTTGGGATCCAACCAAAGGTTCAATCATGATGACATAAACATTCTTATAAATAAATAAAATTATTTTAAATATGTAATATTTATAATAATGCATATAAGTGGCAATACATACATAAAAATATATATATCATGGAATATAACATACACATGAAATAAGTCTAAAAAAATTTTATTTCAACACCACCACTCCAAAATAATTTCAACTGATACCAAATCAACCATTATCAATTTAACAATCAAGTGATTCAATCACTGATTTTCACATGTTTTGATTCCATGCAAAGCTATTTTTTTAATCAAATTGAACCAATCTAAGGACAGATTGACGATATGAATCTTTCATTTGATCCGATATTCATAATCATTCTTCAACTAAGATTTTATTTTCTTCCTTTCTAATGCATCTAACTTAATCAAAATGTTTAGATCACTTATCTCTTGCCTTCGCTATTCAACATATGTCATTGTTTTCCTTAATACCAACCTACTTAAAGCATAAAGAGATGGTGTTAGATTATAATGTTTTTGATCTACTCACTATAATCTTTAAGAGATTTATAGTTTTCTCATAATGATTATAAGATGCAATAACTTTCAACTTCTCTCAACCTGTAAAAGTTCATTTTTCTCAATAATTTTGCATTTCACCCTCTAAGTCTCTTTACAACGTGTATTCTATTTTTAACCTCTCTATATACATCTACAATAATCTTTTTAATGAAAATAATCATCTTTCTCCACTCTCTGAACATCCCCATTATGTCTTTACACAAAATCGCTTCCGTAGTATATCTTCATTGCATAAAACTAAATTGATTCTCTAAACTTGATGTTGTTCCATCCACATTCCATTACTCTCATAATTTATTATATAGCTCATAAGTTTCATACATTTTTAGTTAGCATGATCTTAAATATTTTTATTTTTTATTTTTTCTTAAATATTGATATCAAATTGTCATTTCACCAATCATTTGGTATCTTCTTAGTATTAAAGTTCAATTAAAAATATTAATCAACCAAATAACTATAGCATCCCCCGTAACTAAAGCTACAAACAAACCAATATGCTTAATAAGCAACTTATGGCTCGGCTCAATTAGAGTTCATTCAATATATCTAAATAAATATTCCAAAGCCTAGACATTTTTTTAAATCCTCAATTCATAATGAACAAGCTTGAGTAGCTTGGCGTTGGTTTTTTATTATAAACAACACTATTTGAAATTTATGAATACGCACATTAAGAAGCTCTATTAAACTTGAATAATTTGTTGGTTAAGACTCAATTACAAATTTATTTCATATGGGATTATGTGGAAGTCTTGTTCATTTCTCTATGAGATTACTTTTATTCATAAACACAATGTGTTTATGTATGCTCGTAAACATTTTTGTTTATGTAATTGCTCGTTCAATTAAAGTATCAATTTCAAGCTCAATATGCTACTAATTATTTGGCTTGATAGAACTTGCTTAGTTAATTACAAGCCGATTGATAGCTGATACTCATCAGTATGCTTGATAGACTCATGATCGATAGTGTGGCTCGTTAATAGGCCAACTAATTTCTTAATAATAGGTCAACAATTACAATTCGAACTGAACTCAAGCCAAACTTAAACAACTATAATTTTAAATGAATCCAACTTAAACACTATCATAGATACTAAATCAAGCTCAACCTCGTGCTTGAATAGGGTTTTTAGCAAATAACCTCAAGCTTGAGCAACTTAATCTGATTCATTTGTAGCCCTATCCATAACTCACTAAATCTCAATTAATTCCTTATATAAACTACAATCTTTACCTTAATGTATATTTATCAAGCTAAGAACAACCACTCATTTTTTTAATCAACTCACGTTAAGAATTAATATGCAATAAGCATCATTAGTTAATTCATTATGCCTATTTAAAATAATTTCTTTCTTAAAATTATAATTTAATAATTTATTAAAATGATATTTTTCATCTTTCTTTGATGTCATTACCTTCAATTAAGATCATATCATATTTAATTCTAGTGCAACTAACTTAATTAATCTCTTGATCTCTTATCTCTTACTTTAGCCAATCTCTATAAATCATCATATTCTCCTTTAAAAATTCCAACATAATAGCTTTTGTTGTACTCACTATTCTCTTGACAAAACTACTAGCTTTTGTTGATCATGATAGTATTTAACTTTTTTCATATTTTTAAAAATAATTCTTCCATTGTTTAGCAAAACAACTCTCTTGAAAACTACTTTTAATGTTAGAGAGAAGTTGATAGAATCCATGGGAAGTAGTTTTAAATGGCTCTCTAAAGCCTTTCTAACAACACTTTTTTCAGCTTCTTCTACAAAAGGACAACAAACAAACGAGATTTAGACTTTTATTAATAGAGTTTTTCTTTTGTTTTGCTATTCAAAAAATAATTTTGATTCGTGTGAGAAATGTGTTTTAGAAATCACCATCTCACATGGATTTGACTTCATAAACACAGAGAACACACTTATTACTCATCTTCTTCATCTTACTGAGAGACCCTGAATTTTATTTCATACTACACAACAGCATCACAGTAGCAGCATAGCCATACCAAAAAAACATCTAAATTTATTAGCCTTCCACTGAAGTGTATATCATGTAATATTCAAAACAATGCATAAATTGTAGGAGGTACAAAAAAGTTTAATGGCAAACAAATCAAAGAACAATAGAAAAACAAAATCCTTTAAGAGCAACATGTCAGTATTATGATCTAGATACCAGAGAGATGGTGATGTTGATACCTTTATTTTATTTTTTTTAAACAAAGCATGTTCCCAACTTTTCAAGATATCAGCACAATTACCTCTTCAATAGTAAGTTAGGAGTGGAAAACAATTACCTCTACAATATTAACTTTGGAAGAGAAAATGAAGAGGAAAGCATTAAAAGAGGGAAAAAAGAGTCCCCTGCACATTTTACAGTACACCATGACATATTGAATAGTGTCACCTAGATATCTAATATAGTGATCCAAACGCTTGGTGAAATTGGAAGGTACGTAACTCATGAAATCAAGTCAATGACCATATTACTTTAAGCTTGAGTGCAGAGTGGATGTTTCTTCAGTTCAATCCTCTTTTATCTTCCTTTTTTTTATGGGCACAGGTTAATTGACTGGTCCTATAGTGCACCCACCCATTAGCTCCATTGACATCAAGCCACATAATATTATTCGTATATCATTTAACATTCCAAGACAGGCATCCTAAATTTTAAAACCTGCCTTTTAAAGTCATAGATATTCATGACACTAGAATCCAACCATGTACTTCAGCTAGCGAAGTTAGGTGTAATACGTAAAGCATATGTTATTTCTAAATTGACTATATGTAAAATAGATAAATAAACTTAAGACCAACTAATATCACATTCAATCCAGATAACATTAATTGTGTAGTATTTTTCAATGCATGCAAAGCAAGTGCAACGTCAACCAGGTGACAAAAAATGTTCTCACCCTCTGAAGGAAAGTTGCCCACATCCTTCACCAACATAAAAAGAAAAATATACTACCATAGAGCATACCATTGACTTACTGTATAAGATACAGCAACAAATATTATCAAGCAAAGACTGATCAATCCATGATTGCCTACTATACAATCCTCAAAACAGGAAAATTTAAGTCTGGGGAGCATATAAAGCCCAATTTATGTCAGATAAACATGAAAAAGCAGATTCATTTTATTAAAAGAGAGCAGAAAAACTAAGAAACAAAAGACATGCCCTTAATGACAGTACCTCTGGTAACACCAGTTTTCCATGAACTGAGAGGGGAGTTCTACAGCATCCCATTCTATTCCCCTAATTCCAGCAACCAGTCCGTCATCTTGTTTGGTTAGCATATGTTGTAGTGCATGACCAAATTCATGAAAAACAGTCTCGACCTGCATTTAATTAACAAAATGGACTGCATTCAAGTGAAGAGACTATCAAAAACATATATGATGTTTGAACTATAAATGAAAACAATTTAGAGAGAAATAAGATATAAAGTTTAGACAACATATATTGAAGTACATTTCTTCTCAGCATTATATACTAAAATAGAGCACATTGAACTACAAATGACACCTTTGTACACATTATATGTGGTGCTACATGCCATAATTAAATTTGAATTCAAACACATTTAAAAGCTACCACATCATTCATGTTATCGAATTTAATTTGAACTATACTTCAACCACAATTAAAAGCTAATTACTACACCATGAATGCTATTATTCTTAAATTTGAATGACTTAAGCTGAAATTTCAATACAGCTATTTTAATTAATATTTAACTATCACATCATGCATGCCCTTATTTTTAAATTCAACACACACACACACACACGAACTTTAAATTATAATCAGTAAATTATTCATATCTTCAGTTAAATTTATTTACTCAACTTTTAATCAATCAGGTCTTACAGTACAACTAACAATTTAATTTAATTTTAATAGTTTTTATTAGCCCCTGGAGTGTAGAAGTATTGGCTAGTTTATGAACGATAATGGCCAATAAAAAGAACAATGTAGAGGCTTGTAATTTGCTATGTGCATCATCTTTCTTTCTTTCTTTTTTTTTTTTGCATGCACATGATCGGGCATTTTTTTTAGTTCTCAATGAAGTACGTACTGGCCTCATTAGAAAAACAACTTGAAGCAGAGGTCTGAAAGAACAATGACAAGCTAAAAATAATTAACGATCATAGAAAGCTACCTCTCGGAAAGTCATAAGACTAGGTTTTCCTCCCACTGGTGGTGTTTGATTGCACACCATGTGAGCAATGGGCAACCTAACTAAGTTGCCATCTCGTGCAAGCACCCGACTACGAGCAAATACCTCATCCATCCAAGCTCCTCCTCGTTTTTCAGAAGGCCGGGAATATGGATCAAAATAGAAATACGCAATTGAATTGCCTGAAGCATCTTTAACACAATAGAATCTCACATCAGGATGCCAAACCTGGAAAGAAAGAATAAAGATTTATTGAGAAAGGGTGTTGTGCATCATTCATCACAGAAACTATGCCAAAATGACATAAAATGAAGAAAATCAAAAAAGCACTCACCGGAGCCAAACCATCAGCAGGTTCAATGTTGATATCAAAAAGTTTATTTGCAAGATTGAAAAGACCATCCATGACCTTAGCTAGTGAAAAATATGGGCGCAGCTCCTCCTGTAGAGGGACACCCATAAGAAAAATTAAATTCCCATTTGCACAAGGTGCAGGTGAACTGGGACTTCGGCTTTCACTTCAGAAGAAAAACAAATAAAGCAAAGATCAGCACAGAAAAGATGATCAGCAATTCTGCTGTTTACAAATTTTTTTTCACAAACAGTGCAGCCAACAAAACAGTAGTAATAATCTTTAGACACAAGAACAAATGCAGACCAACTACAAATAAATAACAGAATTGCTAGTGATCTAATGAAACTAAACACAGCATAAGTCAGCATTTCAATATTTCCAATGCTAAATCATACGATCATACAAAATTTTAAAGAAACTTCAGCTAAGACCAAACTACCTCATTTACGTCAAATTTTGCTTCACGAAGCCTTTCACTCCAGAAATTAATGTCCCAATGTCTCAAATCATTAGCTTCTACAGCACCTTTCTCTGCAGCAAATTTTCTAACGTCTTCCATGTCTACAAAAAGGTAAATTGACAATTACTATGGTATTTAATTCACAGAATCAGAATAGAGTTTAGAGAGAATTGGTGAGAAGAAGTGTTTAATATGTTAAACTCCTGATCTGGATCCAATCACGATACCACATGTTTAGTTCATATATCATCAACATTGTCATCACATGCCGGACTTACGAAGCCCCATTTTTCAGGCATTTTTGTTGAGTAATGCAAGATTAAACATATTATTTGTAAATTATTTTGAAGAAATTCCATCCATATTCCATAGGTCTACCAATTTTCGTTCTTAGTCCACAATTATTTTTATTTACCCATAGAATAATACATTTTATACCCTTTGTTACATAGGTTAAAACCAATTCGAATCTCAACTACCTTCACTAGTCCCCACTACTCCAATCATATCTCTAATATTTTAATTTCTTATTTCTTATTTCTAATTATGGCATGCATACATCTTAGCATTCTCATTTCAACCTCTCAATTTAGTAAGAGATGTCAATATTGGATCCAACATGAAAAAATAACTCTTAACACAACATGAAAAAAATTAGATTTGGATCTGACATGAAAAGGTAACTCTAACACAAGATGAAAAAAATTAGATTCAAGTCATCCCCTATGAGATTCGAATAAGGTTCAACTCAAGTGACACAAAAAAAGGACCGGGTTCTCGTTTAAAAAAAAAATTGCTAATTATAATTGTTACGTGTTAAAAAATCAGTAGAATAAAATTTAGCCTTTGTTGTGAAATCCAAAGCACATAGATATTTGAAGAGTGAACAAAAAACTCCAAGATTTTTAAGTAGAAAACTCCAGAAAGATGGGGAAAAATCACAAAAGAAAAATTTTCTACTATATATCTATTTAGTATAAAATTTTCCCAATCTGATTACAAAATTATATGAAAGCGACAATGAATCAAAATCAGTAACAACATTATCTGGCGTGATTAAGTTATAAGATTGTTGGTGGCGATTATGATAGTGAATACGGCGGTGGCCGATTCAGCTGAGTGATGGCCAGAAGATTAAAGCGGTAGTCAGCAGTGGTAGCCGGCAGCGGTGGATAACGATGATGTCGATGTAGTGGTTGACAGCGATAATTCAGCGGCAACGGCGATTGGCGAGCGGCAACCGGCGATAATGATGAGCGCAGTGGTGGCAACGGTGACCGATGATGCAATGAACGTGACGGCGATGGTTAAGCGGTGATAGCGGTGGCGCGGTATGGCCGGCAGTGGCAGTGGCGACCAGTGTGATTATGCTTGGAGGATTTTCAAGCCTGAGCTCTCTCTTCTCTTTGTTTTCGCCTCATGTGAAGAATGAGAGTTATTTATAGATTAGAGGAGTGACATTTATGTAAATACATGCAAAATACAAACCACTTCATCGGACGGCTCGAAATGATTCCTTCGATCATCTGATATATTTTAAGTATTTGAATGTTCAAATGAAGTCAAAATTAGGAGATCTTATGCTTGTTAGATCCGACTCGTCAAGACGCTCGATTTAACAATAAACACTCCATATTTAGTCGAATTTCAATTATATTATAAGCTTGATCGAGTTAATCTTGACTGAATCAGTTCGACATCAATTCATCTTGATTAGTGAAATTTTGATTAATGCATATCAGTTGCTTATTTTAAATGACATTACTTATTTCAACCAAAAATATATTATTATTTTTTTAAAATAAAACAACTTTACTTATTATTACGATTTGTAATTACATATATTATATGTATTAACTTATTTATTAACTAATTAATTATCACTATTTATTTATTTATTTATATATATCGGCATTTAATCTTAAAAGAGATGGAATTTTTTTTTAATTAAATGTCATAATGAGGAGAGGGTTTTTTTTCTAATTAAATGTCATAATGAGGAGATGAGTTTTTTTTTAAATTTATTCTCTCTTTCCCCCTAAAGTGGATCTATAAAAACCCTCCTATGGTCAAGTAAGGAGATACAACTCCATATCTTCTTGCGTTGGATGAGAAATCTTAAGTTCAAGGGCTAGGGTAAAAAAAAAAATTTTGTTTTTTCCTTTCTTTTGTCAGCGAAGCTCTTAACCTTCTTCTTAGAAGGATCATTCACTTTGCTGATCAATATTTTTTTTCATTGAGTTCTCATTCTCAAATCAAATAATCATGTCCATTTCAAGTCAGCCTGATGCTAATCTGTAAATATTTCAATAATTTTCATTGAGTCAAATACAAGTTGAACAAATCAATTTGATTAATGAATGGGTCAAGTTTTGGTTGATTATATTCATGTAAAAAAAACTAACCCGTGAACTCAATTTTACACCCCTAAATTTAGCTATCAACAATTTCTTTGTTGCACCTTAGATCCATACAAAATAGCTAGCCAAATTTGGTTCATATAATAAACCATTACAAAAAAATAAAAATTAACAACCAAAAGTTAACAAGCATGAACACCTAAAATAAAATTAAGACTTCTGTTTTCTTGAACAAAGTTGTTGGAGAAATTGATCTTGATGCCAATTTGATAATAGGCCAATGATGAATGAGATTTAAAGAAAATAGGATGTTGAGAGAAAAAAAATACAAAAATAGATCTTGCTTACTATAACAAGTATTGTAGCATAGGTATTTACTCAGAGAACTATGCAATTTTGGGTGAGAAATCATGTGAAAAAGATAAATTCAAAGAGACAAATCCAATCAATTACGTGAGTGAGAGAGAGAGAGAGAGAAAGAAGATGAGAGAATAGTGGAAAAAGGGATCTTTTAACTACAATTCATAATATAATAATCAACAATACAAAGCCATAAAACTATTATCTAAAGAAATGAGGTTACAAGATAAGACCAAAGTTGCCAAATCAACTTGAATTAAAATGTAATCAAATTAAAAATAAAGAAAAATAACAATAACAATTAAATAAAATTAAAGCTGAAATGAAACCTAAATAATTCAAAATATCAAATATCCAAAGAAAATTTTTTATATAGTGTTGCATCAAGTGTCCAGGAAAATTTTTAGAACCTGTTGATCAATATGCATGTTTGGAGAAAAATCTAGCAGGAGTATTAAAACCTATAAACCAACTTGTTTCTTTGTCATAATAAAAATAGTGACAAAAGCTTTCTCAGGTTTATGATTATCACAATCTCTGATTTACACTCACAAATAGGCTTGAGTATAACCTCAAGCTTATGTTCAGTGAGAAACGTGATTATTAATGATTAATCAAAATATTCAAGTTCATGCACTAAACTTAGATCATCACAATAATAATCTGCATGAACAAATTCATCACGAAGATAAGAATTCCATACTGATGGAGGTGACACAGTAGTATGAACTTCTGAAATTAATATATATTTCTAAATATTTAAGTTCAACAAAATAAGCATACAATATAATCAATCATGATAAAATGGTTTTGGATTGGAGCGGATAATACAATCAAACACATAGCATAATCATCAAAACATTTATATTGATAACAGTCATATTCTTCATGAGCATTTGATCACCACAAGAATGTTGATCACAAACATATGAAGCAACATTGGCATGCTTTGAAGGTGATCTAAAATCCTGATGATATCGTTGATGATTAAAAAGATAGTTAGGGTTATAATTTGACTTGAAATCATGATTGATATACATTATAACTATATAATTTCTCAAAAACTTCATTTATAACCTTTAGGCAATGTTTCGACCAATCTTTATATATATATATATGCATGCTAGTATATATGTCGTGTGTGTGTGTATGTGTATGTATGTATGTAGGTTGTCAGAGCATAAATTTTGTCAAATATTGCCTTCAAGAGGTAAGAGATATAATTTTAACATTCTTATAGTTTCACTTTATCTTTAACCAGTTTTAAAAAAAATTGGCCATTCTTTTGGATTTTGAAAAACTTTTAAATATTTTTATGAGTGAAAAATAGGGATTTTAAACTTAAACCAAATAGGAAAGCCCCAACAATGTTTGAAGGACAATATAATTTCTCTAGAGTTTTTTTTTCCCAGATTCCATAAGCTTTAAATAAACTTTTTAATTTTTTTTAATTTTTCAATTTTTCCAAGGTTGTTTGCAATTTAAAAAATAGTGGCTTTTCTCCAAAATTCCCAAGGTCAATCAAACAACCTTCTTGGTGGGACATCAACAATTGACATGACATGAATAAGCATTAAAATTCATTATTTTCTTTTTTATGTATACAAATAAAAAATACACATTGAGGTTTAGATGAGCTTACTAGCCAAAATGAATAAACAAACTAAACTAGCTTCGAGCCTTTCAAGTCCATAAAACCTCCAAGGTCAAATAAACAGCACACTTTCAAGGATCGTTTCCATTTTCCAAATGCAAGAGTTAATTCAAGCAAATTTATTATTTACTAATTTTCTTCTACATTTTACGATTTACATTACTTGTACACGTATTTTATGCATAAGGTGCCAGGTTTAATTAGAAGTTCAATTGACTAATGTGGAATATTGACATGACATGCATAACGTTTGGTGTGGTTAATCCCATATGTTGGCGTGCATGATCTAACAAAATGATGGTGATATGGTCGAATGAGAAATCAATAGCAGTGTACTAGGCTAAACTAGTCATATTAGGTTGATCATCATTTGTTTTTGTCCTTCCTAACTTAGAGACATATATATGCACATAAAAATTACAAACTACATAAAGTATCTCTGTATGAGACACATTATTAAAACTATAATAGTTTAATTGCATGCACACTCTTTATCTGTCTACTTAAGGTGAATATATGCATTGATAAATTGTAATTTTTCTCACAAGCTTTTTATCTCCCAATTTAAAGGGCATGCAATTAAGCAACAATTATATAATTTGCTTAACTTTTGTAGAAACTTCATTGTTTTTTGTTTGTTCTAAGATTTATAAAAACTAGGGGAGATTTTACTCAATCACGTTCTCAACTCAATTGAAACACCTTTTGATGATATTTAAGCAACAACAAAAAGGTCACATTGTATGAACCAAAGTAACAATTGTTTGAGGTTTCTTATTTTAATGTTTTCTTCTTCTTCTTCTTCTTCTTTTTTTTTTTTTGACAAAAGTCCTTATTGTGACGAGCATTTTAACATTGCTTCCACATGGCACCATCATGTGAGGCAAGGTTCAGATAAGTCTCATATGTTGCCAAAATTTTTGGTAACATTACCTTACAAAATCCCATGAGGAGGCATAAAATGCTACAATGAACTCCCACATCAAAAAAAGGCAAGCATAGGTAGTGCATGAAGGACATGAGCAAATAAGAGACTCCCGTCCGCATCAAGAAAGACAAGAATTGGTAGCATTACCACATAGGCTTTGTGGACTCTAGAGTGTAGCAATCAATGGTGTTAAAGTAATATCACAAGAGTATATGTGAGTCGAGCCCACTATTTTAGACCCTACACGTACATTAAAAAAAATTTCATTCTCACTACAATGTTTTGTTAAAACTTCATTGTTTTATTAAGATCTCTTAAATGTTCATGAGAAATTGTATTTATAAATGGGAATATGGCTCCCTTCATAGCATTCAGTCAATTTAGAACCAAGAAATCCATTGAGAAGTTTGCATGCACATTCTAAGAATAAATACCATGGAGTGATGCCATTTGTTAAGTTCCTCGTGCAGTATAAAGATGAGATATGCTTGACTGCATATTTTACATGTAAACTACACAAAGAAAAATGGCTTGAACATCATTTCAACATGCTTGGGCAATATAATTACTTGCCTATAGACCATGTAGGAACTAATTTTTTTGTCTATTTGGCCAAATGACAAAAGACTGCAAATAAAGATTTCTCAAACTACAACCACTCCTAAATCATCAACATACATCCCCTCTTAGGATTGCAAATCTAGCCAACCTATCACCCCTCCATCACTAACATAGTTCTGGAACATTGTAAATGCAAACATACTTGTGCAGCAAAAAAATTGGCATTATAACTCAAAATCCTTTAAAAACATTTCTTTTTATTAGAGAAATAAGATACATTTTAAACCTAAGTTATGACCCTTGAAACAGCAATCCTCAAGAACTCAGTGCATGAAGTACGAAAAGTAAAACCCTTATAGTGGATGAGGCACTATGTAATGAAGTTCTAATTAAGAATTTTGACATTTTGCATTCTTATGAAACTATCATTCTGCCTATGCCCTTTTCCATATTGATTCAAGTCTAAAAGTGAGGTTCAAACAAATTTCCATGGCACCCTAAACAATAATGTCAGCAGTAGTAAATACCTTCAAACAAATGTAATCAATACATAATTTGAAAAATTTCTCTAATTAATAGATATCATGACCTTCTAGCTTCTGGAAATGAATTTGGGCCCTCAATCCTTAAAACATGGGAGGCCTTACCTGAACATCAAATGTAATCTAACTTGACCAAAACTTGCCAAAACTGCATCCTTCTCAATAAGTATAGCCCATAAGCTGGCTCTAATCATTAGAACAATTGGCCAGAGGGTAAATCAAGCAAGTTTCATCACGTTGACATGTTTTGATCAATCTATAATATATTAATATCAGCATACTCTAGGATATTAACAAAGTACGTGTCATTTACCTTGAACTGCAGGATCCCAAGATGCATTTCGCAGCTTTTCAATAAGATTTTCTGCTGATTGAACTGTAGCCATCTTCCTTGACATGCTTACCTTTAAGGAAAAAAAATCAAAACGGAAAAAAATAAAGTTCTAAGCTTTTACGACAACAAAAAAATATTAACTTGAACAGAAACAATGAGGCTATTCTTAGAGCGGATGAGCATATCCTAAACCTAAGTAAATGACAACTCCTGCAACAGCATAACCTCAGCTCAAATCCTCTCTCTATCTCTCTCTCTCTCCCTCTCTCTCTCTCTCTCAAGCTGATTACAACAAAGTCAGCAAGTGAACTTATATCAAATCCAGTTTAGCCCAATTGAGCATACCAGTTCAACGTTTCTTTAAAACAGCTTAACACAATTTTGCAACTAGTAAGAACAACACCAAGTAAATCGGCTGAGACAAACAACCTTGGAAAATATTAAATTTACTTCAGCTTAAACCAAACCAACAGGTAACTTACCTCAAAAGAGAAAGAAAAAAAAGACTTACCTCAGCAAAGTTATTATATCCAAGTAGCTTAGCTTTCTCCAACCTTAGCTTTAGAATTTGATCAATAATCGGAGTATTATCCAAATCTCCGTGAGAGGCACGAGAAATAAAAGCACGATATACTTCTTCGCGCAAAATTCGATTTTGAGCATGTTGCATCACAGCAGAAAAGCTTGGGTGATCTAATGTTATAATCCAAGGTCCACTTTCTGCAGAAGCATTTTCATGGCCCTGATGTGACATCATCACTACCATTAGACATTATCCCATCAATTAGGATGATTATATCCACAAATATTGCAGACCAAAAAATAGTGAGCTCGTCAGATACAAAGTTTTTTTTCTTTTTTTTTGTGTAAAATCTATTAAGCGATACCTTGGACTGGGCTGTCTGTGCAAATAGACCAAGAGCAGTGGCAGGCAGCCCTTCAAGTTCCTTTTTATCTGTGATTAACTTTTCGAACTTCTTGGTAGCGTCTAAGACATTTTCACTGAATTTTTGTGATAACTTCTCAAGTTCCTGCAAGTATGTTCATGTGATGATTTTGGTAACATCAACTGAAAGCTACAATGAAATGATCTCCACAAAAAATATTCAGTTCAAACACTTTGAAAAATTTGCATCCTCTAGTTTAGAAGATGCTTTCAGAGACTCATAGTCATATTATCTGCACTTGGATTCACATAAGATGGATTAGCAGCAACAAATTCACGTTAAGGTTACCATATATAATATTATTGAATAAGAACAATTAAGCTTCAGAACTTCATATTTTTCTTAAAAATAGAAATAATTTGATGGCATTAAAATAAAGGGACGTTAAAAATATGAAACTGGGTTTAAGAAAATTAAAACATCATCTCCACACCATCTCCAGCACCACATCCCTTTGGCAACTCAATCAAACCTCTTTTGAACTTAGTTCCTTCTTGCCCGCATTAGGCTGGGTTCTAGGCATGAGACAAAATAGGTTTGATTTTCATTTCTCACCACCCACAAAAAAAGATTTTGCCTAGTTTTTGACATTCAAGGAATGAAAATTCTTTACAGAAAGAAATGCTGAACATATCTCTGAGAATATATATAAACATTTTACTTCCATCTAGAAATAAATCAATCTGCTTATCAGCCAAATACCAAAATTTCTTTTTAGCTGTCCTTTGAATCATTTAAATGATTTTTACATAATCCTTAAATTTTTTTCCCCTTTATGGGTGGTCAATGTCACATTGTTAAAGCAAATAATTAAAAGCATGGATCCATTCCTCAACCAAGTCAAAGCGACAGTGCTCAAAGTCTCAATGGACAGCTTCACATTGATTTGAGTAACAAATAACAGACCCTGATTATTTAAGAAACTATAATGCCCATAGAATATAAATGTTCAGAAAAATAACGTCAAGATGCACCTGTTCAATTTCGTTGAATTTCTCCCGTTGTTGATCCTCAAGAGCAACACCGTTAAGAACAGCTTCCTTGATTTGTGCTGCAGGTGAAAATTGGAGAACCTTGTGATGATCCACATTTCACAAATAAGGTTTTCAGTTTTTGGATAAATGCTTTATATTGTCAAATCAGCAGCAGAGGGTAATTTACTATTTCAGCCAAGGCAACTGGTCGTCCAAAAATAACATGGACAATTTAAATTTAAAGAATAAAAATATAATCTGCTCATTTGTTATGATGGAAGAGGTCAATATTCACAACCATTTGACAGCTTAAATTCTAAACTGAAGATGGCATTTTATCAGAAATGACACTGATACGTTTGGTTCTTTGCCACACGTATGATATGTAAACACATTAATTTACAAATCATTATTCGTGCAAAATCTTTGCATATAAGCATACTTCAAGAACGAGGAGAGAAGAGCATGATTACAACTTCTTTATAAGGGTAGCCTTCTCATAATCTATACAAATTACACAATTATGTCCAAACTTCAAAGTGCAATCATGAAAGCTTCCCCAGCATCCACTGAGACAAACAGTAGTCTTCACAATAGGCATTACTTGTCCGGTTGAGGGACAAAGCATTGATAACTAACTTAGAAAAACCTATGAAGAAATACTCAATCTTGATGACAAAAGTGCCGAAAAAAATCAGGATTGTGTTCTCAAGCATTTTTTTTCATTTTTAAATCGAGAGAACATAAATTCACAGGAATGACATAAGTCGTTTGAATGGATTACACTATAACTGAAGATCCTCATGCTATCACATTATTGTTGTAATCATTAGCTTTATCCTATTTTTTTAGCCAGCTTTAGGTGTCCTCATTTTTCATACACATCACAATTATCCATGATAAATTTAAAGTTCAAATAGAAAAATTGGAAAAATTCAATGTCATAGAGTTTCCCAAATGCTGGAGAAGAATCCTAGTAGCAAGAAAAGAGAGTCAGCATCAAAATCATACGGGAGGCTAAAGGCAGCAAAGCTGCCATTGACAGCAGCATAATCCCAGTTATGACCCAACACAATGTGTCTTCCCGTCAAACTAATATTTTCACATGTTTTATTGTTACAGGCATAAGAGAAATATTTCAGGTATTTCTAAATTATGATATCATATGATATTAATGGCGCATCATGACAAATGCTAAGAAGCTTTTAGATGGCATTGAGATGAATACAGATGTCAATGTGGAAGCATGAAATTGCGTGTACTGTGCATGCGCTTTCCACACAAAAAACCAGAAGATTTTTATTTGAACAATGTTGGCGTAAATAAAATTATATTCTTCTGACTCTTCCTTCAACATGTGGAAGTGCAAGGTTGCTTGCATTATGGACACTAAGAATTTTCTATTTAAACATCATTTGCTTCAATAAAATCATATTCTTCTATGACGCCATTTCTTTCCCTCACATGCATGCCCCTTTTTAAATGAGCAATGATATTGACGTAGCATGAAAAGAAGATTTATATTAGTTTACCATATTTTAGGTTAAATTTTGATTTATCAGAATTTTTTAATTTATTTGAAACTGCAATGAATTATCTTCTTGAATAATTGATAGGTTTGAATTTGAATTGGGCTTAAATATGATTTATAACATTTTTCTATAAATAAGAATTACTAGTATTTTGCTCAATTAATTGAAGAATTAAATTAAAGGCTCCACTCTCATCATCCCCCAACTGCCTCTCTACCAACGAATTCAAGTTTCTTCTTTTGTAGTCACTTCGCATCTTTTGGTGTTCAAGCCAACCTCAATTTCATCTGCCTCATTCCCACACGCTTCAATGTTAAGAGACCTACAATAATCTATATAATCATCTGTATTTCATGCCTACAAAGCTACAAGTGCAAACTTCCATATGAAATATACATGCATGTTAATTCACGTGCTAATTTGTCCACACAATCACATACCATACACCCAACCTGTAGTCACATCCCATGCCATGCACATGTCCAAAATCAATGTTTACTAGCTCTCCACCAACAAATTGTGTTGGTACACGAATGCTAGAGTTGTGCATACACTGATACATTCACTTATGTTTTCCTTTGCACATCGTGCTACCCAAATTGCATGAGATCTTACCCCCATTTATCACCACACGAAATGAGATTCACACCCATTAGCTCATCTACATTATGCTTGTTTTATTGCAAACATCTATGTATTTGTTCCCTCTCATAAGAGCATCCTATAACAATGACATCTTAATCGTTCAATGACTAGACTCATTTACAACAATAAGCAAACCCTATTGTATATTTCACTTAAGTGGTCTACATCAAATATATTAAATTGGAATTGATTTCTTAGACTTCTTTATCTATCATCTTAAGGATGATCCAACCAAAAGTATTGAATTGTTCAAGATACATAGCTTTTATAAGAAAAATAAATGACAAACACAAATGCATGCTAGGGGAGATGTAAAATTGTCAACATTCATAGGGAATCAACAACAATATTTTATTAACATTATTCATCAAGGACATAGGCACTACATAGAAAAGATTATTTTGAAAATAATCTAGATATATACTAACATAATTAACAAATATTGCAAGAAAGTTATAGATGATATAATTGAGGAACAGCTCAATTATTTGTAAAAATCATATAATAGCTATGATCATCCCAAATCACATCAAATTTTATAATATACCAAAGTCCTTTAAATAGCCAAAATCAATCCACAAAAGCCCAAATAGGCATAGGCCAATTAAAATAAATTTTGATTCTTTCCTTATCATTTCTTCAAGAAACCACACATTTAGATTGTAAGAAGACTCACCTTGAGATTTATCAAGAATTTGCAAGCTCTAGCCGCACAGGAAACAAATCCACAATTGTTGCATCCTTCACTTCTCATATGTTGCAAATGAACCAAGCCTAGCTAAAGACAATCTGAACTCGAGCTTATTTATGAAGAGCTTGTTCAAGCTTGAATTAAGCTTAATTCGAGCTTTGTGAAAGTATTCAAGCTTTGTTTATTCAACTTTATGCTTTTTCAAACTTGTTTTGAGCACGCCTTGAGCTTGGCTTATTTATGTTTGCTAAGATTTAAACAAGCTGTTTAAGCATAACCAAACTTATTGACCTTGAAAAAAATTTTAATTAATTGAGCTTTAAAAAGAGCCTTAAAATCCCATCTAACATATTTGCCCAAACAAAATAAAATCCTTCTAACTCTTATCAACTCGCAGATGGGTGAGACTTGAGCTGAGAATGTAAAGTTTATTCATTTAACACTGTCTATTCATAAAAATGTTTTAAGTTTTTTTCTTCTAATCACCTCCAACTAATAAGCCATGTCACCCCCTACATATCTATGATGCACCGACACTTTCAAAAAAGGTCGATTATAAATGCGTGTCGGAACACCTGACAGGCGAAGTTTCTGTTAAAATAATATTAAAAAATTAAAGGGACACGAGTGTCCTAAATAATTAGATTAAAATTATATAAAAAATATTTTAAATATAATTTATTATATTTTAAATTATTATAAAGAGTTTTGAAAATTTAGAGAATGAGATTTGAGCTAAAGAGAGGGAATAATAAGATATATTTATTATAAATAATTAAAATAATAAAAATATATAATTAAATTTATAAATTCAAAATTGATAATAAATTTTATTCATTAAAATTATTGAAGTAATATATATATATATATTACTTTAGTAATTAATTTAAATTTTATAATTAAATGATTTATTTTTTATTATTTTTAATATTTTATCTATTTAATTTATACATATTATTCTTAATTATTATTATAATATCATATCCAACGCATGTTCGTGTCTCATATTTTTAAGAATTGAAGTGTCCCGTGTCCATATTTGTATTTGCGCATCATAGCTCCATACTCTATATTAGAAGACTCCTTGCCAAAGCTACCTCAAGCTCTCCACCAGTGTATGGCACACCAAATATCCTTTGCGTTCACTCTCAAGCACACAAACTCCATCATTTATCCATCTCTCCCTTGAGTACGAAAGTATCTCAAATGGAAGGATCAATCCTTGGTGCTCACCTCTCCACCAATCACCATGCAATGCAATCCAATTGAGGTCTAATTTCCCAACGTTCATAGGTGGAAAGAAAGATCTCCTTCAAAGGATACCATATATGAATATATATATATATATATATAAAGCTAGCCTTCAACTATTAGATGACCATATCAACCTAAATTATCTAGATGAATATTCTTTGCACCACAATAGACTTAATGCAATGCAAGCATTTAAACAAGCCAAATCAATTTACAAAAGCTCAAGTGATTACAAGTCAATTGCAAGAAGTTAAACCAAGCTATAACAAATGTGAATCAAGCCCATTTTTAAGCTCTACTGGGCAATTTTATTTATAGCAAATATTTATTATATTCTTTCATTGGAATTATTTTATAAACTCTTATCTTCTATTGGACAAGAAACATGAACATTTTTTAGAGGATTGAATTTGCATTTAAATGATTAAACTTATTAATGTAACTTTATTTCTATAAATAAGAAACAATAATGTGTAATTAACATTATCAAATAATAATTAAACAAAATCAAATTATTTGTGAGTCCAATCAATTGTTCCTAAAATCTAAGCAGTATACAAGAATCGCTCCTAGTTGTATGTGCAAAGTTTTTCGAACTCATCTATAACCTAAAACTCTTTTGAATGATGCGAAGACTTGAGAAAGGTATTGAATTTACACATAAAACTCAATTAATCAACTTCATATGTAGGTCCAATGCTCCACAAGCTCTAAGCCTCTAATAGTCCTGCTTTGATTCCTTCTATGTGTAAGCTTGTGCATGATGACATAATAAAACTTGAGCATAGTTTTGGAATTGATGGTTCTATAACATAATGAAACTTGGGCATAGTTTTGGAATTAATGGTTCTATATCTGAAGATGAAATTAAACCAAAAATTGAACAAAAGAAATTTTTTTCAAAGGCTATTACAATACATGAATTTGAGGAGTCCCCAAATTGCTATTATTACTTCCCAACCTCAACAAATAGAGAAACAAGTACCAATATATGATCGTTACATTTAATGCCAAAGTTCTAGCATTGAGTTTCATGTTATCGTTAATGTAACCTTCATATAACTGTGAGAACTTTGATATGATTGTCCTAAGGTAAATATATGATGCATTAGGATTCTCAAATTCGATGCCAATAGATTTTCCTTTAATCTTTTCCCTGTCTAGTATACACATCATTGCATATTCAAAGGATGTCAAGAAGCATTTCTTCCCCTTCCTCCACCATGGCCACCAGATTTCAAAGACAAGGGCTTATCTGTAATGCTTTATAAGAAATTTTTATCATGCCTGAGGGAATTGAAGAACCAAGGTTTGAAATTATGCAATCGCATACTGAGGCATTTTCTTGTTGTGAGGCTCACAACATTTTAACATGTAAGACTCCAAATTAAACTATTAAATAATTAAAAATATAAAAAATGAAGCATTTGAGAGTATTCTTTATAACTTGATAATGAATAACAACATAAATTTTTTAGCTCAATTTTCTCCCAATAAAGCATTTGAGAGTAGTCCAAAATATGTCACGGTGGCATATTAAAAAGTCCTACAAGCACTCAATAATAAACCAGAAGCCTGAGAAAATAAGTATTCAAACTAGTTATGATTCAAGACTCTAAATTCAAGAATCATTATCATATATGATTTCATTTCACCTCCCCTATTAACATCCTCCCAACCTTGTTCATCTTTCTTCATCTGAATGATCCTTGACATGGATTGATAATTATCAGAAGGATTTGTTCAATCTACTTGATTTAGCCAATTTTTATTATTTTCTCACTTAGGGGCATGTTTGTAAATAAGAAGAGATCTTGACTTAGTAAGTTTATAAATACCACTTCATTAGAAGTTGTTGGGGGATGGGGGGATCAAGATATCATAAGAGAGTCCTAAGGTGGATTCCCTAGCTTTAGGGTGGATTCTATAAGCGTTAAGATAAGAAAAAGATAGGAAACCATAGCGACTCTTAAAGACTTGTCAAGATTGGTTTCCTACTTCAACCTTCTTTTAGTGGCTTTTGAACCTAACTATGGAAAGGTTGGAAAAGTCGCAAGCACCAACACCCAATCACCCACCTGTTGTGATCAGTGCAACGCTCAACCAAGAAGAATCAAGGACTTCCCAAGGCTGGACGGCATCAAGAAGTCCAAAATGCATATATCAGAAAGATATTTTAATGTAAAAACCAGCCACATGAGATATTAACAATGCTCTCTAAAGAGAATGTTTGGATTCAAGTCTCTGTTTCTATATTAGTTGCCTTCATATGATAAATTCTTTAGATGGAACATGTTTTGCAATAGTTCCTGACAGTAGAAAATTATTTTTTAACCTCATTAAGACAAACTATGTGATAGAGCTCTCAATTTGCCTAGGGATCAAATTGAAGCTTAATTTACAAGAATTGGCTCAACCAAGTTTTCTGTTCATTGATAACATTGGAATTTTCTCTTCTTCTTTTTTTCTTACAGGAAAACAATGATCTACCTTAATCTTACAATCTTATAGGTTCAGGTTGTTGATCCAATACATTAACAAAAAGATTATTCTTAGGTCAAATAAGAGTTGTTTTATGAGGGTAGAGCTAAATTCCGCACGGTCTCAAGGTTGTTATCTTATATAAACTTGTAGTTATGGGCAATCAACAGCATTATCTCAATCTTATTTTCTTGTGATCAAGAGTTGTCTATTCAAAACTTTTTTTGTTGGTTAATAATTGTCCGAGTTAGCTTTCGGGTAAAAGTTTAGTATTGATTTATGTTGTTTATTAAGTGAATTATATTGCCAAACTTGAGCCTTATTGTAGGGGTTCTTTATGTGTTAGTCCTTGCTTGGAATGTCTTGTGGGAGCAGAGCTAATAAATTGTCCTGAGTTATTTTCAAGGCCTTTGTAATCTTTGTTTAAGCTTGGTTTCAATCAAAATAATTCTTGTTCAATATCAATCTTCCTCCTCCCTAATTAGTAAAATTCAATAAGAATATTATTCAAATAAAATAACTATATTGACATTTAATAATTTTTATAACATAAAATTAATTGTTAACCTTTTTAATTAACCTTTTGTTGACTAATGATGTTCTAGTTCCTCCATCAAAAAAGGTAAATATTGAGATCTTTCAACTATAATTTATAATGTCACATGGGCGTATAATGTCACATGGGCGTTGAGCTATCAAGTTAAAAAAGCCCAACACCTTCTGGACCTTAAAACAAATGCATGACTCTTAAAGAATGCCTCAAACAATTTAAGCGCACAACTCTTTCTCCCACTGTCAAGCTTAAAATGCTCTGCAGGCATCTCACCATGGGGCATGCCTTAATTATATAATTTTAAACAAAGAATGCTATATAATGAATTAGATTTAGATTTTTTTTTAATGCTTTATGATTTATTGACTTCATTTGAAACTAAGATGAATCATCTCTTTAAATAATCTTTATATTTTAATTTGAATTAGAATTAAATTTAATTTACACTTATTTTTGTAACAAACTAGCAATATTTATATGCATAGAGATCATTAGCTGTTATTTTGATCAATTAATTAATGAATTGAAATTAATGTCTCATATCTCCTTTATTAATTCTAGTTTTTCTATTGTTGTTATGTGACAACCATACAAATAAAAAAAAATCCCAAGAAGGTTGAGATTTTATGTAGTTATATTCTCCAAGCCCATGTCATTATGTGACCCACCCTTTACTAGCCTCCTAGAACACATCCAAATAAATCCAAAAATTTCTTATGATGTTAGATTTATTTTCCTTCAAGGACTACAGAAGATACCATGTCTTGTGAAATGGGTTTCATTGCATGCTCAGTATCCCCACTACTCCCTCTACAAGAAATCATGATAATGTAGATCATTCTGTTAATTTAATTTTGGTACCTTTTTTGAATTGGATATATTCTTAATGATTTTCTTTACTTGGGTCTATTTTGATGAAATTATGGAAACTCAACACCTATAGTCACCTGGATCTTAGTAGCACTAATACTCATGCAAGTAGCAAACCCCAAAACAATGGCTCCCTCTCCTTTCAGCCATGCCACAGCTAGCAACCCAACAAACCTTAACAAACAATAGTGCCGACTACTTCCTCTCCCATATGAATATGGGATTCCAACAAGGTAACTAATTAGTTCAACTTATCTACAATTGTTCCTACACTTGAATTTCAACCCAACTCAGCAATTCACTGCTTTGGTTGTCCCATATGAAGTCCTCCGGCCACTATAAAAAATGAATTAATCTCTAGCTTTAATATTACATTATTTTTAATTGAATATACTAATTTTTCATATTTTCATCTATGGCTGATGATGGCCTTAATTACTTAAATATACCTCTTCCACTTTGTCAATGAGAGAAACATATAACATTCTTCTCTCAATTTTTTTTATTAAAATGCTCATTGAATGTTTTGGTCTCCCCTGGAGTTAAATGGTTATCTCCAAATGCTCTAAAATTTAATCAACATTTTGCAATTTTCCTTGAATTTTTTAATTTCAAAAATATAACATTCAATCAATTCGGTCATATTATCTGAAACAATTTACTTGAAAGCTTAAGACCTAGCCGAAGAAACTTCACAAAAAAGCGGAAGAGTGAACACTGCAAACCCTAATTGCATCCTATGCCTAAGTGAGAGAGAGCAATAAGAAATCAAGCACTTTGTGCTTCAACTAAATAGAAAGAATTATGTTCAGACCCAATTAAACAACTGTTAAATACTTACCTAATATTGTTCTTTCATTACTTTACATTGCTCAAGTGTAGTCTACCGCATGATAAGACTGAAATGTAATTGGCTTTATCCTTCATTGTAGTATAGAATCAAACATGAATAAAGTTGATAACAGGTCAAATTTAAATTGTGATAGCATGAATGCTCTCACACAAGTTACATTGTCATACTAGTACCACCTTAACATTTCCAGGCTTCCAGCATATCAACATAATTGTTGTTATTTCTAAAATATTATCTCATCAAAATCACTCCCATAAAGATCAATATTATGATGATGATTAACCTTATATTCTCAAAAGAATTAAAGATAACATATTACATGTGACAGGAGAAGATAATAACCTATAGTTTTTCTAGCCTGAGTTGATAAATTTAAATACTTCTCAAACTAGCAGTTAATGTCTAATTAACATTCATTAAAAATAGCTAAGTAGCATTAGTACATTCAACTAAAGGTTTGGACAGAAAGTTTAAAGTAAAATAAAACATTATGATGAAACCCTGTTACCACCTAAAATGAAGTGAAATACATGATTAAAGAAAAATATCTACCATATGGTTACACATTTGAGTTTGCACTTTCTGAACCTAGTGAGAAACCTGAGGGAATTATGGGAAATACTTAAACAATTAAGTCATCATTTTCTCTTCACAAAAAATGGAAAAGAAAGTCATTGCGGTATCATACAAATTATGTTGATCGCATCACCTAGAAGTCAAGGACATCAGAAACCTAAATACAAGCCAAAGTATGAACTGAACTAGAATCTAAATCAAATCATGAATTTACAATTGACCTTGAGCATGCATCTAATCTGATATTCAATTTCAATATAAATTTGAATTCAATTTCAAAATGCTGTTACATGCAATTGCTAGTCCGTCTAAGGAATTTCCTAATGAAATTCCATCTGTATGAAATTTAAGTCGGTAATGACATTTTATGTGGCGTATGATTCATTGAACTACCAATTAATAGAAGTTCATTTATACTATTTATCAATCACAATAATAAATTACATATTGACAATAAAAATAAATGTCTCGTGAATAATGAAATTTTCAAAGTTATAATTATTATATATTATAAAATTTGGGTATAAAATGAGGTAATATTATGTTCTAGTTTATATTTTTTGTGCTTACTTATTATACTCTACTTAAAAGAAACTACCAATCAGAACTTCTGAACCTCACAAGACCTTTATAAACATTGGTCCAAGTGCTTATATGTTTTATTTCTGATTTGACAATCATGTTAATTATGATTTCATTGAATACTATGTTGTCTTGACAAGAATATTAGATCCACCAGATTACCTACAAGTGACTCTTCAGCTAAAGTGTGTGCTTCAACTGTAATAGTGACCAGACTAGTTTTTCACCGGACCCTACATAGAGTGAGATTGATCAATTAGTAAACTAAAAGGCTACTCATGGGCCATTCCACATTCAAAGATTTATAGTTCATTGTAGGAACATCCACTATCACATCATTTATGAACACATCAAAACCTAGTTCATTTGTCTCTAAGCCTTCTAAAAAAGTAGCATGACTCAAATTCTCCATAAGAGAGTTCATTTTGCCCTGAAAGAGTTAATCAAGCCCATTGAGTAATTCATTGTAATGATTGATATCATACTTGATATAGGATTATATTAAACCAAATAAGCTTTTAATAATGTTTAGTATTTTTTTTATTTGTTTAGGGCATTTGAGTCATTTTTTTCTTTTTAACTCATCAGTCATTCTCCAAAAAGTGCAAGACTTGTTAACTAATTTATAGATAATGTTAATCCCATAAAGCCTATGTATCCTATTTTGGGCCTTGTTGATAAATGAGAGCAAAAATTTATTGCTCTTGCAACTTATTGGCCAACAATTGTGATCCAGAACCCCAAGTTTGGTGAGATATCATCCTTCCCTAAATGACATGGAAGGTGTTTGAGGAAGTTGCAACCTTCTCAAAATAAAATTTAATCTTCTTTAACGATTAGCATCACCCTTTATTGTTTTCTTCCAAATTTATTGTTGTCCCAACCTACTTAATAACTAATAACCATCAAAACTACTCTTAAAACCTATTATTTTCTTGCTCCCATGATGCTGCAAACCATTAGTGACAGAAAAAGCAACTACCTGTTTGTGATCAATTTAATTGCATTTTTTAAATGTTATTTTTAAAAATATGTTTGTTTGATGCATTTTTTAAGTATTTTTATTTTATAAAAAATCACATTAATTTTTAAAATACTCATAATAATTTTAAAATTTTTAAGTATTTTTAAAACAACTATCACTACTAGCCACCCACTAGCAGCTGTATTCAATGTCCACCACCACTAGCCACCATCATTGTCATCGCTAGTGACTATCGTCACCACCACAGAAAAATAAGAACATATTTTTAATATATCAAACATAATTTACTTTAAATCAAAACATAAATAAATAAAATACAGAGCAAAAATAAAAAATGAAAAACAAAAGTGAACCCACCCAAGTTTTTATCAAAGGATTTTGTCCTTTAAGGATTAAGATCAACAATAGCGCAATGTATAAAGTATAAATCCAATAAATTAAAGATTAGTACTCATCAAATATATGCTCATGCATCACAAAATATCTTCACACAATGGCAAAAGACATAAGATATTTACCTTCTACAATTCGTTTATGAGCATCGGAAAGGGATGACCATGATGATGATTCTTGAATTGCTTTGAATGCATTATATATAGGTTTACTTTGTCCCAATCTAAGTTGGAACTTAACCTTATCAGGCTGTTTATAAGAAAACAAAAAGAAATGGCGAAAATGGTATCAATTCGAGCGGTACCATTCAATGAGCAAAAAATAAAAATAAAACTCACAACAATAAATGAAGAAATAATAATAGTTAAGGCATGTAAAGTGTGAATTTAGTCGCATATATACAAAAAAAATTCACATGGTTGGCACTCACCTGTAGACTTACACTTTGGATTGCAAATGAAATTTACAACTATAACTAGTGCAACAAAGGACCTTTTTAATTCATACTCCCCAATAGGTGGTATTAGAGTGGTTTGACTGGAATCAAATAGTTTATGTAGTTCATGGATACCACGAGTCTTTACCCTTCAACCATAGTTGAGCAAAGTTTAAGAACATGTGACTCTCACAACAAATCCACTAGTTGAGTAGGATCCCAAAGCATCATATTTAATGTTGCTTCTATCTAAGAAAGAATGATGGCTAATGTGGATAGATTTCATGTGTGTGAGAGAGGGTATGATAAATAACATGAGAATTGATTTTAGTCCCACATAAAATGGCTATATATATATATATATATATATATATATATATATATATATATATATATATATGTGTGTGTGTGTGCATAGAAATGTTAAGCACTTGTCTCTCACCCAACTTCGGTCCCCATTTTTCTCACACTCCTTAACAGCAACAACTCCACACAAATTCAATTATAATGATCAAGATTTAAACACATAATTAATCATTCCAATGTTGCACATGATTATGGTTATAGTTTAGTTAAAGTTTCATCTAGAGCTCAATGTGATATCATTCTGTCAAATCATCATATGAAATCCTTGGATTGTAATATGGTCCCCAATAACTAACACTTCATTTTAAATACTCTACCATCACATCTTTCCAAAGCTTCATACAATCATATTTTTGCAATATGCTTTTTCAACATTTCCCTGAGACAGGTCATAGATCTCAAAACATACACAGTTCATCAACATCACTATTCCCAAAAAAATAACAAACACAAATCACTCAATGTTGACCGTCAAACAGCATCTTAAACAAAATTGTTACCAAAAAGAATAAGTATGAATATATGCTACAATTGTAGCCTTCTCAATGATAACAACAACAAGGTTTAGTGAACCAACACTAGCAAAGTGAAGCGAGCTGAAACATCATGATGGGTTAAATAAAAAAACTGCACGTAAAAATGATCTAAGGCTGCCTTTTTTTTCAAGAGTGAAAGCTGAAAGAAGATATAGTACATGCATATCAACTAACAGGAGTGGAACGCGAACTAAAAAATATTCAGCAAATATTATTTTTAGGTTACTAAATCCACAATGTTTATGTCATTAACAATGAAGGAATTCAAAAAACAGGTGATAAACATGTTCTTTATGAATTTAAAGCAAGGATTAAAAGCTTGCAAATCTAAATCGACAAGAATTAAACATTCTGAAAAGTTTATCGTCCCCTATTCTAATACCCTACAATCAAACAACTACAAGCCGAACCTGCACTTCATCGATGGCAGAGCGAAGCTCCGACGAATCCTTCACCGTCTTAAGATGATTCACGATGCCCCACACAACCTGCAGCCTATCCACAATTCTCTCCAGTGGGTCCACCAATTTGGGCCACGTGGGCTCCACAGTCTTCTCCAGTTCCACCAGATCGCCCTCCTGCGTCACCGATCAAATCAAACGAGCCAACTAGAACCCTATCCCTCAACCAATAAAAAATAAAAAAATAAAAATCTTACGAGTCTCCTCAACAGCTCCCGGATTCCCGGTCGCACGTGCTTCGCCTCGACAACATCAAAAGGCGGGAAGTCGAAGTCGCTGAGAAGCGGGTTCGACTCCAAGCTCTGGTCGGCGGAAGAGGCCATCGTTGACGAAGAGACAGCGCAGAAACCAGAAGCAATAAGAGAGGTAGTGGACTTGGTCGGTCGGTGGAGGCAGAAGGAAAAGGATGAGGACCAGAGGGGGCAGGAGAAGGATTTGGTAAGGGTTTTGGTGGACAGACGAGGGATTTGCGAGGCGGAGCGGAGGAGAGGGACGGAACAAGTGAAGGATATGAAGCCCGCCGCTAGCATGTTGACGCTTATAAGAGCTAGAGTTGAACGGGTTGGAAATTGCCGGTTCATTTTCTTCACACGGCCGATGGCGCGACCTTGTCTCGTTCCTCGGTTGCACGTAGCCCCTAATGTTTTCGTGTGTGGATGGGCCAAAAACTCTGGGCCCACCAAATGATTAATGAAAAAATTTGGACTGCGCTTTGTCCGTGAGGTGACAATTTCATATTTGAATAGCTATAAAATATAAATATAATCTAATTTTGTCGAATATAGTGTGGTTATGTAAATCCATTAGGTAGCCACAGATTATCCAACTCTTTTATTACTTCAAAAACACACAAGCGAATATTCAACATTTTTTTTTTGTGTGTTTGTCGTAGTATTAATTCAAAATTCATATTTAATTTTAGAACTTAGAAGATTTATATGTGTGTTTGTCATAGTATTAATTCAAAATTCATATTTAATTTTAGAACTTAGAAGATTTATATGCAACAATAACAACAAATCTTTGTCCCACTATGTGGGATAGGCTACATGAATCCTTATTCTCCATTGTGTATTGTGTCTTGTTATGTGTCAAATTATCATTTAATTCAAGTATACTAAGATCATTTTTTATACATTTTAATCAAGTTTTTTTAGATCTACCTCTACTTTTCTCAATATAAGGCAAATCTAATGCATCTACTCTTATTATTGGATCATCGGACAGCCAACATTTTACGTGGTCAAACCATCTAAGATGACTCTCTCTAACCTTATCTGCCACTGGAGCTACTCCAACTTTTTCCTCGAACAAACTCATTTCGTATTTTATCTCTTAGAGTAAAGTCACTCATCCACCTGAGCATCCTCATCTCTATAACACTTAATTTAGTTTTATGATTCTCTTTTATTGGCCAACATTATGCACCATAAATCATTGCAGGTCTTATCACCATCTTATAAAAATTTTTCTTATGTTTATACTTTTCTATCACACAATAGGTCATATATGTTCCTCCATTTCAACCATACAACTTGAATTCTACTAATAACATATCCATCTATTTCGCCGTCATTTTGAACAATAAAGACTAAATATCTGAATCACTCGCTCTTTTAATGACTTGTTCACCCAATGTCACAGCACTACCATTAGAATTTCTACAACTAAAATTACACTCCATATATTCAGCTTTAGATCTACCAAAACAAAAACTTTTAAACTCTAAGGTTGACCTCCATAATTAAAGTTTCTTTTATACTTCCTCTCTAGTCTTATCAATAAGAAGAATGTCATCAGCAAAAAGCATACACCAAGGTACATCTTCCTGTAAATGCCTAGTAAGAATATCCATAGATAAAAGCAAAAAGTTAAGGGCTTAAAGTTGATCCTTGATGTAATCCAACTGAAATATAAAAAAAAAATTGTCAATCCTCCTTATGTTTGTACACAAGTAACAACTCTAGTATACATATCTATAATGACTTGAATATAACCAATATTAACCCCTTTCTTTTCCATAACTCTCCAAAGAACATCTTATGAAACTTTATCATAAGTTTCTCTAAATCAACAAATATCATATGTAGATCATCATTACTTTTTCTATACATCTTCATCAAACCTCTTAACAAATGTATAGCATCCATTGTAAATCCACCCGGCATGAAACAAAATTGATTGTCAGAAACTTTTGTATCACATTGTAGCATATGCTCAATTACTCTTTCTCATAATTTTAATATATGACACATTAACTTAATTTCTCTTGTACATCACCTTTATTCTTAAATATAGGAATCAACAAACTCTTTCTCCACTCATCTGACATCTTCTTAGTCTTTAAAATAACATTAAAAAGATTTGTAAGCCAATTAATTTTTTGATCTCCTAAACATTTTCATACTTCAATTAGAATATCATTAGGTCCTACTTTTTTTTCCACGTTTCATTTTCTTTAAAGCTTCCCTGACTTCAAATTTACTAATACAATGATAAAAATAAAATTCTCTATTTTTGTTTAGGGTATTATGGTTGCTAAAATCAATCATATTTTCAGATATTTCATTAAAAAGTTTATCAAAATATTTCAACCACCTATTTTCAATATCCTTTTCTAAGAAAAGTACTTTATAATCTTCGTCCTTAATACACTTTACTTGAACTAGATTTTTACTTCTACTATCTCTTTGGTTGGCTAACTTATACATACATATTTCACCTTTTTTTTTTGGTATCCAATCTATTGTATAAATCATTAAAAGTTAATTTTTTTTGTATTTTATATTACTTTCTTAGAATCTCTACATGTCACTTTATATATTTTCTAATTCTCCGAATTTTTACATCTAAACCGAGTTTTATAGCAATGCTTCTTATCTCTTATCCCTTTTTATGCATTCTGACTCCACCATCAACTATTTTTAGTAAAAGAAATTTTTACTTTTGATTCTCTAAACACATTTTTTACAACTTGCTTAGTTTTAATTGCTACTTTTTCTCACATAACATTAGTTTTATTATAAACATCCAAAATTCTAAGCACTTGTAGCTTGCTCTTAAAAATATTTTTATTAGTGTTCTTTAAGTACCCCCATTTAATCTTTGGATAATAATTTGATTTATTTTCCATCTGAAAATCAAAAAGCAATAATTGATATTGGGTACTTAAACTTTCATTCGGAATGACCTTATAATATTTACAGTCTATGCGATATATTTTTCTTATCATAAAATAATCAATCTGTGTTTTACTATATCCATTTTTATAAATGATGATATGCTCATCTTTTTCTTTAAATGAAATATTATCAACTACAAAATCATAGGCTAAAACAAAATATAATATAGTCCTATAGTATTTATTAGTCACTCAAAATCCATAACCACCATGAATACTTTTAAATTTTCTACTACTCTACCAACATGTTCATTTAAATCTCCTATAATAAATATTTTTTCTTCAAGAGGTATCTTTTATATTACTTATTCTAATTTATTATAAAATTTTTCTTTTGAGCATACATCCAAACCTACTTAAGGAGCATAAACACTTATAATATTGATAATCTTAGTACCAACAATAATCTTTAAAACTATAATTTTATCTCCAAATCTATTAATATTGATAACATTATCCTTCAAACTTTTATTTATAATCACATCTGCGTCATTTCTAATTCGACTTATACCTGAATACTAAAGTTTAAAACCCAAACTATCAATCTCCTTGGCCTTCTCCCCAACCCATTTAGTTTTTTAAATACATAAAATAATTTTCTTCCAATGAACCATAATATATATTAATTCCATTAATTTACCTATAAGAGTACCTAAATTCCAAGTTCCTAACATAATTATAGTTTCATGAACTAACTTTTTTATTCGCATCCATCCATAATGTGAGAAACCTTGCTTATTTAACACTGCACGCGGGCGTCGATGCAGTGGCCTTTGCACATTTTTCATTGTATTCAGGCCATACAACGCGTCATTTTTAGAAAACACTCTAGCATTAACACAATATTTTAAAGGATTCATGTCATGATTATTTCTACAAAATTTACGCTGGCTGTTGACTGTCTATCACAACTCTACTTTCCACATCTGATGTTGGGACTAGCAAATGTAGTGTTTGAAGATTTATACACATATTATTAGATTTAATTTATTTGTACATCTACTATCAGAATTTTTATATTCCTTAAATCACTTAAAAATTATATATATGTTTTGATATAATTTGAGCATCAAGATATATAAATGCAAATATAAAAATTAAATTATGTATAAACATCTTTTTATTTTATTATTTTTTATTTTCTTAGGAATTTTATAAAAAAGTTTTTTACAATCAATTTTATTAGTATCATAGTTAAAAGAAAACAAGTATCTAATATTAAAAAAAATTGTATATTACGCCTATAACTTTTGAAAACGCTAAGGATCGTTTGAGTTCACTTATATTTTTTATTCCTGAATTTTATTTTATTTTATTTTATCTATATTATTATTTAAAATAAAAAATACTTCATATCTTAAAATATATTCTTTTAATATTTATGATGATAGTGGTGATCACCAAGAAATAATAATGGAAATAGCTGGTGGTGATAAAATGAAACTTCAGATTGTTGTAGGCAGCGGTGAATATCATAATGATAGTTATTTTTAAAATAGGATAGATTAATAAATATACATAACATGCGCATAAAGCTCTCTTTGATTCATTATTTGTCTTTGACTCGCAATAAATAAACAAAACAATAACAAAAGTTTTAAGATCTTGAGATTGTTCATGTTCAGCTAAATACTATTTATTCTCTCTCTCTCTACTTGATTATGAAAAACACAAGCCAAATTCAAGCAAATCAGTGCTTAAATTGTGGTTTCCATATGAATAACCCTTCTTCCATTTGCTTTTCATGATGCAACAATACTTCACAGAGTTTAAATGAAACTGAGGCAAGATAAAAGAAACCTCAAAAGAAAAATTGTATCTTGAAGGTTGCATTTTTACACAAAGGGGGCATCTTGTCTATACATCAAATCAAAAGAAACTGCAAAGATTTCTTTTTCATTTTTCTTTTATAAGAAATTTTTTTTCCAAGTATCATATTTGAGGTTTTGAACATGGCTTAGCTTTACTTTTCTCCTTCAGATGCCTCAAATTCTTTAAATAAACTTAATAGCCAGGAATAAGGGCAGCCATGACTTCCTGCAGCACGAGAGCTGCATCACTGTGGCAAATCTGAGCCAAAGATATACTTCTGCTCTTAACTGCATCGTCCAGCTGCCAATACACAAAAGTAAATTCAAACCAATTATTCTGAACTGATGCGATTGTAATAAATAGCACAGGGTTCTTTTACTTTTTATATGATCATATCAGTTTTGGAAGCATATTCGCAATCATTTTTCATCATAATAATTCTGTGAAAAACGCCAAAGAACATGCTCAAAATCAACATCAATGATAAAAAAAATATGCAAATCCAATTTTAACATAGGAATTGTGTTATTAATCAATGCAAAAAATTCAAGTGGCCTCGATTCCAATGTACTCGCAAAAAATTCAAGTGGTCTCCATATAAAAAGGTATTACTCACATCCATCTATACAAATATATAGTCTTGATTGATGGCAATTGACAATAGAATGTAAATTAAGTTGAATCCCATAACAAAAGAGAGAGTATCATTATATCCAATCCCATGAATTTGAGTACCTTCAATAATCAGATGAGTCTTATACTAATCAATAGATGACATTTCATAGTGTAAATGGGTAACCATTGAACTAGCTTAATCCGAAAAAGATATTGAATAAGATCCTAAGTATGTTAATTCATTAAGACATTTATTTTAATATCCCTTGTTTGTTTCGATCAAGAAACTCGTAGAACTTCATGGTATGCCTTGGGCATGAAAATTGAAGATATTTATAATGCAAAGCTCCCAAAGCCAACAAACAAATGTTCAAAAGTAACATAAGATTGAATAAGATGATAAGTGATAAGACTTTTATCTTTCCAATGAGCAATAAACAGATACAGATCGAAGAATTCTTTAGTAGGTGGGTTCTCAGCCAAGGTAGATATTGTTGATGAAGGTGCTACTGCATTGGGAGGAGGAGGTTGTCTAGAGTATACCTACAAAGGTGGATATGAAGGGAAGGAGATAGCAAGAGGCAGAGAGATGAATGGAGAGGATTGTGTAGTTGAAGATAGTGAAATAAAATATGGACATGATCCATGAAATGTAAGATCTGCTAAAATATGGAGGTGATTAGTAGTAGGATCAAAATATTAATAGCCTTTTTTAAATAAGCTCCAAAAATTCGCCGCCGACCTCTCAATGAAGAGAGTATGATTTGATATGTTGGTGAAATTTTCAGAAGACAGATGGAATAATAGATAAGAATACTACCCAGAGATTTCACCCTCATTTGGTGAGGACTTTAGATCTGGTTTCAGGTTTCCTATAGGCGTAAGCACCTATAGTTAATTACCTCCCAATCTTTGAGAGAACTTTCGATTAAGCTGATCGTTAGGGATGCATAGCGTATAATAGCAGCACGTGGAGTTTAAAATTTGGGGTTTAGAATTTATGAAATTCATCATTATTTAACTTAAAGCATATGGTTGGTGGAATGACAACATGCCCGATCTAGATCCCATGGTTCCGTCATCTCCGGCTGTCGTGGTCCCCAGTCTATTTAGTCAGAGAAGGTAGTCGACCAAACCTAACCAAAGGATCCCTGCTAACAGCCATGGGTTGCGTCGTCCAAAAAATCCTTGTAGACCTAAGGTGGTGTTTGTCTAAGGAGACATGCTTAAGTCTACGTTAGCTGATAGAAGTCTTTTGCCCTATTAGATATACCCTATGATTCACATCTCAAGGTATAGAGCCATTGGGAGCATCACTACAAAGCGTGATCGTAATATAATGGTGTCATTTGGCGGCCACTTCGTCAGTACTCACGATGTGCTTCGTCATGGGAGCTAGCCAAATCCATGACGGAGGACACGCGTGTTGCGTCGCCTTCGACGAGATTGATTGAGAGTGAATATATAAATACATTTGATTTGACATTGACTCATTTGTGAGCTAGAGTTTTCTTAATTTATCATATTCAACAAACAATTGTGGAAGGTGGATTGAGTTAGATTTTGCTTTAAGTTTTTAAAGATTAAATTTCATTTAACTATTAATAACTTAGTGATATATTATATTTCTCATTTGAATTAATACTCAATTTAAATTAATTTAATCTGAAATTAAAATCACATTTTTGATGAAAGTATTTTTTCCAGTTGAAATCTCTATTCAACACAGCCATCATCGAGGTTTATGAGTTTGTTTTATCATTTAATTTATTGTTTCAGATTTTATCGACTCTATTAGTTTAATAATAGAGGATCATATCTACTATCATATAACATAATTAGCTTCTCAGATATTTTAATAAGTTGAAATTTTTATAATAATTAAATTTTTAGATTTGTTAACGACCTCATCAAGATCAAGCAGGAAGCGCATACGATCCTCACAAGTTTAAGCATTTAGCGTGTGTGGGCGCATCAGTATTTAATAATTTAGATAATTTTATTTCTAAATCATGAGATTGATTTTATATTTTCATTTAATTCCAACTACTTTTTTTTTGAAAAAATTTGCATTTTAGATTTCTATATCTGAACACATGCAGACATTTAAATCTTAGATAATTTCATATAATAATGAAATCATTGATTTTGAAAATCATAATCATAATAAAATTTCTTAATTTTTGGATTGAAGAGAACTCCATAACTTTTATGGAATTTAAAATAGCCATTCGACTTTCTGTAATTTAAATAAATATATTCCTGCTTGAGTAGTTGAGCTTGAGAGATTCATATATATTTCTTGTGCTTATTAATAAGCCTTCAAATTTATCACATACTTTTAATGAATTCTTTGACTTCTCTCAATTAGATTGAAATGAATTGTGAAAAAGTCTATTATTCACTAAAGAACTTGTTGCACTCAATAATGAGTCATTGAGGCTATTGTAAGCATCTGTATAGTTCAGTCATGGATTCAACTAGGTTTATTCTAATTCACTTAATGTATGATATGGTTCAACCATTTATTAAGAAGAAACACTTATGATTTGTGTTTGTTGACGAACCACTTAATCAACCTCCTTAATTTGTGAATGGACATTTAAGCTTTTGATAAACTTCAGATAATTAAACTATGTACTCATAGAAAATTTTTTTATTTATCTCAAAGTGAACCATAAAGTAATCACAATGATCAGTGATGACTCTCTTTTATGCTTGTTAATAAGCCCTTTAGATTCTTTTCAAACCTCCCACGAAACTTTTCCTCTCCTCCAAATCATTTGAAATGAGTCATGGTAGAGTTTAGTATTCATTAGGACGACTTGTTTATATCCAATGGTGAGTTATTTGGCATAATATAAGTCCTTTGTAAGTCTCACTTGAACCACATTTGTATGCTTATAAGTTATATTTTAATCTCACTATAAGTCTTCAATCATTCACTAGGATTCTCCTTTTGGATTATTTTAAGCAAAATATTGTGAGATTCGGCTCATGTATATCAAAGGAATTCAAGTTTATTTCAAGTTTTATAGGTTCACTTGAGTTTGATCCCTATTTTCTTATTTGAAATATGATTTTTAATTTTATTTGTAATCAAGTCTCTTTCAAATTCATTTCAAGTTCATTTATATTTAATTTTCAATTCATTTCTTCAGGACATTATATTTTATATTTAACTTAATATTAAATCATTTTTTTTATTAAGTCCAAAAAATTTGACGAAATTTTGGCAGCATTTCGGTATAGGGGTGTGTGGGCTCCAAAAATTCGCCACCGACCTCTCGACAATTATTGATATAATTGAATTGGAATATTGAAGAGAGTATGATTTAAATATGCCGGTATAATTTTTAGAAGACATATGAGATAGTAGATAAGACACTACGCAGAGATTTTGCCCTTATTTTGCGAGGACTTTAGATCTAGTTCTAGGTTTCCTATAGGTGCAAGCCCCTATAGTTAATTACCCCTCTCAATAAGTGAGAGAGAACTTTCGATTAAGAAATTTAGTCATTTAAAATCGTGGCGTAATAACAACATGGAGTTTTATAATTTAGATTATGAAATTCATCATTTAAAGCAGGATGGTTGAGAGAATGATGGCGTGCGATCTAGATCCCATGGTTTCCACTGGTAGTTTGCGGTCCAGTCTACTTAGTCAAAGAAATCGACCGACGAAGGATCCTCATCAATAACACATGGGTTACGTCGTCTAAGAAATCCTTGTAGGCTGGGTGGTGTTTGTACAGGAGGCGATCTTAAGTCACCTTACGGCTTGATTGTTTTTATTAAGTATTCCCTATGATTCACTCAAAGGGAGTCATTTGGAAGCATCAATCTACGGTGATCGTAATATAATGGAGCTTGGCTAAAACCACTCAATCGGAGGACTACGTGTAATTGCTTCATCGTAGTCTTAGTTAAGCCATGCGGTCGGAGGACGGAACTCTTTCTTGGCGTGAGATTGATTGAGAGTGAATATAGTATGACACTTGATTTAACATTGGCTCCTTTTGTGAGCTAGAGTTTTCTTAATTTGTCACCCTCGACAAACAGTTGCCAAAGGTGGATAGTTTGAATTTTGATTTAAGCTTTTAGTGATAGAGTTTCTTTTAGGCAGTTTCAGATTGTTACTTAATTTGATTTGAAAATTTGATTAATTTGAATATGTTTAAGAGATTGTTAATTAATTTATCACCCTCGACAAACAGTTGTGAAAGATGAATAGAATGAGTTTTGATTTAAGCTTTTAGTGATAGAGTTTCATTTATGCAATTTCAGATTGTTATTTAATTTGATTTAAAAAAATGATTAATTTGAATATGTTTAAGAGCTTTAGATCTCCTCTGTTTAGGCTAACAGATTATATCTATCACGACATCGGTTCTCGATATTTCATTTGATTTGAAACTCTTATTATAGGTTTTAGGTTTTGTTAGCAACCTCACAAGACTAGGAAATGACGGCAACATTCTCAGACACTTGAATTTAAGCATTTAACATAGTGTCGGGGCGCATGCGGGCGTATTGTAATTTTAGACAATTTTATATTTGAATTATGAGATTGCTTTTATATTTTTATTTTTTTATTCCAATTTAGTATGCACAACCTTTTCAGGCATTAAAATTTGCACATGAAATCTTTATGTTCGAGCACATACAGGAATTTATAGCTTAGATAATTTCGCCTGATTAGTGATTTTGTTGATTTTTGAAAATCATAATTATAATGAAATTCCTTAATTTTGATTAAAGGATGCTTTATGATTTTTGAAGATTTTGATTTAATATCGTCTTCTGTCTGCTTGTACAAAAAGTTGCAGATCTGGTGACGATTTTTTTTTTGTTTCGAAGTTACATGTTCAAAGAAGAATTTAGTTTGTTATTTTAAGAAGAAGATTTATCCCTCGAAATAATTCTCATTTTATTCTTTTTATTCAACTCCTACATTCATTTTCCCTCTTTTTATTGAAATCTCTACATTCGTTTTCCCATCTTTTCTTTTGAAAGCACCCTCATCTCTTATTTAATTTATAAATAAGAGAGAATCTCCTATTCTATTCCATTTGTTTGACGGGTTGAAGTTAGGACATTTGAAAGGGAGCAGTTAGAAACTTTAGTGGGCTTTCAACTCTGCTTAGATAAATTTCGTAAGTATTTTTCACTCTTCTTTTTATTTTGTTTTATTTTTATATTTGTGGTATGTCATTTTACATTTCCCCATTTTTTTGTTTGACGTTTATAATTTAAAATTAGTTGCAAGTTTTCTCACTTAGCATTCTTAAGTCAGTTTACTTTTCCCCAATTTTTTTGTTTGACTCTTTTAGTTTAAAATTAGTTCTGAGTTTCTACTTAGCGTTATAAGTCGTTCATTTTAATTCCATTTTTCTAAGTCAAAGATTTGATCTGATTTTGTATCATGTCCATGTAGAGGCATTGGGGTGTTTTAGCTTACTTGTGTATCGGCGTAGTGAGTGGTGTTTTGACATGTAGGTTTTCATCTCGTCATCCTCTTGAGCATGACCTTTGACTTGAAAGAAACAAATCTGATATATATGTATTCCTTTTTTTAAGTCTAGAAATTAAACAAAATTTTGACATTTCGTTTAAGGAGTGACATCTAATGGATGTTAATTTGCTAATCGTCTCTGAAGCGATCTTTGACACCATGGATTTTATCTTCGCCTCTTGACGGGAGAACATAAAGCATAAACGTATATATATTCACATTCAGATCTCTATGTTACATTTTTTTGTAATGCTTGACAAGGAACAAGGTTGGGTATCGATTGAAAATATAATCTGAGAGTCTGAAAATCAAGAATTTGTCTCTTGACGATGTTCTTCTGGTTCTGTGGCGAAAATTAGACGGGTTATCTGAAGAATCGGCGAAAATTGAAAGAAGAATTAGCCTCTTGATGATGTTCTTGGTTCTGTGAAGTGAAAATTAGGCGTTATCTGAGAATCACGGCACAAGAAAATTCCAAACGGCGATGTTTTTCCGATTTCAGAGCGAAATTAGAAGGATAAAAAGTCAGCGGAAGCGAAAGAAAGAATTTCTTTCTGTTATTCTTGGTTTATGGTGAAGTGAAAAGTGGGTTTACAGACTGGAAAGGAGAGGCGGGTGCAGCGGGTTTGGAACAGGCGCAGTCAGACCTGGTTTGTCGGTGCAGCGCAGGTTCGGAAAGCGGGCTGGCGGGCCGTGGGGCGTAGCGGAACGCGCAAGTTGGGTCACGGGAGGGCGCGGAATGACGGGCTGGGCCGGAGGCGGGATTGCGCCGGCGTTGCGGGTCGGGTTTGGCGGGACAACGCGTGTGTGGCAGTTTTGCGGGCCGTGCGCAGCGGGCCGGCAGGCGGGCTGGCAGAGCGCGCGGGCCAGCGGGCCCGAGTGGATTTGTGGAGTGGGCTGCGGTGCGTCGCGGGTGCGGCGGACCGGAGGACGCTTGCGCGGAAAGGGTTGCGGCGGGCCGGAACGGGTTTGCGCGGCGGGATGTGGGATTACACCAGACGGAATGCAGAACGCGCGGCGAGCTGGCGGTGGGAAGGCGCGCGGGACGGGCCGAGGCAGTGGGAGGAGATTTGAAAGAGGAGAATGACGAATTTTTTTGTGCAGAGGAGTTTTTTCGAACGAGAGAGGGAATCCCTCAAAAGACGAGCAGAGGGGCTGCTGCTTTTCCAGAAAGAAAAGATGTGGGAGAAAGGAGAGAGAGAGAGAGAGAGAGAGAGATTATTTTTTCTTTTATAACCAATCAAATCGAAAATAGAGAAGAATGATTGAGCATAGAAGAGGATAATTTAAGGATTTTAAATAAATTTTAAATTAATTAAACAGTTTTAATTTGAATTTTGCGCCGATAAACTCACATAATTAATATATATATATATATATATATATATATCAATTTAAAGTAATTATATTGTTTTGAACCTGATGGCGGGATTTGTTTATGTCAGAGGCCGTTTAGTTGGCCGATATGCTCAATGTCGTTTGTTCAAAATGCAGCATTCGCTTTTCGGCTTCGATTTTTAGATCGTCACGAATTGAGTCGCGAGCAAATCTTCGATAGATTTGGCGTTTTGAAGCCGATGATGATCAATTTAGTGAGCGGAGTCGTTTGATCGCCGTCGGTGCCTCACGGCCCGATATCGTGTATCGCGGCGTTGGCGGCTTCGAGCAACGATTGGTTGATCGTGAGTCGTGCATATTTATATTCTTGCTCGGTTCGGCGTTACGAGCAGCGATGGCGAAGTCCAGTTCGTCAATCGGAGGTCGTTTAAGTTGATTTTGGTGGCGTCAGGTATGTTTTTCCGATTTGCGTGTTGTCGTTTCATCGTGATTGAGTCGCAGTCTCGTTTGATAGATTTGACATTTGAAGCTAACGGCCAATTTGGCGAGCGAGGTGGTTTGAAACTTAGTCGGCTGCGGCTTCGATATCGCGTCAGCGTATTCGGCTCGGCGGCTTGATTTGTTGATCATTAAGTTGTGCAATATTTATATCCTGACCAATTTCGACGTTTTGAACGCGATGACGAAGTCCGTTTGTCGATCAGAGATTATTTGAGTTGATTTTGGTGGCGTCGTATTTCGGCGGCGTTGCTCACTTTAATCATTCGACATTTGCAACTCGTCGATTGATAGTCTCATTTGATAGTTTTCGGCGTTTGAAGCCTTCAAACTGTGAACGACATATCATCGTAACTTCCGGCTCGATATGCGGCGTCGACACATTAATAGCTTCGACTTAATCGATTGATCGTTAAATTTTCGTGTTTATATTTCGATCAATTTTGATATACGACAACGCGTAATCGTTCGATCGAAGGTCGGCCATTTTCGGTGACGTCCGTCATTTTGGTATTTACTGATCCGCCTCCAGTCAAATTTGATTTGTAGGCTTAACTGACTTATGTGCGTATGGAGGTCGGCGAGGTGCAACATCTTACCTTTTTTTTTGCCATGGCTTTGATGGCGCTTGACGTCGACAACCGCCTATTTTTAAATGGTCTGAGTGTGGCCGAGCTAACCTGCATAAAGAAATATATATATATATATATATACATATAGTTTTCACACAGCCTTTACACATCTGTCATCAACCACAAAGATAAACCTTAGGATCTAAACTCAATTGTGTAGGAAGTTTGCTGGAGTAGTAAACTGAGAGGAAAGAAGGGAATGCGAAAAGACTGAAAATCGAGAGGAAGGGAAAAGACGGAGAAGATGCCGAAAATTGAGAGAAACTCACCCGATGACGGAGTTCTCTCTTGACTGCGGCAAAGGAAATATAGATTATGGGAAAGTTAGGATGAATGTGAGGTTGGTATCGCGAGTACTATAGCAGAAGGAATAGAAAAGAAAGAAAACAGAAAAATTTTTTCGAATCTACAGTAATTTGCTCCAGTAGACGGGAAGAGGGATTAATCGATCGGGATTCGATTTCTTTCGCCGTGGGTTTGTTTCCGGACCAACGAGAAGAAGATAAAGGGGGGAGAAAGAGAGCGAACGGGAGCAGGTCGGCGAGGATCACCTGTGCGGGTCGGTATCGTGAGAGAGAGGGAGGATGGAGGGGCTATTGTGCGGGTCGGTATCGCGAGAGAGAGGGAGGACGGAGGGAGTTTGGCTTCCCGTAGTGACCGAGAGAGAGGGAGATCCTGCCGATCTGCGAAAGACTTACGGCTTTTTGGGCGACGGGAGCGAATGCGAGGCTTCGAGGGGAAAATCTGGCGAGAACGCAAAGCTCAATTTTAAAGAAGACGGGAGTGGGATCGCTTGCGGTTGCCTGCAGTTGAGGGAGACGATCGTGCGTGAGCCGCTTGGAGGAAAGGAAGCCTTGCGGTTTTAGGGAAATCGAAGATAAAGAGTGAGCTTTCGTTTTTTTTTTTTTTTGGGAAATTTACATACATACCATTCTTACGTTTACATTTTTGGCTTGAATATTTACAGACTTTCCGCATCTTGAAAAGTGTATTTAAAAGAAGTGGTATTTTTGATGTAATAATAAAGATTTAGGTCTTATTTAAGTAAAATTAAAGTTTGGGTGTGAAATACGTAAATTCATAAGAATTTCGTGGTATGTATGTAAATCCCCCTTTTTTTTTTTCATTTTTTTTATTTTTTTCATTTTTATTTATTTATTCCAAGAAGACACGAAATAATAATAAGGGTCAACACCAACAGGATACACATATTATTAGCTCAAAGGGAGAGTTAGCCATCTTCCCAAAAATAATGAATAAAGCAGGTGTACCCATAAAAGAACGGGTGAGAGGGAATGGTGATTGTCTAGAATACATAACAGAAAGAGGAGGTGACTTCACCTATAATAGATTGGACAAGGTTAATAGGATAACAACGATTAAACTTGCATAACCCAAGAAATGGTGAAGAACATTCATGTGCATCGCTGAAGTTATGAAGTAAATGATGATGCTTCTATTCAACAATAACATTTTATTAAGATGTATAAGAACTAGATGTCTATAAAGAATGCATTAATAATACAAAATGAATAAAATTGAAACTACATGAATTCTAAAGCACAATGTTGACCTCCATGCGTGATACATCAGTCGAGTCAAGCTCAAAATCCAAATTCGACGAACTTTTGATATAACAACTCGTAAATCGGTAAGATGCAAACATTCTTGAAATGAACGGCCGATCGACGAATACGCGTTGAACGCGTATTGGTCGAATATAAATCTGCCGATTTAATGCTCAGCCGGTCGATCAATTTGTCGATCGACGGCATATCGAGGATTGGAGGTTGCGACATATCTAACGACTGTTAATAAAATTGTTCGCGCCGTTAGTTTAGCGTCGAAATCTCAAATGAGGCGCTCGCTCAACAGTCGCACGAATGTCGGCGGTGAGCGATAATCGCATTTGGTGAAATGACCAATTGCCGGCTTGAACCAAACGATTCCGATCAGCGAACGTATCGTTGGGTTATAGAAATAACCTACGATTGATATATATATTAACTATGCGATTTTGCTGGCATGAAATTCACATTAAGATTGATTAGATACTTAAAAAATTAATAAAAAAAGCTCATTTATAACCTAAATCCCTAACCGACCTAATTCGACCTGACCCCTTTCGATCCCACTCGCTCGGTTCTCCCCTCTTCACACGCACGACCTCTGCCTACACACGCAAGCTCGTCGATCGATCTCCCTCGACACAATCACATGCTCGGGCCAGCTCGGCTGTCCCCATTCAACCGTTCTCTCCTAAGAACTACTCCCGCTCTTGGCTAATCCCACTTAAAACCGAAGGGCTGTTCCCGTTCGCACGATTTCTTCAAACCGAAAAGGTTCTTCCCGTCCGTCTCCCCTTCGAACCGTAAGGAAACAATAAGTTTTCCTCCTCCCTTTCCCTCTTGAACCTCCCTTGGAAAAAATCGAAATCCTTCCTACTCCCCTCAACCTACCTTGGCCGAAAATTCCTTCTCCCTTTCCCTCTTGAACATCCCTTGGCAAAAACCGAAATCCTTCCTACTCCCCTCAACCTACCTTGGTCGAAATCCTCTTCTTTCCCTCATCCTCCCTTGGCCGAAATCCTCCCTACCTCCCTCATTCTCCCTTGGCCGAATTCCTCCTAGCCGAACTTCCCCTTTGCCGAATTCATCTCTAGCCGACTTCCCTTTTTTTTTTTTTTACCTCCTCGATTCCTTCTCTAATCTAGTGCATAGCCGCTGAATTACTCTTCCGACAGAAGAGGAACATCGTCATTAGACGGGTTCTTCTCAAGGTTTCCGGTTTTTTCATTATTCCTTCCACTTTCCTGCGCTTGTTGATCGCTGCGCTATTCATTGCAAAAAAAAAAAAAAAAAAAAGAGTTGGATAGAAATAAATGTGATTGTATGTATATCGTATCATTTGTCTTTTCAAATTTGAAGGCCATGACATCGTGCGTGTGAGATGGAAATTGATGAAGTGTTTTAAAACACCATCACTCTCATCAGGATGTGAAGGAACCAGCTAGATCACGACCGCCAAAATACTCAAATTTCATTAATTTTGATTTAGAAAAATAAAGAAAAGAATCAAAATTCATTAAAAAAAGAGAGAGAAACACACAAATAATGAAATAATATGGAATTAAAATTAGATTAAACAAGTCAAGTAAATATGCAAAATAAATATAAATGTGAGCATAAAAAAGGGGGAGATTACTTATAAAGTCTCTTCTTTAAATTTAAAAACTCACAAACAATATTAAATAATTTCTCCACTTCCTTTATCAATGCTCAAAAGATAATTTATGAATTTAAGAATTAAATAAAATGTGGAAGAAAAATTCTCCTAAATCCTTTCAACTTATAAGAGGAGAGTAAACCCTTTTAAAGGTTCATATTCAATTTATGAAATCTCAAGTGGTATGACATGTGTAAAATATGTCGCCACTTTCTTCCATATTGATTCCTAAGTTAGGTGCAGATATGATTGGAGGAGAGCTATTAAGAGTTTGTTTTAAGATAATTGGAAGATAAACTCTCAAATATGAAAGAATTTGAATTAGATTCTAAAGTGAGTCCGTCAAAAAGATTAATTGTCTGCTTATAAATGAATTTAAAAGCTTGGAGAATGAAAATATATAATTTGAAGTATATTTGAAGACCACTCATAAATAAAGATTGAGTTCCAAATATGAATTTATGAGGTTCATAATTAATCAATTTCAAATAAATTCTTAAGCTCATGATTTTGAATTGAAATGACTTTCAAGATGAATATAAGATGAATTTAGAGGAGATTAAATAATTCATAAATGAATTTGAATGGGGATAAATCCATATTGAATTCGAAGTCTTTTTGCATGAACAAAGCTTCTCTTTGGATATTCAAAGTGTTAAATTCATGAACAAGTAATCAATGCGAATAATACATTTGAATAATCGCTTTTGATGTCAAAGGAAATAAGGATCTCAGTTGAATATCAAAGGACAAATGACTGGTGGTAAATTTGAATGTTCAATTTCAAATTAAGAATAACAATGTGTAAGTAATTTGATAGCTTTCTTACAAGCACAACTTCAATTAGGCAACTCATGAGTAGCCATGAATGTAGCCTTTAAAAAATCATTTGGTGCTTGCATTTAAAATTGAATTTGAAGTACTTGTGATATATCAATTGTTTGTCTTCAAAATTAATGAAATCCCAAAATGACTTATAAAGTGGCTTTCCAATTAATTAGTGAATTATGTTCTAATTCATATTGAATAAATTTGAAATCAAATTGGAAAAATATAAATAAGACTCACAACAAATTGGGAAGCTCGCCAATAAACTGTCTTATTGAATGCATATATTGTAGTATCTCGATTCAAATGAATTGAAGAAGGATTCAATTAAATTTAAGGTTGTAGCATATATGATCTACAATATGTCTGAATATCTACTTTCAAGTAAGAGTAGAACCTATATGCAACCTTCGCAACACCTAGTCACAAGATTAGGATGTGAATATAGTGGTGGATCGAGCCGCTCACACCTCACTTCGTTCTTAACTTTTGACTTCGCTTCTGTTTTTGCCTTCTAACGCCATCGGATTCGCAACACATCGTACAAGTGAATAAAAAGCGTTAATTAAGATTTCAATTGAACCATTGCATATATTATGAAGTAGGATTAAAACTCAAATTCAGTGTTTTAAAATTATACAAATATTCTTAAATACACCCGCATGGGCCCCAAAATTATGCTGAATGCTTAAATTTAGTGTCTAAGGATGTTGTGCGGGTTGCTTCCCGGTTTGGTCTTAGGACTGGGTCCGGGTTAATAAAATCTAAAAATCCAATAATAATATTACAAGAATTTCAACTTATTAAAATATTAATTTTTTACGTCATATGATGATCTCGATCTGTGTTGAGGCTGAGCGAGTTGACAGGATCTAAAGTTCTCAAATATATTCAATTTAATCAATTAGCTACCCTGATGATGGTTGTGTTGAATGGTAATTTTAACCGGAGAGGATATTTTCATCAAAATGTGATTCTAATTTCAAATAAAATTAACTCAAATTAAATATCAATCTGAAATGCTTAAATGAAATTCAATCTCTAAAAACTTAAAGCTAAAATTCAATCCACCTTATTTGTTTTGTGTGACAAATTAAAACTCATTCACAAAAGAGCCGATGTCAAATCAAATATTCTACCATGTTCTCAATTAATCCATGCCGGTGGGGCGTGGATCATGTCCTCTGTTTGTGGTTTGTCCAGGAGGCTCACATATGATGTAGTTACGACCGAGTCCTCGATGGGGTGTTCGCCAAATGGAACCATTATATTACGATCACGGCCTTAAGGTATGCTCTCCAATGGCTCATCATTTGAGTTGTGAATAATAAATTCGATAGGACAAAAGCTCTTTGTCTAGGTAGACTTAAGCATGTCTCCTAGACAAACACCATCCATGTCTGAGATTTCTTGGGCGATGTAACATGTTGGCGATAAGGATCCTTGTCAGTTGTTGACCCTCCTCATTGTAGGGACCCAAACCCGGGATGATCTGAGATCAGATGCGTCATCATTCCCCATCCATCCTTTAAAGGATGATAAATTTCATAAATTTTAAATTCTAAAACTCCACATGCTACTACTATACGCTATGCATTTAGCGATCTAATGACTAGCCTTAATCGAAAGTTCTCTCTTTACATTAAGAGGGGTAGTTAACTATATGTGCTTGCGTTTATAGGAAACCTGGAACCAGATCTAAAGTCCTCGCAAAATGAGGGCGAAATATCTGGGTAGTGTCTTATCTACTATTCCATCTGCCTTCTGAAAATTATACCGACACTTAAGTCATTACTCTCTTCATTGTCGAGAGGTCGGTGATAAATTTTCAGAGCCCACATACAACAATAACCAAGGGATTTAAATAAGTTGAGAAATGAACCTTTTTTTGGATAAAAAGTTTAAAATATGGACAAGAATTTTGATCTTCATTTGAGCAATTATTCCCATATAATATAAGAATGATCATCAATTAAGGTGACAAAATATCTAAACTCAAGGTGAGTAATGACAAGAATCATACCCTATATAATAGAATGAACAAGTTCAAAGGAATAAAACTATGATATGACATAGAAGAGGAAAATGAACCCAATGATACTTATCAAACTCACACAAGCATTACATTTAACTTTAAAAGAGAGACAAAGATAAACTTTTGAAGTCAATGTGGTGGTAGTTAGCCCAAATGATAATACCACTGAAACAAAGTGATGAATAAAGAGCAAACAAAGGTGATTTCAGGGTTTATGTATAAGCGTCAACAATTGTCTTCCTTACATTGAGATAACAAAAAATATAATAGGAAGAGAGAAGGTTATAGAACAAGTCTAATATTTAATTAAGCAATGAAGGAAATATAAATTAACAACAATTGTAGAATCATATAAACATTTAAAAGAGAGAAGGGAATGGGTACAGAAGCCTTTCACAAGAGACATGAGAGTTGATTCCATTCGCAACAAGAACTAAAAAAAGAGAAGACGGATTAAAAGAAGAAAAAAATGTAGATTAATTGCAATATGTGAGGATATAATATCCAAGAGATATCAGATTAGTAACAATAGAAGTAGAACTAGAATACAAAAAAGTCGTCTAAAGAAGACACAGATGCCTAGAATATTGAATTAACCAGGTATATCCTCCTAAGAAAGAGTGATAGAGCAAAAGAGGTGGTGGGAGTGACAGATCTAGCAGTGGTAACTGAAGATTCAGAAGCATGCTAAGCCATAGAAAAGTATTCATATTTGGCCCACTACAATTTATAATCAGCCCACAAAAGATTTGAATTTCACTTCATTTTCCTCTTGATCTCAATGCAAACAAAGCCAAATATAGGATAATCATAAAAGGCGAAAAACGTAGGCTAATAAAAAAATAGAATTGATAAGATTGGGAGTGATTTTACAGGCAAACCTCTTTATTATTATTAATATGCCCCTTGTTATATTATGGAGCCTGATTTTATCTCTGGAGGGGGGGGCAGCATTGAAGTGTTGAAACAGGAGACTTTGGCTTTAGGATCATAGGTAACACATCAGCACTAGAAGGATAGCGCCATGGCGCTAGATTACAGCGCCTTGACGCTTCAGGGCAGTGTTGCGGCGCTAGAATCAAGACAAAAATGATAAAGAGGCTAGCGCTGCAGCACTTGAACCCATGTAAAAAAGTTTGGGGGATAGTGACGTCGGCGCATAAACACCAAGGACATGATGCCACGGCGCTACGAATCGAGAGACTTCATATTTAGACATTTTTTTCTGTAGTTTTAAAAACTTATGTTACTTTTCTCTTTAGTGTGAGTGACGTGTGTTCCTTAAGAGTACTTGAAGTATGAAGATGCTTCAAATAAGTGTAATATGCAATATTCTCCTTGATTTTTCTTTCATGGTGGATTTTTTGGTAGTGTAGCTCCATGGTATTTTTCCGTTCTCAAAGTTTTCCATGTTAAATATGGTGTCTTCTGTATGATCTCTTTTACTTTGATTTTCATTTATTTCGTGTATGCTCTGAAACACTCGAATTGATTTTATATGCGTATTCTGTGATTTATTCTCTCCCAAAACTCCCAACACCCCTGATATGCTTTTCTCTAACTAATAATTACCAAAAAGACACATTATCATAATATTGTTGCAGCATGATCATTGAATGAGAAGCTATTGAGCGCATGTTTAATTCATTGTTAGTAAAGTGAAAAAAATAGTATGAAGAAAATTGAGATGGATGAAAAAGCAAACGCTGAAATTTTCGGAAGAGAATGGAAGTCAAATAGATTGCATTATAGTTCAAGATGGATTAAAGATTTCCAAAGCCAAATTCAGAAGGTTTTAATTTGAAAATGTACAGTTGAATATATTTTTTTAGCTATTAGCTCAACAGCTTTCACAAATAAAACATTATAAACAATGCTCAATAAATATAATAGAAAGATGAAATAAAGCTAATTCAACAAAGAAAAAAAAAATTCCCCAAACATGCAACCAAAAGATGATAGGTTTAAATGTGGCGTTAACAGATCATCCAACCAATAGCCTATAGGCCCATACATCAATTTATTGTTCAAAAAAATATATAGTTTCTATGACTAGAAAACAAAAATACCATATTTTAATTCAATAATTTAGAGGCTCAGCTGGGAAGTGGAAAATGAACGTTACCTCTTCCATGTAGTGGAACAACCTATTGGCAAGGTTAGTGAGAGTCCTCTTTTGTTCATCGCAAGAACTTGAGATGACATGGTTGAGATCACAATACAAGAAAGTTGATTTGAGACGGAGATCCCTTCTGATTAGCTCCCACCAGACATCATCATCATCTTCATTAATCAAATCTTCCTCCATTGATAAGAGATCAAAAGCACACTTCTTGATTCTGAAGACACACCCTTTGGCTACCAGGTCCTCCATTGCTGCAAGTAACAAGAACACATCAGCAACAAGGACAGGACTGCATATGTTTATCAAGCTCGCAATTCAACAATGGACAAAGAAACCACATCAATGAATAAAATTTACTAAGCCTGCGTTCGAATTGAAGGGAAGCGAATGAAATGAAACGAATGTCTGACAATTTATATGTTGATTCTGAATAAGCAACCATTTATTTAAGCATTCCAAACACTTTTTCATTTCCTGTCAGTCAAATTTCTAGCATCCCAACACAGCCATTGAGACAATTCTAATATATCTAATTTCACCAAATGACTGGAAGAGGATCAGTCTACCAAAAAATACATCAAGCATTACAAAAAAAAGGCTATACAATCTGAACTAGCAAAAAGGACTGTTAAGCAGTGACAATATATTCCAACATAGTGAAGGAAGGCTAGTCAATATAAGATGGGAGCAATATTAACTTTAAAAAGAGGAAAGGTATCCACTTACATGCTTATAAGCAGAGACAAAACTAGTGAGCATCAAAACTGGATGTCACTAACCAAGGAAGGGATCAAAAAGTAGCTCAAAAACCAACACAATACCAACGTGGCCTTTCTGTTTCCTTCTATTTGCTAACTGTCACATTACAACATAATACTTTGGCTGTGTTTGGATGTTGGGAATTTCAGCAAAAGGTGATGAAAAAAATTGTTTAAAAGCTAATCAACAAACAATTTTTTGAGGTTTTATTTCATTTCCTTCATTTCCCTTGAGTCCAAACGAAGTCAATGAGGCCTTGTTTCAAGTAGGAAAAGCGACTATTCTATTACTTTCTGGCGAGGAAAGGCAAGTAATTAATCAGAAATTTTAATATCCTATAATTGTTATTATTATGATTATTATAATTATCATAATTGTTTTTTTTTTACACAGAAGGAACCCAAATAGTTGAGATAAAGCTAATGATGATGATCAGAATCACAGAAAATAAAATGGAATGTCTTCTTATTATTTCCAAGCTTAGAAGGAAAGAAAATCATCTTCAAATACAAATGCTTCATTAAAATTACAATGGAATCATCTTTAGGAAATTTTGGTCGTTTCTGAACTGTAAACTGAATGAAACTAACAACACTTGAAAAAAAAATGAAAGCACGGATTTACTTTCCAATGCTAATTTGAGGAATTTAGAAACAGTAACTCAACTGCACTATTATTAGAAGATAAGTAAAAACGGAAAAATCATTAAAAAACTGAAAACAAATTTCAAGAAAAAAGAAACACAAATTGTTTTAGTATTCTAAAAGTAAAGGTTTATCTCACACGCAATTAATCTTATAAAACAGCTGCCCGCAAAAAATTAAAAGATAAAAATAAAATTTCCTCACAAGAGAAGAAATGATTAGTGATACAGACAACAAATAGGAAAAAAAAAAGGTTTTTTTTTTCAATCAAATGCGAAGTTTTTTGTTTCTTTCAGCCAAAATGAAGGATTTGAGCTTCAAACATGAAACCAATGAAAGATTTCTCACTAGTAACAGATAAAATAATAAAAATCGAAACAAATTCACAAAGAAAGAAGAAGAAAATTTGACTTCGATTTCCTCGGCCAAAGCACGTCAAGGAAGCAATCGCCAACCATGATTATTTCTTCATCTTCAGATGATCATCCCCTTAATAATGAAATCGCTGCCTATTACTGCCAAAGAGTACGAGTCTGAAACCATGAGTACAAATAGTAAAAATACCGCTGATGACCTGTAAATGAGCCTTTTTTTCCGCAATGGCTGTAAACAGAGGAGAAATGTATTTGTAAAGAGCACGGCTAGCGGATGGCTGTAAATAATTTATTTTCTATTATCAAATTTTCTGATATTATTCACATTTTTTATTGAATTTTAGTCATGATTAAACTATAATTAAATTCAGTTAATTATATGATGGAACTTGGAAGCTAATAAATATTACAAATAATTTTTTTTTTTAATAATAAATATACTAATTATCTCTTATTAAAATGTATAATAATTAACTTATTATTATTTAAAAATTTTTATAGATACTTAAATTACATTTTACTTTTTATTTAGTATTTATTTAATAATATAGTTAAAAAAATATTATTTAAACATATTGGTTTTTAATATTTGTCTAATACTTTAATCATATTTATCTATTGATAATACAAATAAATTATGAAGCACATAAAATATTAGAAAACTCATATAATAATATCAAATAATCTATCAAAAAATAATTAAATCATTATTTAAGAAGAAGTGAAGAGTTGTTCGTTAAATAATAAGTTAAAATATTTAAGAATATAAATAAATAAGTATATCAATATTTAAATTTATTTATTTATATATCAAATTTTATTAAGTTTGTTCATATTTATTCAATTATTAATATATAAATAAATAAATAATATATATCAATTTTGTCGATCAAATGTTCTAATTCGCTTATGGTCCTAACCTGCTCGTAGACGGTACAAAATATGTTTGTTGCGTGCTAGAAAACCAGTTGCGGTAGAATAAAAGTTTACTTCTTTCTGGAGTCCAAAGCACAGTATTTAAAGCGAATAATAAAAACTACAAATTTTACGTGGAAAATCTCAAAAGAGGGAAAACCACGAGACTGCTCAATAAAAACTTTCACTGTATCATTTGAGTACAAGATCTTTCCGATGGGATTACGAATTGTATGTGAGAAGTGGACAGCGATTCTTGTGTAACGCGTTGGACAAAGTTGACAACGATGTTGACGAAGTTGGACGACGAAGTTGATGTTAACGAGTTACAGTTAGATGAGTTGGCGACGATGTGGGACGGAAGTTGGCAACGAAGTCGGGCAGCAACGAAGTTAAGCGACGACAGGATCGGCGATGGCGGTGGTGGTGGTGGTTATTCTTGTCAGTGGTGTGCTTGGAGGATCTTTAGAGCTCTCTCTCCTCTCTCTTGCCCTCCTTCTCTTCTTCCTCATATGAGGAAATTTATATGATTAAGAGGAGTGGCGTCTCATACATGCAAAATTGAACCACTCCTCTCCATGGACGGCTCATGATGATTCCCTCGATCATGATGTATTTTGTGTATTTGAATGCTCAAATGAAGTTGGAATTGTAAGATTTTTGGCTTGTTGGAGCAGCTCATCGAGCCTTCGATTTATTAAACACTTTATATTTGAGAGCTATTTAGGGATTTAAGCGATATCCAAAAGTTTCGAGGATATTTTAAGAGCTTGATCTCGACCGGTTTCAACTTGGATCGTTTTCTTTTAACATCAAGATTCGTGCTAATAGTATTTTAAGTGTCATATCGGTTGCCTTATTTTGGATGACATTATCTCAATCATCTAAAAATATATGTCAAATCTTGAAAATAACAAATTCTTGATGAAATTTGAGGTCCATTAACGCATTTTGAAGAAACAGTCTTTATAGGAACACAATATTATGACTGAAACTAATGCGAGGCATAAATGCGTGTATCGTGGTGCGAGATCGAGTTCTGACTTATCAGTGCGAGCGCTTCGCTGCCCATGGCGCGATGGGGCGCCAGCCGCAGCATAACACATGGCGAAGCTTCTGGCCTTGCCGCTTGGCCTTGCCGATTATGCCTTGGGCGTGGAGTGTGGGCCTCGCCGGCCCGGCGGTCTGTAATTCATGATCTGCGCCAGTCGTGTGGGAGAAGATCAGTGTGCTGACGGCGGAGTCGGCAATTCGGTGTCTATGTCAGTGAGAGGCTGACGCAATTTAGCGAGTCCGGAGCCATCTGTGGCAACGAAGCCGGCGGTTTTGGCCAGACGTCGCGAAGCCATGGCCGGCGATTCAAACGTTTCCGCGGGCTACCTGCGGTTGCGCTTCGTATTCAGCGATTCTCATGAACCCGTCTGGCGTCTTATGAAGCGGGATTCGACGCAACAAGGCCGGTTGGCGCGCATACCGCGTATGTCAGCGGTTGGCGCCCATTGCCGGCGGTTAACCCGCCAACCCCGTCGCAATCTTGAGGCGGCGGTTAGCGCCCATGAGCCAGAGTTGCATGCGTCACACTGTAGCCTGGTTGGAGCCCGTCGGGCGATTCGATGCAGCGGTTCGGCCTTGATGGGCGTGGGCGACATACTGAGCGAATCGGTTTTCCGGGTTGGCGGTTTTTATTTTAGGGTTTTACCCTTTTACTAGAAGGGGTCTATAAAATCCCAAGGAGAAACTTCTTCAACACTCTAGTGCTTCTCTTCTTCTTGAGGAGTTGGTTGAGATATAGTTCATCTGGAGGCTCGGTTTTCCCTCGAAGAGGCGTTATTTGTCCACCCCACCAGGGTTTGAAGCGTCAAGACCCAGTTCATCTGGCGAGCTTGATTTCCCTCGAAAGATTGTCCGGACCGGCCGGGTTTGGCGATCAAGACGTAGTTCATCTGCGGTTTTCCCTCGAAGAAGCGTTGGTCCTTGTCGGACCGGCCGGGTTTGTGAAGCGATCAAGACCCCGTAGTTCATCTGGCGAGCTCGGTTTTCCTTGAAAGAAGGCGTTATTTGTCCGGACCGGCCGGGTTTGGAGGCGATTAAGACCCGTAGTTCATCTGGAGACTTGATTTTCCCTCGAAAGAAGCGTTGGCCTTGTCGGACCGGCCGGGTTTGAAGCGATCAAGACCGTAGTTCCTACTTCTTGTAGGAATTGGATTTCTTGAAACTTGATGGATGGTTGTTGATAACCGCCAAGGTGGAGAAGCGTTAGGAACTATCGCGAGCGACTTAAAAGTTTAATTGTAATTTGAGCATCATTAGAGTATCTTCTCTCTCCTCTTCTCTCTCTCTTTTTTTTTGTATGTGTATCTTTTTTAGTCGGATGGTGAAAAATCTTATCAAGCTTTTAGTGGCGAGAGTCAAAAAAGGATACGTCCAAGTATTGGGGTAAGTAAGCTGCTTTACAAAATTTCTCGATTTTTGTAATTTCTTTCTCTTTATTTATCATGTATTTTCACAGGGTGATGGCCAGAAAAAAACCCATAATGTGACGGCTACAGATAATATATCATCCACTATCACATCAGATAGTTTAATGGTGTTCCATAGAAAATTTCACTTCCCTAATGAGTTGGTGGCCATTGTTGCTAAAAAGTCTGATCGAGCCCGTTCACCTCCACCAGGATACTTTACTGTTTCTAAGATGATTTTATGTGCGGGACTGCGATTCCCTTTGGCTCCCGAGTTGATTGAGATCTTCAAAATATGTGGTGTAGCTTTGTCACAATTTTCTTTTCGAGCTTTAGTGGTCATCGTTGGTTTGACTGTCTTCTTTAGAGAGCGTGGCATTACTTTGAACATCAAATACTTGTGCGAATGTGTAGATTCACATGTGATACTGGGATGTGTTTCTTATGTCGTCTTATAAAGAATTAGATAGAATTTTGACGGATTCCTCTAAAATTGGTCTCTTGGATTCTTTTTGTGAAAAAAATGGGGCCTTCACGAGAGATGAGGAATTGAATGACCTTCGAGATCCATTCGGATGTGAGAATGAGATCCTGGCAACTCTTAATATCCCTGATGTAGGAAGCTTGCAACATGAGTTACGTCACATTGGCAAATATATATTTGAAGATAGAATGTTCAAGATTGGCCTTTCTATCCAGGCAGAGAGATCTCATTCTTTTCCACTAAAGAGATCAAGTAAAGGTGATGAAAGGTCTCCTCATATTCGTTCTTTCAAAGCCCATCTGAAATCGAGGGTGGTGGCAAGCTTCTTAAAGAAAAAGAAGACATCTTTGAAGTGACTACATGTCTCTGCCTGCGAAGAAGATGTTCATCCCGGTTAGCGCTCGAGAGTTTATTTCAACTCATGATGGGAGAGTACATTTTTGAAGCGCACATTCACGAAGAGGTGTTAAATCGCCATTGGGCGTCCAGAAGCGGATGAATTAGTACGTTTCTTCCCTTCTTCTTTCTCGTTAATATTTGTGATGGTCTTTTTTATTTTTGTTAATTTTTTTTATAGGTAACTCAAACATTAGGGCAGATGGCTCATTTGAGTGTCGCTTTAGATGAGTGGAATATTGAATTTGTGTAGATAAAATATCTGCAAGGTGAGTATGAGCGAAAGATGAGTATCAAAGCCAAAGAAGTGACGACTTTGGAGGATCAGCTGACCGAGTGCAGAACTGAGCTAGCAAATATGTCGACTTCTCTTTCTCTCGCCGAGGTGGAGCGACTCGTGATGAGCGATTGAGGTGAGGATCGAGACTTAAAGGGAAGAGACTCAAGGCACTGCGAGAAGGGAGCTCTAACCGGAGAAGAAAGCATTACAAGATCGTCTTTTGAGAAGGAACATATGATGTCGGAAGCAAATGAAATCTCCTTGAAGGCGTGGAAGACTTTAAGAGCTCTCGGCTTATCGCGATAAGAGGATCATGTTCGTGAAGCTCATAATCATATTCTTGATGTTGAAGTGAAGGACTTGAAGCGCCAATGTTTAAAGGAGGGCTTCATCCGAGGGTTCCTAAAAGGAATCCGCTTAGTGCATCGCAAGACCGGAGCTAGTGTTGAGGATCTATCACCCAGCCAAGTGTCCAAAGACTCTTCGTCAGATTCAGGAGATGATGGAGTTGAGAGTGAGTCCAAGAGAGCATCTTTAGTGGTGAGGAGGACGTTGATATCACCAACTGATATGATGTAGCATCACTTGATGACGCATTTTTTTATGCATTGCTATTAGTGTGTATCAGAATCTTGATTCTTTCTTATATTATCATGTTAATGCTATCAATGGAATATATATATATTTTATGTATGCTTTTATTTTATTTTTACATATTCGGTAATTGGTGAATATTCATGACGCTAACGTATGGATGGGGTTGAATTGAATCTACGGGATTATTTTGTCCAGGTTGTTTGTCAAAGCGTTACTTGACGTTAACTGTATGGAAGAGGTCAAATTGAATAATCGAGGATTATTGACCTATCCGAGGTTGTTTGTCAAAGCGTTGCTTGACTTCTTACCTGTATGGAAGAGGTCCGATCAAGTCCCCTTGGGATTGATTATGCCCTGATTGAGATACAACGTGAGTTGCATATTTCTCAAGTGGGAGGATTAAATTCATTACTCTGATAAGTTCAGTGATACAATCATAAGAAGATTTTAACACATATATGAGTTTCAAGAGAAAATGACGATAATAACAACAAGTCTTTATCCTATTAAGTGGGGTTGGCTGTATGAAGAGGAAATGACAAACGAGATAAAATAAAAGTTGCAATTATGCAAGAGAATTACCGATAATATTTTGAGATTCTCGTTCCAAGTTCGAGGTAAAGTTTTTCCCTCTAAATTTCGAGCTTGAAAGTTCCCGGCTTCACCAGCCTATAATCACATATGGGCCATCCCAAAGAGTGAGAGTTTATTACGCTGAGGGCCTTTGCTGGCCTTCTAGACCAGGACCAAGTCACCATGATATGGATGAGATTTTACTCTGTGATGAGCTTTGGTGATGAAGCGGTTTGAAGTAGGCCATGTCACGAAGCCGGGAGTAGGTTCAGTGTCGGAGTTTTTCTTCATTACCATCATGATCTAATAATTGAACTCTTGGACTTGGAACCCGATATCTACTGGTATAATAGTCAAAACACAAGTTATACTGTCTCACCGAGTGCTGATGTAGTGCGGTAAGCCCAAAGAACATTAGAAAGCTCATCCCATTGCCCCTGCCTTTCTCGAGATGTGTTTTAGTCCTTTGAGTATAGTCCTGTTGCCACCGCCTGTTAGTTTGAGGATGTGCTACGTGAGCTTGAATGTGAAGATCTTTGCAAAAGGATGTAAAATTTTTTCAAGAATTGGGTTCCGTGTGATGATCTTTGGGAAGACAATCGACATACTATATTTTTCCAAACAAATTGTTTAGCATTTGCCTCCGTAATTTTAGCGAATGGTTTGGCTTCCACCCATTTAGTGAAGTGACGCTAAAATGATGAACTTTCGTCCCGATGCTATCTAAAAGGTCCCATGATATCAATTCCCCACTGAGCAAAAGGTCACGGGCTTTGAATGGATGAGAGCTCTGTATGTGGCATGTGAGGGAGGTTAGAGTGCAACTAACAACTTGCACATTTTTTGTGAACTCCAAGGCATCTTGTTTCATCGTAGGCCAATAGAACCCTTGTCTTATAATTTTAAGGGCTAGCGCCCTTCCTCCTAGGTGTTCTCCACATATCCAGTGAACCTCTTTAATGCGTAATCAGCCTCTGAAGGTGAGAGACATTTGAGGTACCTCGAGAAAGCTCATTTGTATAGTTCACCTCATAATAGTAAAGTTTGAATCTTGTTCTGAGACAATTACGTTGGGTCTCGTGAGAGTTCCTTCTTGTAGAAAAGACAGATGGGGTCCATCCACGAATGTTCCTTTATCTCATCAATTGAATTACCCATGACCCTGATACTAAAAAATGTATTTCTTCAACATGCCTTCTTAAACATCTCTAGTAGACAAGCAAGCTTAGCAGAGTGTCACCGAGTATTCTCTCTCATAGTATGTGAATGATTTGATGTGTCTTGAAATGGGCAAGAAGAGACTTCACCAAGTGAGGTATCATGCCGGGATTATGAGCATTAAAGTTTCCCTCAACTTGGGAGGCTGACAAGTTGAGAGTCAGGTATCACTAAGTCTTGAGCTTCACACCAATAAGTCTCAACCCCGCATGAGAGCCTCATATTCACCATATTATTAGTTGCAAAATTTTAAAAGTCCATACTCTAAGGTATTCTGGGGAAATAAGTAAGATTCCCCGCACCAAAGACCGATTCCTCAAGCTCCATCAACATGAGGGTCCATTAAGGAGACGAAAGGCATGTGGCATATAGCTCCTCCGAGTTGAAGATTCCACTATAAAGTCTGAGTACTTGAGACTTTATATAGAGGTAGAAAAATTTATATCAAACTTCCAATTCTACACTTGATTAACCTCCCGTGATGCTCGATTGTAGGATGATCTTTAATGGTAAATGAGTGTAAACGTAAATGGCAAGTATGCGCAATTTTCACCGAGAAAACTAAAGCCGAGCCACCTTATCGAAGTGGATAACGACTTTCTATATTAGATAGAATTTACCGACATAATAAATTGGTCGTTGTATCCCACTTTCTTCTCGACTAAACCGAGCTTATCATGGAAAAAAAGAGCGAGATATAAGTATAACATCTCTCCTTGAATAGGCTTGGATAGTAGGGGTGGAGATGCTAAATACTCCTTAGTTCAAAAGCGACATTCATCACCATTGAAAATTATTATTTTAGCTCCTTTAATATTTTAAAGAATGACAAGTATCTATCCCCGTAACGGCTAGAGCGGATAACGCACAATTTGTCCATTCAAATGTTGGAACTTCCTTAATATTCTTTGGGAGTCATATTTTGAGAGCTTTGATTTTCTGGGTTGGCCTCTATCCCACGATGGGTTACCATAAATCCAAAGAATTTTCCCGACGTAATCCCAAAAACACATTTGGTCGGGTTGAGTTGCATGTTATAACGTCGAAGAAGGTTAAAGCATATTTCTAAGTCAGAAATATGTTGTGATTCTTCTAAGCTTTTCACTAACATGTCATCCACATATACCTCCATCAGCGCCTAAGTAGTCTTTAAAGACCTTATTCATAAGTTGATAGTAGCACCAAAGATTTTTTTAATCCAAACGGCATAACTTGGTAACAGATAAACCTTTATATGTTTGAAATGTAGCTTCTTCATCCGTTGTTCATTTTATTTGGTTGTAACTGAGTAAGCATCCAAAAATTGAGCATTTGATGTCCAAACGTAGCATCAACCAACCGATCAATTCGAGGAAGAGGAAAACTATCTTTCGCAAGCTCATTAGGTCGTAATACACATTCTCCATGTTCCATTTATTTTCTTAACCATGACAACATTCGCTAGCCATGTAGGGTAATGTACCTCAGATGAATCCGCTTCTAGAAGCTTGTTAACTTCTTCTTCAATAGCTTGAGGCGATCGTGCAAAACTTCGCTTTTGGATGATCGGTTTGAATATCGGATCGATCTTGAGGAGTGCATGATTACATTGGGTCGCCCACATATCCGTCGACTCCAAGAAGATTTCTTGATTTCTGCAAAGAAGTCTATGTATTTTTCCCTTTGTTCTGAGAGCATGGATCCCACTTGCATTTGTGTGGTTCATCCGATAATACAGAGAGCAAGTCTTCGCTGCTTTTGGGTACTTCTTCATCTCAAAATTAAAATCTTCGATGTCAAGGTCATAGGGCGTGGTTGGGCTTGTCGAGGTAACATGATTGCTATCTGTTGATTTCTTGCACCACCCCAACTGGGGTTGGAAACTTCATCTTAAGATGAGATAATCAAGTGACAGACCAAAATTGATTGGAGGGGCCTTCCAAAGATGGCGTTATATGTCAATCGACTTGACCACCATGAATTGGATTAAATGAGTCACTTGTCGGAAATTCACCAAGGACAACGGAAGAGTGATTGTCCCTCTACCGCATTGTGGTGATTATCCATATAATGGTCCCGCAGTTGGAGCTTTTCCAACCGTGCCCATGCTAAGAAATGGAGTAAAATAAGACATCAACAACTACCATTGTCAATCAAAATTCTCTTAACATTATAAGATGGGTCACCGATCCCTCCGATGATGACAAGTGGATCTTGATGAGGAACATGTACTTTCTAAGTCCGAAATTAAAAGTGATGGAATGATCGCAGAGACTTTAACTCCTCTTCGTAGATGGTAATGAGAACTTGATGAGATAGTATTGTCCTCCTAAATTGTTTCAATTTCTCCAACCGCTTGATGATTATTTTGTATTTTCGATGATTGTCCCGCTGCCCCCGCTTGGAGTGTATGTTTGTTCGAAAATTGATTCTTCACAAATCCTATCCTCTCGAATTTTCTTCTTTCTTAGTTGTTTGCATGCCTCAGTATGTCCACGACGATGGAAGTGACAATATTGCTCTTGATTGAATTTGATTTCGTGGATGTGGCCACTTGATTTTCTTCATCTCGAATAGCCATTAGAGGTTAACACGAGATGTGTTGTGGCGTGTATTCCTTTCGGTCGTGGGTTCACGCCGTTGATATGGGGTCATGGAGGGAGGTCACTCGCCTTGTTGCTTTGATAGATGGTCCGCATTCCCTGGGTGCTTTTATGCTTTCCGTAGATTGCTCAAATTGTGCGATGGCGAATAGCCTCATCGGAGAGATTTATGCTTCCACACGATAAGTTGGCATATGGCGGATCGTACTCGTATTAGTGAGTAAAAGGCCTGACGGAGTCCTCCAAGGAAAACTCCTCTTAATAGTTCTGGGTCTACTCCAGGTATTTGGCGAGCTTCTAAAGAGAACCTCTGGAAGTATTCCTTAAGTGATTCACCCTCGTTTTGATGGATGCCGGAAAGATGGGAGGAGTCTTTGATGATCCTCCGGTTTGCAATGAACTGTTCTACAAAAATCTTGGCGAGTTCGTCAAAGGTATGGATGGATTCCCTTTGAAGGGAGTAGAACCAAGTGCGAGCTTGTCCCTTGAGGGTAACTGGAAAGACCTAACAAAGCAGTGTGTTAGGAGCTCGTTGGATATGCATGATAGTTTTGTAATGGTCGATGTGTTCATGTGGGTCAGTTGCCCCATCGTATGAATCAATGTTCGGAAGCTTGAAACCAACGGGAATAAGATGTTGAAGAATAGCTTCAGCTAAAGGTGAGGATTCCTCATAGCCACGGTGAGGGGGAAGATGATTTCTATCTTAGAGGTGAAATTCGTCTTGCATTAAGCGTCATAATTCTGCACGTATAACATAACGAGTGGGGTCAACAAGACGAGAATGTGTCAAGCTACCAGCAATAATTGGTGGATTAGCTGGAGTCGCACGTGATGGATGAGTAGAACTAGGTCGAAGTTCGATCATCCTCTAGCGGAGGAACTTGGCCAAGGAGATTAGCATTTTGACCTCCCCCCGGCTAATGATCGATCTTGGGGGAGATATGTTTTCCGTGGTAGTGGCTGTTGTGTTCCTTGCAAAAGTCGGATAATCTCATTTTGAGATTCTTCCATTCGGCGCATACGATCTTCTAAAGAGATTTTGCCTTCACCACGTGGTCACTATCGTGGGAAGTGAGGCGAAGGTTGGCTTGGGATTGGTTTCGAGTGGCGGAGTTGGAGCGGAGGTGAGTGTTGCTATTGGCCATAACGAGGGTGTTCAAAAGAATTGTGATTGAAGAGTTTTCTTCCCATGACAGACCAAGCTATGCGTTAGAAAACCGATTGGTAGAATAAAAGTTTACTTTAGCTTCTTGGGGAGTCCAAAGACACATACGTATTTAAAGATGAATAATAAAACTGGAATTTTACGTGAAAACCTCAAAAGAGGAAAAATCACCAGCCAATAAAAGCTTCCACTATGTATTTGAGTACAAGATCTTCCGACAGGATTACAGATTGTATGTGAGAAGGGAACAGAAGTAGACAACGCCGACGAAAAGTTGACGATGATGTTGACGCAGTTGACGGTTGGCGAATGACGGTTGCGATGAAGTTGACATGTGGACGACGGTTGACACGTCGACGACGAAGTTGACGACGGCGAGGATCAGCGGTGGCGGCTGATGGCGGCGGCCGACGGTGGTGGTTGACGACCGTCGAGTGGCGGCACGATTGTGCTTGGAGGATCTTTAGAGCTCTCTCCTCTCTCTTGCTTGCCCTCCTTCTCCTTCACTTGGCCTCCCTCATATGAGGAATGAGGGGCTATTTATAGATTGGAGGAGTATCTCTGTAAATACATGCAAAATCGAACCACTCCTCTCCATCGGACGGCTCATGATGATTCCCTCGATCATATGATGTATTTTGTGTATTTGAATGCTCAAATGATGTTGGAATTGTAAGATCTTTAGCTTGTTGGAACCGACTCATCGAGACGCTCGATTTGACTATAAACACTTCATATTTGAGAGCTATTTAGGGATTTAACTGATATCCCAAAGTTTCTAAGGATATTTTAAGAGCGATCTCACCGCCAACGGATCGACTTGCTTTTAACATCAAGATTCGTGCTTCGACTAATAGTATTTTAAGTGTCATATCAATGTTTAATCTTTTTGTAATTAAAAATTATTTATTATTATTATTTTAAGTGATATATATATATATATATATATATGTAATTTCTACTATTTTTAACACTGCACTCTGCCATTTTTTTGTTATATGTGGATGGTTTGGATAGACGTAGTATCATTTCACATTAAAAATTTATTTATAATAATAAAATTAATTACTAAAGGGGTTAAATTTAATTCAAGCAGCTGAAATTTAACTAATTAATAGCACATATTAAACGAAGCTAACCGAATTAACATTAAATAGAAGTATGTGACATTTGAGAAAATTCAGCGATGAATTCATAAAAATAATGAGAAGTTTGGAAGAATGAGAGGTAGATTGAGAAATTATAAAAAAGAATAAGGGGAATAAGAGTTTTTTTAACCGTCCATAACTTTATAATTAAACTTTTGAATTTTAATATATATTATTTTAATTTTAAGAATATTTTTAACCAATTTGAGAGTTTGATTTAGTAATTCATTGAGGCTCAAGCAGTATTCCAAAGAGCACAGAGCCTCATATGAATAAATATCACAGTTCAGAAGTGCACTACAAGAAAACAGATTATATTGTCTTTGACCAGGACTCGAATAACAGATAATTACTTCTATGAACGCTATTCTAATTATTTATAACCTATGTTAACATTTTAGAGCATTTACGTACATAACACAATATTATTCTCTAAATTTTAATATTTATATAAATAACACTCAAAAATTTTAATGTCACATCAAAAATAACACAATCTTTCATTTTTAAAGTGAAGTGTAATTTTTTTAATATAAAAGAAATGTTATATTTATAAATATTAAATATATAAATACATAAGAATGATGTGCTATGCATGCAAATCTTCCTAAAATTTCCCACAATAAAACAAATTGTTAGGTTTGGGAAACGTTGTAAAATTTTCACCGAGCCTTATATAACGGTTAAAGAGAACCATTTCAGACTACTTAAGGAACACACAGTCCTTAAGTTTGTTAGGCACCAATCGCCAAATACTAATTACATTACAGGAATCTCAACTAAAGCTTCGCTTATGAAAATGGGGAAAACAATTGAGAGAAAACACAAAAAACAAATCAAGCCTGACACAGTCATCTTCCAGATAGCTGCATCTAACAGTGCCCCTAAGCTTGAGATCCAAGAAAATGAAGGAATTTCTTAGTCTCAACAAGCAACGAGCACAGCAGCAAGAGCTTAGGTAGTCCTTACCCTATGAGAAGATGAGGCCAATCTTCTTAGCAAAATCATCTTCTTCTTCTTCTTCTTCTTCATCATCATCATCGATATTCATTGGGTCAATATTTTCATCATCTTCTGTCTTGTAACCTCCACCATCGACCGTCTCGTAATCATATTCTCCATCTCTCTGGTCAGTATAATCTAACTCTTCATCTTCAGCAGCATCTCTGGCTTCTATTTCATCTTCTGCAGCTTGTTGCTCGGAAGTTATTTGCTCAATATCAGCCGGATTATAAGCTGCTGCTTCTTCAATTTCTCCCTCTTCTTCCCCAACAGTTTCTACCTCAGGTTCTGCAGGATTGTTGATAACAAATTTAGTGTCTTCCAAACTTGTTTCCACTGCATCTTGTGCCTGCAATTCTGGCACTGGAGCAGCTTCAAATACACAAGAACTAACTTCAATTTCCCCAGTTGCTTTTCCATCGTTGCTAACACCAGAGATTGCATCATTCTCAAGCCCACCTTCTCCATTCCTCTTCAGAAGAGTACTTAGTGGCTTTGGGCCATCAAATGCAACCGAGACCTCAGACTCTCGCAGCCCTGCTTGTTTCAAGGACTTCACTTTATTATGCTCCATGGATGAAAAAGAATGAATATTCTTTGTTGATTGAGTTCGAGAACTTGCATCAGCTTTTACACCTTTCAACTCCGCAAGACTTCTTGGACCAGTAAAATCTAGAGGATCCACAACATCGCTTGATTTCTGTTGGTTACCTATGTTTCTTGCACTGCCAGAGGAGTCCTCAATTGGTCTCCCGCTTAATCTCTCTCCGAGCCTTTGCTGTAGACTCAATGTCCTCACGGGTGATGAATTGCCTCTTTGCCTTCCCCTACCTCCACCCTGAAAATCAGAGGGAAAATCTTGAGATAATGGCTTGGAAAGTGTTATTCTACCTCTCAAGCGACTACTGATGGTACTTCGTTGATCCCTGTAGGGGTTATGAGTGTGCCTATCCTGCATGTTCAGTTCATGCCTACTGTAGGGCTTACTTTCAGGATCAGAATTTGTAGCAGATAAAGAACTATTCAACCTTCTTTGCTTAGTTAGCCTATGACGGAGATCTGTTTCATCCACTCCATCAGGACTCCTGAGCCTGTGTGCTGATCTTCTTACAGGTAATATAGATTTATCCGAAATCCTCTCGGACACAGAAAAAGTCCTGGGTTGGTCTCCATCTACGCCATTATGCACTTTACCAAAATGCTGAAACTCACCAGCCCCATTGTGTTGATCTCTATCCAACCAGGCAGTAGATTCAGGATCACACTGATGATGGCCATAGCCATCTCCATGGTTCATATTTCTTCCACCTTGAATAGATTTACTTCTGAAGCCATCTTTGTCATGTGGATGATCAGCAACCTTTACAACATTATTAACAAGAACATCAAATCCAGGAGAAAACTCCTTGAAGACCTCCTCAACCCCTATGTCATTTTTGTATCGCGAAGACTGAAGTTGTTGATTTAATGGCGGTCTCTTCAATTTGGTGTAGCCAAATCCAGAAAATTCCCCCAAAATTTCACCAGCTTCCCGCTCAATGGAATGATGCCTATCAGTCTGAACATTAGAGCTCAGAGGCTGTGAAAAGCTGTTGCTACTGCTCTTATGCACCAAATGAACATTAGCGTTTTCTAATGCCAAGCTGCCTTCTACCACAGATGAAGCGCCATAAACTGGCTTTCCAGCACTCTCCTTACAGAGGCTCAGTGTTGACGAGGACAACTGCTGCTGATTGCTACTTTCATCAAGTTTCCAAGTATCCTTTTTGGTTGTCTCCAACTGAGTAATGACTGGTGCATAAACCTTTGCAGTATGCTTTGGAACAGCATTATTTGCAGGTTGTGGTCCATGCATAAAAGGACACTTGTCACCTTTCAAACAGGTACCCTTCTGAAAATAATAACAAGGAACATTGTTTCTGCTTAAATTATAAGCCGTAGAGTTCCCCATTGGTAACTGCATCGATGCAGTCGCTTGTGAAGGAGTCATGCTTGCCCTTGAAGTAGCTACAGAATTTCCAACTGGTCCATCAAGTGGCTGAAAGAAGAAAAATAATGACATTTCTCAAAAAAATGAACCATACAACACTATGCCCAAGTGAGAACAGTGTTATTTATGACTCAGTCATATAAGCAAACAAACTTTTTAAAGTCAAGAGAAAAAAGAAAGAAATGAGGGTATCCATCTTTTTGTAAGACTAATCCAGCTGTGGAAGCACAACGGAGTAAGATATCATTATTGTTTCCATGAAATGAAAAGTAAAAAACTCACCGGATGGCGAAATAAGCATTTCTGATTCAGGCAATTGCCGCTGAACCAGAATTTGCAGTCCCTTGGGTTAATTCTGGAACCCTCACTATGGCGATATTCGCATTCACTTCCCTGTAAGTACAATAGCCGTCGTTATCTCTAGTTTTGAAGAAGTTCCAACAGATAAACATGTCGAGCAAATAAAAAACCATAGGCATGATGATTAGGAGGATACGATCAGAATAGCTAACTGCAGGCTTCAAATGAGAATAAGGTAGGTAGATTATTTATATCAGCAATTTAGATACTGATAATGAGGTAGCTAGGTTGAGAGCCAAGCCAAGTCAGAAACTTAACTAACAGGGTGAGCTTGTGAAAGCAAAACTTTCACAAAAAATTATTACTCAAGCACCTGCCACTGTGATTATAATCCAAAGATGCAGTTCTTAGAAATGATTCATAAATAGCAATTAATAATAAAGAAATATATCTCATGATAAATCTATCAAATGGTTGGCTTTTGAATTTAAGAAACCATCACACTAGAACAGGAAGGAATATATAGATAGGAATCTATGAATTGTCATTCATTTCTGTGTCATATGGTCTTCCTGGAAATTTTTTACAAATGGACTTTACAACAGCAGACCCTTCTATACCATAAATTTTATTACTTTTATCCCTTCCGTTTTGCCAGTAAATAATATCAATTATTTTCATTTCTGCTACCAAAATCAACACATGTCCCTCCTTTATTGAAGAAATCCAGATATTTTTTAAAACATCTTCAAACTAACATACAGAAAGGACAGGGGATAAAATTCTGAGCGGGAAGAGATAATTAACGGTGCTTGAATAGTCCTAACTATATCTTCTGATTGTATAATTTTCTGTTGAATTAACGAAGGGGAAAAAAAAAAACAAAATGTGGAAGGTGAAACACTACATAGAAATGTGGGAAATGAATAATACAGTTACAGTTAAAATTTTCGACTTGAGTCATCCAGTAAAGCACTTCATGTTTATCATTCAGTTCTCTCAATTAATATCATGTCCTCTATGTAAATCTAAACAAATGTTCTCCTTTGTTGAAAAAATACAGCAATCAGGTAGTAACCTCTTCAAATGCATTACATACAAGAGAGCATAGGATATGATGTGCGGAGTGGGGAACGATGATATATGAAGATTAGATTATAATCTAGAATAGTCCCACTATTTCTTCAGATCACATAATTCTGGGTTAACCAAGAAGTTGACCTTAACATGAAAAGAGGAACCCAAGACACAGAAGAAATGGAAAATGAAGGATAAATTTGGTAACATTTTTCAATTTGAATCCTTCGAAAGGGTTGCTTATGTCATACAGATATCCACCACCCCTTGTAAAGAATTGAACATCACAAACTTTTTATTTTTTATTTTTCATAAACATTCTTGATTTTCAGTAATGTCAAGGGAGTTCGACAACGTGGAACTTAAAAGGCGTCACATCTCTCAACTAACTTATATTTAATAGATGTCACTCTAAGCATTCCTCTAATATATTCATTCTTTAATTTATCATTTCAAGTCTTGTTACATATCCATTTTAGCATTCATATTTCTGCCTAAATTGAAGTTCTACTAAATTCACCTTTAAGACTCAATGATATTCTTTTATAACATAAAACTCTTGAGGCCCTACAATTTTAACCAGACAGATTCAATCCTAGAAGTTGTATTTTCATAACATCTTCATAAATATGTATTATAGACCTAAAATACATAAACCTATCACATTTAGGTGTCACTTTACCTTCTAACAAAAATTAATAATTGTTAGCATCACAGTCACTTAAATTGCTCATCTTACACAATTATTTCCCTAATCCTAAGCCATTTAACCTACTAACATTTTCATCAAATTTAACTTCTTTTTTACTTATTTTAATTGATGTCTTATTTAGCAAACATTTGCCAACTACGACAAAATCGATGTACCTTACTTCGAATATCCTTTGTAAGCATATTTATAGCCAACACAAAAAAAAGACTTAATGTTCATCCTCGATGTAATCCTACTATAATTAAAAACTCTTTGGCCACACAACCATTTCGAAAACTAATCAATGTCTCATCATATATATTGTTAATAACTTCAACATACTTTTATGCACATTTTTTTCCTTGATTCATACCAATCTGGTTATACTCGATCTTATGAATACACAAGACTAATACAAAACATAAGAAGATAGTATCTCTGCTCTTTATACTTTTTGATCATTTGTCTTTTTTTTTCATAGTGAAGGCAAGGAGATGCAGGGAATCCTTAAAAAACAATGAGGTTAAGCTAATCTAGCTTATTGTCCAGATTGTAAGGACTAATAAAGATTGCTTGTAATTTAAATCCAAATCTAAAACATTTTTTCACCAAGAGCAAAGGATCTCTCCATAGCATAAGACATGCTTTGAGCCACACCGTAAGCTAGAACAAAATTTCCGAGTACAGTCAGTCAATAAAAATTCTAATACATCAACAATGGATACAAAAGTTAGATGAAGATATCCAAAAAGAACAAAAAAAGGAATTCATTAGCTAAGCATTAAGGTGGAAGGAGATATCCTAGAATGTAAGCAATGTAAGCAATGTATGAATTTCATCAAGTCTTAAAATGCATGCATCTTCCTTATTAGATATCTAATTCCGTAAAGGCTCATAAAAGGATGAGACATATATGCTCCATTAAAGTTCCTTAAAATAAAAATTACTGTAGGTCAAACTTAGCAGCTCCATCTCCATTTCACATGAAGTAAGTCGTTTAAAATAGAAGGCAACACAAAATTGAAATATGCCATCATTCATTGATTCCCGTAAAGAAATAAGATTAAAATATGGTAATTTTATGCCCAATCAAAGAAAGCACCGTTTAATAAACTCCTCTGAAAGACAACTCTTTAACCCCTAGCAACCGTGATATAACAAAACAATAACTAAATCTACCCTATTCTTCAAATGGTACTAAGTTTTAACAAAGATATACCATTTAACTTTCATTGACAATCAAATTCACAAGTTACCTAAGTCCGTCTGGCCGTGTCATAATATCGCAAAACTCGTATCTAGACAAAATTCTCCTCATAACCACGATCTGAAAAACCCTAAATCAACAGCGCCTAACACAGAAAAAACCCACGTCCCAGACCAAAAACTAATCCTAACCACAGATCGAGCTAACCTACCCCAGACTCCAACTTAAAAATAAAAAATAAAAAAATCCGCCCCTTCCATCTTTTTGCAGCTGAAGCAGCAAAATCCATGCCCAGTTCAACATTCAAAACAAATCCGTCAGCTTAGATTATTTGTTTTACCACCTGAACAACCACAAATAATAAAAGCAAGACACGAAATCCATAACAAAAGAACTATAACGAAAACATACCTTTTTGCAAGTCAGAGGAGAAGCGAGAAAGTAAACGCAATCGGTATTCCGCTTAACAGCTTCTTCTTCCTTCGTCAAAGGACGTGGATCGCTCCGACCGCCGCCCTGTTCCATGGGCCACCACGCCAGCACTCTACTGCCGTAGAAGACAGATCCAGCCCACAGAAACGATCACCGCAAAGATAAATCGAGCGCCGAAGCTAGCCCTTCAGTAGCTGCTGCGGCGGCGGCAATCGAAGCCCAAGCAGCTGGGTGAGACGAGAAGGATGTAGACGAAGGGAAGAGAAAAGGATAATTAATGAAGGGCAACGAAATTTAGACAGCGTGACATTGGACCTATCTGGTAATATTTATGAAAAATGAAGGGCTTTTTAGGTAACATAGGGATCAAATAAGCGTCTAGGGATAGAATTAACTTTCTCGACATCAGAAGTCAGAATTGCAGTTCTCGTGAGGGCTATGTGAATGCGCGACAATCCACTCGGGCAAACTATCTCCGAGATAAACAGGTTTTTAAGGAGATTTTATAAATAATTCATATATTTTTATATATTAACACATTTAATATCTAAATATTAATATATATAATTTAAATATTTAATATCACATAAGAATATCACTATCATCTATTTTTAAAAAATAAAATTTTATTTTACATATACAAGAAAATATTATATAGATAAATAAATAATTTAAATATTACATATATAAATACTTCTTATATCCTATATATAAATGTTCCGTTTTTTAACCAAAGTATCAACCTTTGATTAGTAAAGAAGAAATTTTGTGTTAGAATATTTAATCAAATTTTATTTTAAAAAAATTTAATTTATTTAAGATAAATAAAATATAAATAATAATTAATTTCATATAATACTCATTTTATAATAAATTAAAATTTTTAAAATAAATAGCTCACTTTTTCTAAATATATTCTTAATTAGTAGTTAGTATTTTTGTTTGGAAATTGATCATATTGATATGACACTTAAAATATTACTAGTCGAAGCACGAATCTTGATGTCAAAAGTTGATCAAGTTGGAAAGAGATCAACAACTTAAAATATTATTAGAAACTTTGGAATATCAGTTAAATCTTTAAATATCTCTTAAACATGGAGTGTTTATAGTCAAATCGAGCGTCTTGATGAGCCGGATCTAGCCGAATCTCATAATTACTTCATTTGAGCATTCAAATACACAAAATATATCGGATGATCAAGAGAATCATTTTGAGTTCCGATGGGAGTGATTGGATTTTGCATGTATTTACATCTTCTCTAATCTATAAATTCATTCTTCACGAGGGAGGCCTAAAGAGAAGAGAGGGCTCTAAAGCTTGAAAAATCCTCCAAGCATAATCGTGACACCACTCGACGGTCCCCGACCACCTCCGTTGGCCGCCGGCCACCGCCGTCGACCGCCAACCATCGCCGGCCGTCGCCGTCGACCACCACCGCCTCGCGCGCCGTCGACCACCATCCGGTCATTACCGCGGTCATCCGTCGACCATCATCGCGGTCATCCTCTGACCGGTATTAGTACGCCGTCGTCGGTTCTTGCCACTGACCCGCCGCCGCGCCGCCAACCATCAATCATCATTGTCATCAACTCCCACCATCATACCGGTCACCCGAGCATTGGCCATCTCCGTCGTTGTCCGCCATCGATCGGCGACCGTTGTTCACCATCATCTACTACCACCTCAATTGTTACAACCTAACCATGGTATATCAGTTGTTACGACTTCGGGGTTGTCGCTTTCTATACAATTCGTAATCCCATATTGGAAAAATTTGTACTCAAAAGCATACATAAGAAAATTTTTTTGTTGGGCTAGGCCCCGTGGTTTTTCCCTCTTTTCGAGATTTTTTCACGTAAAAAATTCTGGAGTTTTCTTATTAATTCTTCAAACATTTGTGTGTGTGTTGGATTACACAACAAAGCTAAAGTAAACTTTTTTATTCTATTGGTTTTCTAGCAGATTTGGCGTCGTCGTGGAAGCGATTCCCATTATTTCATCATGTATGATGACCAAGTTTCCCAACAAGATCAAAACCACCAGCGAGGTGAAACATTTTAAGCTTTTAAGGAGCGCAAGCGAAGAATGAAGATTCATCAAACTTCGTTCATTCAGATTTTGTCGAAAACTGTGGGGCAATTCTTAATCTTAGAAGATCGCCCATGTTAATATGTTAATCATCTAATCGATTATCATCCCAAGAAACAACTCAAAGTTGGAGGATATTTCAACATTGAGAAGAGATATAGCTTTACAAATTATGATTTTTCAATCATACTCATGGAAAAATAAGACCAAGGTTAAGGTCAAACGAATGTTTTGATTCGACCTCTTTTATATAGCTTAATGTCATCAAGTCACACTCTGACAACACAACCTCGGATAGGTCAAAAATCCACAACAGATTCAATTCGACCTCTTCCATACAGGTTAACGTCATCGGGTAATACTCTGATAAACAACCTCGGATAGGTCAAAAATTCTCAGCAGATTCGATTCGACCTCTTCCATACATGTTAACGTCATTGAGTAACACTCTGACAAACAACCTCGGATAGGTCAAAAATCTTTAGTGGATTCAATTCGACTTCTTCCATACAGGTTAACCTCATCAAGTAACACTTTGACAAACAACCTCAGATGGGTCAAAAATTCTCAGCGGATTTGATTCGACCTCTTCTATGCAGGTTAATATCATTAAGTAACACATTGACAAACAACCTCAGATGGGTCAAAAATTCTCAGCAGATTCAATTCGACCTCTTCCATACAAGTTAACGTCATCAAGTCACACTCTGACAAACAACCTCGGATGGGTCAAAAATCCTCAGCAGATTCAATTCGACCTCTTCCATACAGGTTAACGTCATCGGGTAACACTCTGACAAACAACCTCAGATAGGTCAAAAATCCTCAGCAGATTCGATTCGACATATTCCATATAGGTTACCGTCATCGAGTAACACTCTGACAAATAACCTCGGATAGATCAAAAATCCTCAGCGGATTTAATTCGACCTATTCCATACAGGTTAATGTCATCAAGTAACACTTTGACAAACAACCTCAGATGGGTCAAAAATCCTCAGAGGATTCGATTCGACCTCTTCTATGCAGGTTAATATCATCAAGCAACACTTTGACAAACAACCTCAGATGGGTCAAAAATCCTCAACGGATTCAATTTTACTCCTTTTATGCAAGTTAACAACATCAAGTAACATCATGGAGAGTGGTACTCTGAAATTATCTATCAAACGTTTTGAGTTGCTCGAATGATGGTTCCTAATTGATGTTTCCTTGCCATCCTAGCAGTTATCAACTGTTGAACCATCTATTGAAGTTTTAAGAAATTCGATCTCCTACAAGAAGAAGTAGAAACTACGAGCCTTGGTCACCTCCGAACTCGGTCAGTCCGATGAAGATAGTTGATGCCACTTTCGAGGGAAAACTGAGCCTCGTCGTATGAACTACGGGCTTTGATCGCCTCCGAACCCGGTCGGTCTGACGAGGACAGTTGACTCCTCTTTCGAGCGAAAATCGGAGCCTCGCCGTATGAACAACGGGCTTTGATCATCTCCAAATCCGGTCGGTCTGACTAGGACAGTTGATGCCTTTTTTGAGGGAAAATCGGAGCCTCGTCGTATGAGCTATGAGCCTTGATCTCCTCCGAACCCAGTCGGTTCGATGATGACAGTTGATGCCTTTTTCAAGGGAAAACTGGAGCCTCGCCGTATGAACTACGAGCCTTGGTCTCCTTCGAACCTAGTCGGTCTGATGAGGACAGTTGACGCCTCTTTTGAGAGAAAACCGAAGCCTTGCCATATGAACTACGGGCCTTGATTGCTTCCGAACCTCATCGGTCCGACGAGGACAATTGATGCCTCTTTTGAGGGAAAATCAAAGCCTCACCGTATGAACAACGAAATTTGATCACCTCCAAACCCGATCGGTCTGACGAGGACAGTTGACGCCTCTTTCGAGGGAAAATCAAAGCCTCGCCGTATGAGCTACAAGCCTTGATCGCCTCCGAACCCGGTCGGTCTGACGAGGTCAGTTGACGCCTCTTTTGAGAGAAAACCGGAGCCTCGCCGTATGAACTACGAGCCTTGATCGCCTCCGAACCCGGTTAGTCTGACGAGGACAGTTGACGCCTCTTTCGAGGGAAAACCAAAGCCTCGCTATATGAACTACGGGCCTTGATCGCCTCCGAACTCGGTCGGTCCGATGAGGACTGTTGATGCCTATTTCGAGGGAAAACCAGAGTCTCTCCATATGAACTACGGGCCTTGATCACCTCCGAACCCGGTCAGTCTGACGAGGACAGTTAACACCTCTTTCGAGGTAAAATCAAAGCCTCGCTGTATGAACTACGGGCCTTGATTGCCTTTGAACGACCTTCTCTTAAGAAGAAGAGGAGCACTAGAGCATATGAGGAGTGCATAGAGGGGTTTTTATAGACCCCATATAGGGGCAAAAAGGTAAAAAAATAAAAAAATGGCCGCTGAAACGGATAAACGGACAAAATGGATCGCGCTGCCAGGCCGCGCTTCACTCACCCGTCTCGACCCGCTTCTGACGCCAAGACCGTGTCCCATCGACTGAGGCCCACTGCTGTTCTGCCGTTCCACGCGATCCGGTCGTGCGAGCCAAACCCATTCGCCGCGATCGCCGACATTGCCGCTGCGCCAGCCTCAGATCCGACTTCAGTCAACTCCGCCTTCCTGCGATCAGCGCCACCACAGTGCACGCGCCTGTGCATACCCGCACACATCCATGGCCCAGCATTCACTTCCGTGATCATAATCTTGTATTCTCATGAAGATCTATTCTCTCAAAATAATACTACTAGTCGAAGCACGAATCTTGATGTCAAAAGCAAGTTGATCCTAAGTTGAAACTAGCCGAGATCAAACACTTAAAATATCATTGAAAACTTTGAGATATTAGTTAAATCCCTAAATAGCTCTTACACATGGAGTGTTTATAGTCAAATTGAGCGTCTTGACGAGCCGAATCTAACAAGCCCAAGATCTCATAATTCTGACTTCATTTGAGCATTCAAATATACAAAATACATCAGATGATCAAAGAAATTATTTTGAGCCGTTCGATGGAGGAGTGGTTCGGATTTTGCATGTATTTACAGAAACGTCATCCCTCTAATCTATAAATAGCCCTTCATTCTTCACATGAGGGAAGGTCGAAGCTAAAGAGAAGAGAGCTCTAAAGCTTGAAAATCTTCCAAGCATAATCGTGCCACCACTCGACGGTCGCCGACCACCTCCGTTGGCCGCCAACCACCGCCGTTGACCGCCAACCATCGCCGGTCGTCGCCGTCGGCCACCACCGCCGGTCCTTGCCGCCGTCAACCACCATCGTCGGTCATTACCACCGGTCATCACGTCAACCATCATCGTCACCGGCGCCTTGTCATCGTACACCTCGCCGATTCTTGCGCCAACCCGCCGTGACCACCACCATCGACCGCCAACCGTCAATCATCATTGTCATCAACTACCGTCACTGGTCATCATCGCCGACCACCGTTACCGACCATCACCGACCATCTCCGCCGGTCATCACCGCCGTCGGTCGCTGACTCCTGCTGTTAACTATCATCTACTACCATTAACAACTATTACAACTTAACCATGGTTATATATCTGTTGTTACCTGACTCAGGGTTGTTAGACTTTCTCATATATAATTTTGTAATCTCATATTGAGAAAATTTGTACTCCGAAACAGATACATAGTGGAAAATTTTTACTGGGCTAGGCCTCGTGATTTTTTCCCTCTTTTCGAGATTTTTCCATGTAAAAAATTCTGGAGTTTTCTTATTAATTCTTCAAACATATATGTGTGTGCTTGATTCCGCAACAAAGTTAAGACATAAACTTTTATCCTACCGTAACTAGTTTTCTAGCACGCAACACATATTGAAATTGCAAATTTTAGATAAAATAGCACTAATGTTGATTTAAAATACATACTTGATATTTAACTTTATAATTTCTTAATTTACACTAAATAATGAGAAATTAATTTTATATATCTCATAATACCTTTAAATGACTAAATGTCTCTCCTATTTTTTAGAGTAATATGCCCAAAACTTCATTATAAATTAAAATCCACTTATTTTATAAAAATATAATTATAACTCTGGAGTGAAGAGATACATGAACTTTCAAGTAACAATGGTATCTCTTTTCTTGGCACATGTTTACAATGATCTTAAAGGTCTCAACACCTATCTACAATAATCTTAAGAGCTTATGTGATCAATATGTAGTAAAATTTCACAATGAAGCTTCATAATAACAGTCTCTACGCCTTTAAATTATTTAATAATTTGATATTTTTTTTACTTCTTTAAAAAGCTTACAAATTTTAACTTTAATGAAGAAAAATTGGCAAATTGAAATTACACAACTTCTAAGATGTGAAACCAAATTTACATACTTCATAGTTATATAATTGAGCATCTTAAGTGATATATTGAATGAGAAGAGACAAGCTTCAATAGGATGAAGTAGTTGAAATACTCACAGTTTTAAAAACCGGACTGGACTCGGCCATAGGGCCGATCTGGTTAACTATAAAAACTCTTTTTGCATCGAACCGATGAGAACTGACTTGAACTGCTTATTTAACAGGTGAACTGGTCCCGATTATATAAATTTGGCCAGTTCAAATGAATCTCATTTAATTTCTATTAATTTTTTTAACGAGATGACTATATTTTTAAACTAATAATTAAACATAATATTTTAATTAAATATTTTTAAAATAAATTTAATACATCTTAAAAGCTTTATTAATAACAATATAAATTTAGCTAAATTAATTTATAATATAAATATGAAGCTATCATGTCAAGACACTACTTAGATGGGTCCAAAGCTTTACTTGGAAAACTATTTTTTTCTTATATAAAGAGTATAATACTAACACTAATTTCTTTTATGATGTGAGACAAAAGATTTTAAAAATATGTAGAAATTTGACTTGGACTATTAGAATAAAGAATTAAACTAAAGAATTGAAATTTTAAAATATTAAATGAGCTTTTAAATCTAAAAATAAAAAATAATATTTTAATTTTTAACTTTATACTCTTATTATAAATTTTTTGTAATATAAATAAATTATTTTAGGAATATAAAATTTATAATAATATATTATAAATATTTTACATATTATATATTATATATTATTTATATTTTATATAATTTAAAATAATTTTTTTTTACATTAAAAACTTAATGTTTTTAATTATAAATTATATTAATATTTATAGATCTATATAAAACTTATTCTTGATTTTTAAATATATTTAATATACACATATTTAGATATATAATAGATGTGTAATTATAACTTAATAAATTTTAATTTGATTTTTGAATTTATAATTATTTAAAATATTACTCATATATTATTTATTTTATTTTATGTTTATCATATATTTATATTATTATTAACTGTGTTGATTGAATTATATTATAATAAAATTATTATCTAGTGTGTTACAATTATTATAATTGTGATCTCATATATCAAAGTTATAGTTATTATGATTGCTTTTTCTTATATCAAAGTTATTGTGATTTGCAGTTCAATATCTTTAGTCTACTATTTATGCGTGATTTGAGGCATATGATGTTTACTTTCTTTTATATATATATATATATATATATATATATATATATATATATATATATATATATATATATATATATATATATATATATATATATATATCTAGATCTTTAAGGGAAAAATAGATTAATTTAGAGTTCAAGGCTAGTTGGTTGGGCCCAGACATGTGTGGCTAATCTATTGGTCAGATTATATGCCTAAATAATAAATACGCTTTAGTTATTTGGATAAAGTATATTAGTTATTTTAAAAATAAAAATCATACCGGCTTGCAAGCTCTTATTTGATGAAAAAAAAAACAGAACCATTCATTATGCGCCGCCTAAATGGTGACAAAAATGACTAAGGGTGTATATACATATTGTTGTGCGTCTAAAACCATGTAGAGTGAAAGTTTCGCCTCATTGTGAAGTCAAATGAGATAATTAAAAGAGCAAGAGACTCAGGAATTTTAACGTGGAAAACCTCGAAAGAGGAAAAAACCAGAAGAAAAGCTTCCACTATGTATCTGTTTGAGTACAAAATCTTCCGATAACGATTGAATTGCATATGAGAGAATAATAACGTAATATGATCAGTTATAATTGGCGATGGTGGAGATCTGCGAAGTAACAGAATATCTGATCTGATTAGTGTGGCGTGGTGGTGGCGATGGTTGATGGCAGCGGAGTGCATCTTGCTTGAGCTGCGATCTTGCGGAGGATCTTGCTGAGCTCTCTTCCTCACTCACTTCTTCCTCCTTCCTCGCTCTTCTTCCTTTTCCTTGCTTGGACTCTTTCTTCTTCCTCGGGCTCTTCCTCTTCTTCCTTGGACTCTTTCTTCTTCTTCCTTGGATATTGAAGGATCACTGACATGGCGGTGGTGGATTGACGACCGTCGGTGGCTCTCTTCACTTGTTTCAGCTCTCTTCACTTGCTTCACTTCCCCTTCTTTCTTACTACTTAAGCAGCATTTTGAGGAGTGGATTTATAGATGGGAGGAGGGGTAGTAATTCGTAAGGGTACCACTCCCCTCGATCGGACTCGGGATGACTCCTTGATCATTTGATGTATTTTGAGCATTTGGATGCCCAAATGAATTATGAGATCTTAGACTCATTAGATCCGCTCTCGAGGCCGATTTGACTATAAACACTCACATTTGAGAGCTTTTGGGATTTAATTGATGTCAGAATTAATGATATTTTAAGTCTTCTCGATTGGTTTTATTGAAATCAAATCATCATCGCTTTCGATTTGTCTTTGACTGGTGGTATTTTGAGAGCCATATCACATATATAATTTAAATGATTTAAAATCGATAATTTTATTTTGAGAACTGTGTGGCGTATGATGAATCAATTAAAAATTATATTAAACTTATCACAAAATAAATTAACAATTTTAAGACCTAATTACAATTTAATAAGATATTCTGATTCAATTTTTTGTTAAATAAAAGAATTTAATTTTAACAATATATTTTAAAAAAAAATCAAAGTGCTGATGTATATTAATTAAATTTTTTTAGTTAAGATATAAAATTATTAAATTCATGTGAAACGAGTGTAATGCATAAAAAATAATTAAAATATATATTGCACTTATCTTAAAATTCTACCAACTTTAACATTTTTTTTAAAATTAAAATTTAATAAAGATATCTCGAGTCTTTGTACTTCCTTAATAATTAAATTGAAAATACAAATTAATTTATTTAACATGATATTCTAATGAAATTTTGAAGCAAGTTGTGTATACATGCATTAAAAGCATTTCTATTAACCATATTACTTAGTACATTTCATCTATTATAGTGCATTATTGACCTCCATGCATGCTGCATCAGTCGAGTCGAGCTCACAAGACAAATTCGACGGACTTCTAATGCAATAGCGCACAAATCAGAGCTGAAATATATCGACGTCGCCAAAAATCAATCGAAACGATCTTCGATCGATGAACGGACTTCGTCATTGAGTTCAGAACGTCAAAATTGTTCAGATTATGTATATTTCATAATTCGACGATAGACCGATCAAGAAAGAAGTCCGTCGACGTGTCTACGCACACATCGGAGTCAGGAAGCTGCGATGATGCCCAAACGATCTCCTTTCTCGAAATTGATCATATCATTAGTGTCGAAACGTCGAAACCTTTCAAATGAGACTATCCTCACTCAATTCGGATGAATCTACGCGAATATCGAGCGATCAGAAGAGATAATGCGTAAATCGGAGTTGAAATTGACAACCGATTCGCTGATTCGAACCAAACAGCCTCCAATTGTGAAACAAATTATGCCGTTGCGTTCGTAATAACCTTAAATTGATATATATATATATATATATATATATATATATATATATATATATATATATATATATATATATATATTGTCTATATGATAATAATGTCATAAAAATTTAAATTATGTCTAATTAAATAATAATAATAATAAAATTATAAAACATTTAACCCTAACCCTAACCCTAATCCCCACTCAGCCAACCTCTCCCTCTCCTTGCTCTCTCTCCGGATACCGAGCCGCATGCACACAAGCTCCCGCGATCTCCCTCTCCTCCCTCTCTCTCTCGTGATACCGAGTCGTACGCACGCAAGCTCCCGCGATCTCCCGTCCGTCTCACACGTGAGCGATTAGTAGGTGAGCACTGACCGCAGCTCTTTGTCCTGCGCATGTAGCCCGATAAGCGCATCCGCTCGCTGTGAGCCTACACGTCAGGTGCACCCTGCTCAGCGTGCGGTGCGACACCCGCAGGCCTTGCACACGCCCGAAGTCTGTGTTGAAATATAAGTACTCGTACGCGTCTTTCTTGACGCGGTGATAAAATCTATGCTTGCTTGTGGGTGTATAAATACTCGTACACGTATTTCTTGGCGTGGTGGGCACGCCAAGATACCCGGTGTGGCCTACGAGGACGATGCCGGATGTTGTCAATCAAACTTTACATCGGGGCCTAAACAAATGGCATAAAGCAGATATAAAATCATTGTTTAAACTGACATTGCATGTGTATAAGTACTCGTACATGCCTTTCTTGGTGTGACGGAGAAATATATTTCACGTAGGTACTTCAGAGCTCCATACATATCTTTCTTAGCATAGTGGGAAGGCGCATTCGACTGTGGTATCTATATCACTCATACATGCCTTTCATGGCATGGCGGAAGAAGGAAATACCCGAAGTTACCTATCGGATAACACCGGATCTCAAATGCTATCAAACTTTTACACTGACAATAGACATAAATAACTTAATAAAAAATCAACTACAAAGCTAAAATTAATATTTTAACTTGACATCGCAAGTATATAAGTATCTGTACACGTCTTTCTTGGCATGACGAAAAAATTTGTGTTACATGTAGGTGCTTTAGAGACCCATACATGCCTTTCTTGGTATGGTGGGATGACACATTTGTCCGTGATGTTTACACTACCCATACATGCCTTTCTTGGTATTGTGGGCAGGTCTAGCTCCCATTGTAGTCTCCTATGTGGGGACGACGCTGGGAGGCTGCCGAAATACTGTTAAAATTTTATCTAAAATTATAAATTTGTATTGAAACTCAATCAAAATAAATAAAATTATTCAAATCCCTTAAAGTTAAATCAATTTTAAATTGAATCACCCTCAGGGGCCCTAAAACTATGTTGAATGCTTAAACTTGGGTAAGGATCTACGGGTTGGTTCTCTTTGGGTCTCGTCGATCCAAAGTTAATAAAACTTAAAAATCTAATAATAATATTATAAAAATTTCAACTTATTAAAAATATCTGAGAAACTAATACTGTCATATAATAGTAGATCTAATTCTCTATTATTAAATTAATAAAGTCGACGGGATATGAAGCAATAAACTAAATGATCAAATATATTTATATATCCCGATGATGGTTGTGTTGAATGAAGATTTCAACTGGAGGGGATACTTCCATTAAAATGTAATCACAATCTCATATAAAATTAACTTAAATCAAGTGTCAACTCAAATACAAAATCTAATATGTCATTAAGCTATAAATATCTAAATAAAATTCAATCTTTAAAAGATTTAAAGCTAAAACTCAATCCACATTCTGCAATTATTTACTAAAGGTGACAAATTAAGATAACTCTAACTTACAAAGAAGCCAATGTTAAATCAAGTGTTCTACTATGTTCACTCTCAATTAATCTCATGCTAGTAAGGATGTGGTCTGTGTCCTCTAACCGTGTGATTTGTCTAGTAGGCTCCACATATGATGCGGTTAAGACTAGAGTCTTCTAATCGGGTGGTTGTCGCTAAATAAAACTATTATATTATAGTCACGACTATAGACCGTATATTCCCCAATGGCTCTGTACCTTGAGTTATGAACCATAAGGTGCATTTGATAGGACAAAAAGCCCTTTATCAGCTAAGGTGAACTTAAACTTGTCTCGTTAGACAAACACCACCCTAGGTCTACAAGGATTACTTGGATGACTGTGGTGTTTATTTTTGAGTATGTGTATGGGGGACACCACACAGATCTGAGGGTGTACTTATTGAGGTGATTGGGTACAACATCAAGGAATGGTGCACTATCTCGAAAGATAGAAATCACTATCTTATAATAGACTTCATCACTTAATAAGGACCTCTACGGCATGATGGGTCTTCGAATATACCATAGATTTTTTCCTTACTTTACATGGATGAATAAAATAGGGTTTATATTAAACTGGGTTCTAAAGTTTCCTATGGTGGAAAGCCTCCATAGTTAATTACATCCTAAGGAAAGTGAGTTCCTTAGAAATACTCTCGATTAAAATCGACAATCGTTGTCTTTAAAGATTTCAAAGATAGGAAAATTAATAAATTGGTTATACTTGACAAATCAATCAGGGTATATTAAAAAGGAGAGACTTATTATCGAAGCCAAAGGAAAGGAGTAGAGAATGCTCATGATACTAGAAAACCTAGTGTGCATTCTAATCTATCCTATGGTTGGGCTTTATATGTTTGAAATTGAGGATAATTATATGTTTGAGTTGGAATTTTATTAGAAAGCTAGGGCTTATAATCCTATAATACAAGGATATGAAAATGCCTAAGAGGTAGGATTTATGCTTGTAGTCTGAAGGAAACAACAATCTCAGATCCTAAATCTAGGGAGCTTAAGGAAGGGCCAAAGCACGTCCTAAATCTAAGCGAAGATGAGTATATGGTTTACCACCACAAGAGAGAGTAAACCACCTGACTGCTGGACTTATAACTGCTTAGAGTGGAAGCCAACTAACTCCTCCTACACTTTAAAATCATGTGGTCAAGTCATATGATTTTGCAAGATAGTTGGATTGTTATTATTTAGAAAGAAACTAAAATCTTTAAACCCACTCCCTAAGAGACTAGAGTATGAGTGGTATGAGCAATGACTTAGTGTAATGCAAATATTTTCAATTTTTATTTGATTTTGGATTCTTTATTTTGACAAAGGTCGTAGGATTTTCATATGTCTAAATGCATGATGAAATTAGGTTATTGGCTAAATCAGAGAGAAAGATGTGTTTTTCACCACAGAGGAGACCCTCAAAGGTCAAGTCTTCCCCTATTGTGCAAGGATGGAAACCCTATCTTAGCAAGAGTACAGCAATATGAATGCATGCTGTGAAACACACAATATTTAGCTAAGGGGTTGTTAAATCTTTTAGTTATCTTGATTTAATGCCTAGGCTTTATGTGAGGTTATGAATTATTTAGAAAATTTAGTTATGAGTTGTAGTTGGGATATAAAGTTTATTTTTTCCTAAGAGCCTAATCGGATCCAGGCCACACATTGAATCAACATATAAGTAAGAAACTAAGAAGAGGCATGCTATTTCTATTGCATAATTATAAACAAAACATCAACCAATTTATAAATCCAACATAAAAGAATAAAATGTCGGTGTGGCCGTACAACCCGAAAAGAGAAAATGGGTAGCATAGCTCTACCATTATACAACCCGGTATATGAAAAAATAATTATAATTTTATAAATGATAAATGTTATGGTCTTCATTTCTTCATACTTCATGTCTCCACTTCTTTCCTCCTTTGATTTGATTTAGATGTACTTGCTTCAAAGGCATCACAGGGTCTCACATGACAAAGCCTTCTAGCCACTGCTCATCCTAATCTCCTATAACACTAATCCTAATTTCTAATACAATATTACATTAAAAATAGGAAAAATAAATCTAACTACACCTGTAAAATAAGTGTTCGCTAAACACACCATACAACCCAAGCAGTTATATGAATGATTTGGAGTTAGCACCCTGCATATGAGTAACCAAGCCCAGATGACTTAATTTGGATTATGCTTAGCGGTTAAGCAACCTGCAAAAGAGAGCATTTTATATTTAGTTTAAGTACCCCTTAAACATAATCCCCAGCATAAAATATGATTAGGCTAATCACGGCCTAACATCTAGTATACGGAGCATACACCCTAATATCCAATCTAAAAAAATATATTATAAAGTAAGACATTTGTCACACCATGCACCGCCCTAACATAAAGCTAGAAGTGGTGACTTAATTCTAATGTATTAAGGCTTGTGTGGTATATTTTAACTAAGCTTTGTTAGAATTTTCTAAGTATGCAAGGGATTTAATTATAAAGGATGAATTCACTTTAAGTGATTTAGTTGATTTGAGAATTTTTACTTAATATTTTATTTTGTTCCATTTAGTTTACACTTAACAACTAAGTATTATAAAAAGAAGGAAAGAAAGGATCGCTCTCTTTTATCCCTACCTTATGCCACATCTAAAGCATATCAATTGATCAATTCTCTTTAATGAATGGCTTATTACATATTTTAATTAATCCTAAGTTGATGTTCACTTTAAATAATCTCATTCAATAAGAAAGATATCTTAGGATTAATTGGAATTAATTACTATCACATAACACATGTTTATTCATTTCTTTCCATCATATGTAGCATGCATATGACTAAGTCCTAAACATATCTATACATGCAATAGGTGTTGGCACACTTGAATGATGATTATGAACATGCACATTTACAGTTTATATTTTCTTTTTGATTGAATTATTTTTTATCATATTGATTTAAAGCTCTATCTAGATTCTTATGCAAAAATACATAAGAATGAAGTTAAACATGTATGTGTCATTGTTAACTATAGAAATGAGGTAATCAAATGACCTCTTTGGAGTTAACTAAAGCCTCGTATTCTCGGGATGTCTAAACTAAATACCATTTGCATTCAAATACATGTAAGTTTGCATACATGAATGCAAGAAAGAGAACTTTTGATCACATGATTAATTAATTGTATCACTTAAACAATTACAAATGCATATGTTTTGGTAAAAGAAAGAGGAGTTTTGACTCCATAATTAAGTGCACACACATGTATGAGAGACATAAGCTAGTACATGTCATTATTAACCAGGGAAGTGAGGTAATCAAATGACCTCCTTGGGGCTACTTAAACCCTCGTATTTTCGGGATGTCCAGACTAAATATTTGCTTTTCTCAAATACATATTAATGTATACATAACTAAAGGAGAGGAAACCATGCAAAAGTTGTACTTTCATTTGATCGAAAAGGTTTATACACATGGAGTAAATTCTTATTTAAATTCTAATATTGAAATATGTAAAAATGAAATCAAATGGAGTACGTGCCATTGTTAAACCAGGGAAGTGAGGTAATCAAATGACCTACTTGGGGCTAGCTAAAGTCTCATATTCTTGGGATGTCTAAACTAAATGCTCATTAACATTCTTACTTACATAAATCAATATATGAATGAAGGAAAAGAACTTTACTTCATACACTTAAGCTATAATCATTTGCATTTCCTATGTATTTATAACTACCATTTATAACATATGTAATCATTAAGATTTGGAAAATAAAATTGGATTTAATAATGATAGTATCCACACATATATTAATTTGAATCAACACATGCAAGCTTGACATAAAGGAAACCATTTATTTTTAATTAATTTTTGAAGAAATGAATAGATGAATAAAGTGGCATACAACATTTTAATATGATAAGAATGAAATAAAGAGACACAAGCATGTAATTTTATTCAATCCAACTAATTCTTAAGGACAATCATATTAAATAAGCTTATTTAAAATAAACCAAAATTTCTTAATGTCACTTTTAATTTTATGTTTAACTTGATTTAAGAGATGTGAGAAAGATTTGCTAATTCTAATCTCACTCCCCATATGTGTGAGTTAATTTTATTTAAGGGAAAGCAATTAGATTAATTTTATGAATTGATTAAGTTAAGCATGGATTAAATCAATTAATTAAACTCTTACCTATGTTACCTTAAAGTAATTGATTAAATGGTTATGAGCTAATGTAAAATAAAAATAAATTAAAATGTAAATAGCAATGCTCCTATGAAATGAAAGGGGCCTAATGCAATTAGCCCATAATTATTTATTAATTAAGCTTAAGGAACTATTTTAATTACTTTCATGATTTTCTCACACATGTGAGCTAATCATAATTTTATTAAACCTCTTTAGGTTCTTGAACACCTAAAGCTCTACCTAAGATTAGTTAATTAACGTTCCATATGATTAAGCTTCCAATTTGATTAATTAAGCAATTTGATTAAGAAATTAAGCTTTGATTAATTTAATTAAGGAAGTTGAACTTAGGGAAATAGATTAGGAAAGAGGCCCTAAGCTTATCCCTTGAGTTCACCCACTGTTAAGGAACATTTAACCACTTAATTAATTAATCCATTACTGTTCACATGATTAATTAAACATTAATTAGATTAAGAGAGCAATTAGGGCTTAGATAATCAATTCTCCTAATTTGGCAAGTAATAAATTCCAAGAAAATTAGAGGAGGTAGAGGTCATCCTCTTAAACAATCTCAAAAATTTTAGGATCAATCACTTAAATGATTAGAGAGTAATTAAGTTAAATAAATTTTAATTAAACTCTAATTAAGCTCCATTTACTATTCAAAATAATTAAAATTTATTTTATAAAATTCTCCTCTGAAATACCTTTAAAATGAGCCATTATTTGTATTTTTTAGATTTTTTTACAATTAGTTATGAGTTATGGAAGTTTCAGCCTTAAAATTCAATTAATTAACCTTAATTAAACCTAATCTGTCAATGCCACATGGCACCGCAGGATTGGTTATTTAAGTTGTCATGTTCGCGCACTAAGTCAGTTGGCAGCGGATGTGGCATCGATCTTCACCGTCCGATCTCAGATGGGATGGTGTAGATCAAACCTGCAGCATAAAGGGGAGAAAATAGGGAGATCTAGCATGATCTGATTAGAGCCGTCCATTCTAATCACACAAAATGGATGGTCTGTGATCCTTCTTCCTATGAGCGATGAACGACAGATCCCGTCTGCTATGGATCACTTGATCCAAGCTTAGATTCACTCCAAACTCAACCCACACCTTCGCGCAAAGGATCCACAAGGATCCAACGGTTAGGATGAGCTCATATGCAAATTTTCTTCACAAAGGACCAACCAAATGTTCCTATATCTACAGTTTTTAGGAGTTACCTCACTGGAGATCAAAATAGGCGGTGAGATTAATGGAGGTAGCTTCGTCTAGTAGATACGAGGCCTTGTTGAGAAGCAATTGAGCCAATTCCCCTTAGTTTGCTCGGTGGATCAATTTTTGTCAGTTTGGAGCTCGGTGGTGATCAAAATCCTTGTTCTAGTGGGTTTGGAACTTGGGGGAAGCTTCGGGTAGCCTCGATGAGGTATGAAGATGGTGTAGGAATGAGTAATTGATCTTTGGTGGTGAATTGAGAGAGCTTGGATCAAATGTGGCCTCCCCTATTTTGGTTACGCATGGGCAGAGGGAATGCCAAAGGTGGGATGCTTGGGATCACTCTAGAACTCACAAAAGAAGCTCAGAATTATTTTAGGAAGCTCGCACGAAGTCAATTGATCCAAATCTTGTTCGAATTGAGGGGGTATACCCCTTGATTTTATGAGTTGGATGAACGAGATGGCTTCCTATTTTTCGGCCGACCAGCCGCCATCAGAGAACTAGAGGGGTCTCAATTGAGTCCACGTGGCTCGATTGGGTTGGAGGAACTTGTGGGAGGTGGCTCAAGGTCTGATGTGGGGAGATTTCCTTGGCTTGTATGGGAGGTGAGTTGGCTCACCTCCGTTTGGTCTATGGAAAGTTCTACTCCCTCTAGGGTGGGCTAGGAGGCTTAGGGATCTCTCATTTGGAAGTTGGATGGCTGCCAAGGTGAAAGGAGGGTGGACTTTGCCATATTTGGCAAAATCCCACATGGGGGAGATGATCCATAGAGGATTTGCATTAGGCTTGGTTCCAAACATGGCTGACTAATGGTTTAAATCAATTTAGTGTATGGTGAGTTTTGACTAGTTTAAGTTTCATTTGGGCTAAAGGTTGACTTGGTCAAAGGACCAAGTTGACTTAGTTTAACCCAATTCAAGGTGGTTGATCATCCTACGGTGATTGTTGATCATGATATAAGGCTTGGATGGGCTTGGTTCAATCCAATTTGGGTTGGATTAGAACTTGGCTCAAAGAAGCCCTTTAGGCCACTTTGGGTTAAGTGGACCTAAATAGGTCAATTGGCTTGGTTTTTGCTTGATACAAGTTTAATTGAACTTATATATGAGCCTAAGATTGAAATATAAATTCAACTGCAATCAATTTGGAGTCCAATGGATTTTGACTCATTTAAAGTTTTCAAGCTAAAAGGGCTAACTTGGGCTTGACTTGAGTTTGATTTTATAATTGTAGGTTTTATTTATATTTGGGTAGATGATTGAAGGAATGATTTACTCAAGAGAAAATCCATTGGTTTTGGCTTGATTTGGATAGGATTTAGCCAAGTCCAAGGAAATGGATTAAAAGGCTTGAATTTGGTTTTAGTTTGAATTTGGACTTGGTTTTGGTCATGTGAATTTATATTTCATTTATATTTGGGAATATAAATGAAGATATAAATGATTCACAAGAAAATCACTAGAGTTTGGAGTGATTTGGAAGCAAATTTGACCAAGCTAAGGATGTATGTCAAAAGGGCTGAAGAGGAAACTAATTTAGTTTGATTTATTTTTAGTCATTGGAGTGTGAGTTTCATTTATATTTTTGAATAAAAATGAAGGAGTAATTGGTTTATAAAGAGGCCAATTAATTTTGGGTTGATTTGTATGAGATTTGACTAAGTTCATGGAGGTAGGTCCATATGGTTTAAGAAGGATTTTGATAGGATTTGGATCTAGTTTGATTTAGTTTTAGTTATTTGAGTTTATATCTGTGGTGTTTATTTTTGTGTATGTGTGTATTTGTGTGAGGGGACACCACACATATCCACAGATGTACTCATTAGAGTGATCAGGTATGACATTAAGGGATAGTGTACTATCTCAAAAGATAGAAATCACTACTCTATAATTGACCTAATCACCTAATGAGAACTCCTAAGGCCAATGTGATATATTGAGTGGAGTTTTAATTTTATGAAATGATTTTATTTGGAAATGAAACCTTCATTCAATAAATTTGGGTATGTTGAATGAAGATGTTCATTTTCAAATATGTGCTTTTTGAAAGATAATTTTGATTTTTGATTTTTGAAAAGAACCTACATGTAGCAATCCTGAGGATTATTAGATGGAGTTGAGTTATATATTTTGTGAAAATTTTTGTGCAAGTATTTTATTATGTGAATTTTGGAAAAGTGCTTTTGAAAAGTGATATTTTTATAAAGGATTTATTTTTCACATTTGTGGAATGAACCTTACCTTACCATAGAGATGATAAGGAGGTTAAAAAAAGGTCTTTAGTCATCTCTTTTAGTTAAATTTTATTGTCACCTATTGGGGGACCCAACAGGGGTTTTAAGACTTACATTGAGTGAGGTCCTAAAACCTAAATGATGTTGGCTAGCTTAGCTTAAGAATAAAATGAGCTAAGTGCCAACAAAAAAGAAAGATAATCTAGGACTAATATAAAATATAAATCCACTATCAATACTTAGAGACAATGATCATTTATTGAAGATGGAGAGAGGAACTATCCCCAGCGGAGTTGCCAGAAAAATTTGTGGTGTTTATTTTTGTGTATGTGTGTATTTGTGTGAGGGGACACTAAGCAGATCCACAGATGTACTCATTAGGGTGATCAGGTATGACATTAAGAAAAAGTGTACTATCTCAAGAGATAGAAATCACTATCCTATAATGGACCTAATCACCTAATGAGAACTCCTAAGGCCAATGGGTTTTCAAATGTACCAGAGATCTTTCCCCTACTTTACATGAAAAAGTAAAGCAGGGTTTATTTTAAGTCAGGTTTGTTAAGTTTTCTATGGAGGCAAGCCTCCATAGTTAATTACATCATAAGGAATGAAGTTCCTTAGGAATACTCTCGATTAAGATAAATGATCGTTGTCTCCAAAGATTTTCAAAGATAGGACTATCAAATAATTGGTTATTTTTAAAAAAAATCAAGCGAGATTATTCAAAAGGAGGGAGTTATTTTTTGAAACCAAAGGGAGATGAGTAGGGGATGCTCATGATACTAGGAAACCCAGTGAGCATCCCAAACTATCCTATGGTTGGGCTTTATATTTTTGAAATTGAGGAGAATTATATGTTTGAGTTGAATTTTGTTTAAAAATCTAGGGCTTATAATTCCACAATACAAGATTATAGAAATGCCTAAGATGTAAGGATTTATGCTTGTAGCCCCAAAGAGAAATAACAATCTCAGATCCTAAATCTAAAGAACTTTGGCATAAGCCAAAGCATGACCTAAATCAAAGTGACAAAAGCAAGAAAGGATAAATCACCCGACTGTTGGACTTACAACTACCAGGGGTGGCCGCCAACTAACCCCTCCTATGATTTTAAATACATGTAGGCAAGTCATATGCTTTACAAGATGGTTAGGTTGTTATTTACTTATAAGAGAAATTAATTCCTTAAACTCACCCCCTAAGAGACTAGATCATGAAGGGCATGAATAATGACTTAAATCTAATGCAAATTTTGTCAAGTTTTATTTTAATTTTTGGACATTTTTATTTGACACAAGCTATAGAATTTTATATGCCTAATGCATGAGAAAATCAGTTATGGGCCAAAATCAGAAATAATGAGGTGTGTTTCCACCATGGCTCTCAGAGGTCAAGCCATTTTCTCTCGCAAAGGTGGAAGCTCTCCATTGGCAAAAGTGAGACAATATGATTTATGCATGATATGAGGCATACAACATCCAACTAAGGCATTGCTAAATCTTTGATTATCTTGATTTATGTCCTAGGATTTAGGTGAAGTTATGAATTATTTAGTTTAATTTTGAATTGATTAATTGGATAGAAAATTTATTTTTTCTTAAGAGCCTAATTGCATCCAGGCCATTCAACAATCATCAAACAATTAAGAAACTATGAAAATCATGCCATCCTAATTGCACAATCAAAAATATAACATCAATCAATTTATAAAATTAGCGCAAAAGAATAAGAGGCCAATGTGATCGGGTTCCACCACACAACCCGAAAAAGGAAAATAGGTAGCTGAGTTCTAGCCTTATACAATATTTGACAAATTTGGGTATGTCAAATGGAATTTTAATGTATTTTGATTTTCATGATTTTAGCAAATAAGATTTCCATTTAACAAATTTGGGTATGTAAAATGGAAGTCAATCATATTTTATTTTTCAAAGATGAATTTTTTTTGTGTGATTATTGATTTTTTGAAAAGAAGGAAATTCCAACTTAACACATGTGGAATGTGTTGAGTGGAGTTTCAATTGGTGTGATTTTATTTGAAAATGAAACCTCCATTCAACAAATTTGGATATATTGAATGCTTATTTTCAAATTTGTGCTTTTTGAAAAGAGGGAAGAAACTCCAACTCTAATATATATGAAATATATTGGGTGGAGTTTTAATTTTATGATATGATTTTATTTGGAAATGAGACCTTCATTCAATAAATTTAGGTATATTGAATGAGGATTCTTATTTTCAAATATGTGCTTTTGAAAAGGAAGAAACTCTAACTTCAACATATGTAAGATATATTCAGTGGGGTTTCAATTTTATGAAATGATTTTATTTGAAATGAAACCTTCATTCAATAAATTTGGGTGTGTTGAATGAAGATGTTTATTTTCAAATATGTGCTTTTTGAAAGATGATTTTGATTTTAGTTTTGAAAAGAACTTACATGTAACAATCCTGAGGATTGTTAGATGGGATTGAGTTATATATATTTTGTGAAATTTTTTGTGCAAGTATTTTATTATGTGAACTTTGGGAAGTGCTTCTCAAAAGTGATATTTTAATAAAGGATTTATTTTTCTCATTTGTGGAATGAACCTTACCTTACCATAGAGATGGTAAGGAGGTTCAACAATCTTTAAATATCTCTTTGGTTCAATTTTATTTATTTTGAGCTATAGAGAAGGATAGTCTTAGATTCATATGAAATACAAATCCATGATCGATACTTGGAGACAACAATCATTTACCAAAGATGGAGAGATGAACCATCCCCATCGGAGTCGCCAAAAAAAATCTGTGGTGTTTATTTTTATTGTGGAGTGTTATGTGTGTGTTTATGTGAGAGGAAACTATGTAGATCCATAGATGTACTCATTAGGGTGATCAGGTATGACATCAAAGAATAGTGTACTATCTAGAGAGATAGAAGTCACTACCATATAATGGACATGATCACATAATGAGGACTCCTAAGGCATGATGGGTCTTCGAATGTACCAGAGATCTTTCCCCTACTTTACATGGAAAATTAAAGTAGGGTTTATTTTAAGCTGGGTTCATTAAGTTCCTTATGGAGGCAAGCCCCCACAGTTAATTACGTCATAAAGAATGAGATTCCTTAAGAATACTCTTAATCAAAGTAAATGATCATTGTCTCCAAAGATTTCAAAGATAAGACTATCAATCAATTAGTTATTTTTAGAAGATCAAGTGGGATTGATCAAAAAGAGATAGTTATTATTGAAACCAAAGAGAGATGAGTAGGCGATGCTCATGATACTAGGAAGGCTAGTGAACATCACAAACTATCATATAATTGGCTTTATATTTTTGAATTTGAGGAGAATTATATGTTTGAGTTGAATTTTTGTTAGAAATCTATGACTTACAATTCCATAATACAAGATTATAGAAATGCTTAAGAGGTGAGGATTTATACTTGTAGCCTGCAAAAGGAAACAACAACCTCCGATCCTAAATCTAGGGAGCTTTGGTGAGGGCCAAAGCATGACTTAAATCTAAGGCAAAAAATTGGTATATGGTTTACATCAACAAGAAAGGATAAACCACCAGACTGTTGGACTTATAACCACTTGGGATGGTCACCAACTAACTTCTCCTATAATTTTAAATACATGTAAGTAAGTGTGGTGAATAAATCTCTTATAAGGGAGTCGCCTTTCAAATCTGTGGGGAGAAAAGAAAGAAGAGACCTTATAGAAATTCATCTTGGTAAGATGCCACGCAGATCCACAAATGTACTTATTCAGGTGATCGGGTACGTCATCAAGGTATAGTGTACTAGCTCGAAAGACAGAAGTCACTACCCTTTAATGGAACCAATCACCTCAATAATGACTTATAAGGATGATGGGTCTGCATATGTACTAGAGATTCTTTCCCTACTTTACATGGAAAAGTAAAGTAGGGTTTATTTTAAATCGGGTTCGTTAAGTTTTCTATAGGGGCAAGCCCCTATAGTTAATTACATCCTAAAGGACATGATTCTTTAGGAAAACTCTTGATTAAGATAAACGATCATTATCGTTGAAGATTTCAATAGGAAGGACTATTAATCGATTAGTTTATTTTTGAAGATCAAATGGGATTGATCAAAAGAGGAAGTTATTATTAAAGCCAAAATGGAAATAAGTAGGAGATGCTTATAATGCTAGGAAATCTAGCGAGCATCTCAAACTATCCTAAAATTGGGCTTTACATTTTAGAAATTGATTTAATATATTTTAGTTATATTTTTCATTAGAAATTTAGGACTTAAGATTCCTTAACACAAGATCAAGGAAATGCCTAAGAGGTGAGGAATTATGCTTATGGCCCACAAAGGGAGAAGTAACCTCAGAACCTAAATCTTGGGAGTTTCAGCGAGGGCCAGAAGCATAACCTAAATTTAAGATAAAATTGGGTAATTGGTTTGCCTCCACAAGAGAGGACAAACCACCCTACAGCTTGGACTTACAACCGCCTAGGGGTGGCCACCAATTAACTCCTCCTATGATTTTAAATACATGTAGAAAATTCTTTATGCTTATGCAAGATAGCTAGGCTATTTTTATGTAGAAAGAGACTAAGTCCTTAAACTCACTCCCTAAAAAGACTAGATCATGTAATGGGACATGCTTCAAATGACCTAAATCTAATGCAATTCAAATTTTATTTTATTTTATTTTTGGGAAATCATTTTTGACTCAGGTTAATTAGATTTTTATGACTAATGCATGAGAAAGAAGGTTATTGGCCAAAATTAGCTAGAGTTTTAGGAGGTGAGTTTCCATCACGGCCCTCAAAGGTCAAGCCGGGTTCTCTGGCAAAGATGAAAGCCCTCCAATTAAGAGTGAAATAAGATGCATTTATGCATGATATTATAAAGAAAAGAACTCATCCAACTAAGGGGTTGCTAATTCTTTTATCTTGGTTTTAATCCTAAGCTTTAGGGAGATTATGAGTTATTTAGTTTTAGTTTGAATTATTAAGTTGGGTAAAAGATTTATTTTTTCCTAAAGAGCCTAATCCACATTCAGACCATACATAAAGCAAGGAAGAAACTAAGAAAAGCATGCCACTTAATGCATAAGTTAAACAAACATCAATCAATTTATAAAACTAGCGCAAGAATGAATGGCTGTTTGTGATCGGGCACCACCGTACAAACCTAAAAATATCAAATTGGGTAGCCGAGCTCTACCCTTATACAACTCGGATTACAATTGAATTGAATTACAATTATGCAAAATGAATTCATTGTTATGATGGTGGAGGGTCTTCAAGCTTTGTTCTTCTTTCTTCTTTTTTCTTTCTTTCTTTTCTTCTTTCTTTCTTTCTTCTTTGGATCTTCCTTTTGGATGGTTGAATGGTAGGTGCTTCAAGGATTCACATGGTGCATAAGATGAACTATTATGATAAATGCTCATCCTAATTCCCCATAACAAATCATTCTAACGATCCTAAATATATAAATTTTTACATGAAAAGAAAATGTATAAATCTAACTAACACCTGCAAAATAAAGGCTAGTCAAATCACACCACACAAAGGCCAAGCATGTATATTGGACTTATCACGCCACACATGGGTGACTAAGTCCACCTGGCCTATGGATTATTCTAAGTGGTATAAGCACATGCAAGTAAGAAGCATTTATATTTTTATTTATGATAGCGCCTCTTTAGCACAATCCCCTGAAAAAAGAATAGTTAGACTAAGCACATCCTACCATTCATTCTACGAACATACACCCTAACATCCAGTATAAAACATTCATCACAAAACAAAACATAACATCAAGCCATACACCGACCTAACCTAAAGCTAGAAGTGGTGACTTAGGCTAATATGCGTGTGTTTTGAAGGTTTGTGTGACATGCTTAGCTTAGGGCTTTAGGTTTGAATTTTCTAAGTGTGAAGGACATGTTCAACTTAGAGGAGGGCTTCATTTAAGTTATTTGGTGACTTTGGGTTATTTTTATTTAATGTTTTAATTTGGTTTGAGTGAGACCTACAATTAATTACTAAGTTATAAAGAGAGGGAAAGAGAGAAGAACTTCTCTTTCCTTCCCTAATCCTTAAGTAATTTCTAAGGCAAGTTCACATTTTAATTTCATTTAGGTGAATGTTTTAATTACATCTTTTAATTAATCTTAAGTTTATATTAACTCTAAACAAACCTATCCAAAAAGAAAGGCATTTTAAGATTAAGAAAATGAATCAAAATCCACATAAAATACATTACTTCAATCTTTCCCAACATATATAACATGCATATGGATGGACCCTAAGCATATCTATATATGTAAATGAGAATAGTTAACATACTTTATGATGCATGCTAAGTAATCTATTTAAGAAAATTTAGAAGTTTTGGATGCATGAATTTTCTTAAGTAGAAAAGGGTTTTCTTTCTCCAAAATTTCACATACATGCATGAAAGTAGGAAAGGCATAAGTGAGTACAAAGCCATTGTTAACCAGAAATGTAAGGTACAAGACCTACTTAGGGCTACTTAAAGTCTCATAACCTTAGGGTTGTCCAGACTAATATACCACTTTCCTTAAGTACTAACATACATATAAAAGAAATTAAATGGAAAAAGAACATGCAAAAGTTATTTAATGATTTCATTTTTGTTTGTGCAATTTATTCATGCAAATGTAGACAATCCTTCTTAGATGATGGCATAGGGATGAATAAGGTATAAGATTAAGTAAGTGTTGGGTTCTTTTCAAATGAACCCTACATTTTACTAATCCTTATTCAAAGCTATGCTAACATAAGAAAGAAGGGAAGGCTATACTAAGCATGACTTTATAACTCATCACAAGCAAGCTAATAATTAATATATAAATAGTACACTTTCAGATTTGATATTTTATTTTTAAGTTTTGAAAATACTTTAGATTTAGTAGTGATAGTAGCCACTCATATTTTACTTTAGCCAACACATGCACATTTGACATAAAGTAAACAATTTCATTTTAAAACTTTGAAAACAGGGAATCATGGATGCATAAATCACATGACATACAATTTAACATGTTGGGAAAGATCTTAAGCGATGTAATCATGTAAAAAAAAACTCACTTTAGTTAATTCCTAAAGACATTTTTAAATAATAAGAAAACTTTGAATAAATCAAAATAAATTTCAAAATGATTTTTTGGTTTGGTTGAAGTTTGATTTAATTTTGAAAAGGTGAGATAAGTTTGCTTTTCCTAACCCATTCCCACATATGTTTTGTATTTTAGTTTAATTTTTAGATAATTAAATCCATTTTTAAGTGTTGATTAGGTTAAGGTATGCATTATGTGACTTAATTAACCCTTACCTACACCACCTTAAAAAAATGAACTAAGTAATTATGAGCCAATGAGATGACATAAAACCCACAAGGTATATAAATTTGTAATGCACCTAGTAATGAAAAGGCCTAATGCAATTTAGCTCACAATTAAAAGTTAATTAAGCTAAAGGGTTTTAGCTTAAGTACTTTTAAAGCACCCTTTCACACTAATGAAATGGGGTTTAATTTTTTTAATTCAACTTAGGTTATTGAACACCTAAGAATCTACTCAAGGTAGATTAATTAAGTTTTGGAGATTTTTAGAATTTTTGAAAATTATTTAAGGGGGTAATTAATGAATTAATCGTTTTTTAAGAAGGGATTAAGGAAGAAAAAGGGGGTTTAGGGAATAGCTTAGGGGAAATACCCCAAAATTATTTCCAAGAACCCCTACTCACTGGATCTAACCTTAATCCAACATAATCATAGGGGAAATCCACTAATTACATCTTAATTACCCTTAATTACATGAAGGGGTTAATTAGGGAATGAGCTAGCAATTTCTCTAGTTAAGGCCTCAATAAATCTCAAGAAAATTAGGGGAGGCAAAGGTCATCTCTTAAAATGAACTCTAGAGGTTTGAGATTAATTGGTGACTTGATTAGGGAATAATTAACTAATTAATATTCCCAAAGATTCCCCAATTTAGAGAAAAAGGGAAATCAAAACTCATTGAAAATATTTTTGTAAAATTCTAGATGAAATTTTCTATCCAAGGCATTTTTCCTTTTATTTTTTTGCTTTTTCTATGAGGAGTTATGATTTTTTAGAAGCCATAGGGATTAATTAGGAATTAATTAGTTAATAACTAATCCCCTCTAAATACCCACCACAACGCGACGTGTGGCGATGGTGGTCAGTGCGCTTTACACACGTCACGCTTTGAGCCACTATTTAATTATCAATGCGGAACGATGCACATGTTTTGACCATCCGATCAAAGATCCTGAGATCAAATGATTTCTAAATCGGATAAGGGATTAAAAGTGTGCCTAATAATCTTAGTCATCCATCTAAATATACGTGAATGGATGGTTGAGATGGGCTGAGTTCTTCCCTGAGGAGGAATGTGAGCCGTCCACAATATAAGGGGAGATCCGAGCCCAATCCTTCATGGATTCCATCAAGACTCAACCCACACCATCTAAAGGACCAAAGCGGCCAATCCGGCGGCTAAGATCCTATGCGATTAAAATCCACTTCACAAAAGACCAACACCTCTTAGCCTAAGTGGTCAAAAATTCACTAACCTCACCAGAGGTGATCACCTGCGCTCGATTCCCTTGGAGAAGCTTTGTCTAGTTGAGACAAAACCTTGCTGAAGTTTGGAGCACTTGAGATGGAGTGGATCTTCCTATGGGTCACCTCCTCCTTAGCTTGAGTTTAGCTTTGATCCAATTCAATCCTCCCTTGCCTTTAGAACTTGGGAATCAACTTTGGTGAGCTCGACTTAGTTATCTAAGTGTGCTTGCAAAAGGAATTGGATGGAAATGAAGTGTGGAAGAAGTTGGAAATTAAGGTGAGCTCCCCTATTTTCACTATTTGAAAATTGAGAAATGGGAGAATGGAATGAGCTCTAGGATGCTTAGGATAAATCTCCAATGGCTCCTCTAGCTTCCTATTCTTCAATCGGTCTTGAGTAAATGAAAATAGAAGTGAATTAAGGGGAGTATATATCCCCCTATGGAAATCGGATGACCGAGCCTAAGCTTGCCATTTTAAACCAATTGTCACCATAGAATGGGTTATTTGGGTGTTTAGAGGTCTGCACGTGGTTAGTTTGGCGAGAGGAGTGGAAGCTTAATTCCATGTGCATCCAATCAAGGTTTGGGGGGAGTTTGAATTTTCAATTTGGCCATGGGTGGTCGGGTTTGGTCCATAGGCCAAATGGGTTGACCCAAACTCATTAGGTTGGGTACACCACTCATCACTAGGTCCCCTTGAGGTTTTAGGAGAGCCTTAAGTGTTTGTGCTGAGTGCATGACCAAAATACCCATAGGCTTGGCCAAAATTTGTTCTATGGCCTAAGGGTATAGTGGTCATTTTGCTATTGTTTAAATTTAGACACATTTGGTATGTTGAGAAAATATGTTTGTCCAAGTTTCAATGGATTTGGAATCCATTTGATAGGGTTTGGCTCATGTTGACCCATTTACATCAAAATGGGTCAACTTGGGTCAAACCAAGGGTTGGGTCAAGTTCATATGACCATTTGAAATGTTTTGGTGCCTTTGATTTGGCTCAATTTGGTATATAGATTTTTTTGATTGAGGTCAAAATGGGTCAAGTTGACCCATTGGACCCATTTGACCTATTTGGGTTAGGTCAAGGGTAGGTTTAGGTTTGGTTGGTCATATGAAGTAGATTGGTATCTTTATTTCCAATCAATTTGATTTAGGTTCAATTTTGGCTCAACACGAACCCTTTAGGTCATGTTGGGTCTAAGGTCAATCGGGCTAGGTTGGGTCTAGTTGGCCAATTGAAGATTTGGTCAAGTTCCACAAGTCATTTAGAATGGATTTGACCCATTGGTTTCAATCAATTTGGCTTAGATCAAGTTTTGACACATTTTGACCCTTTAAGTCAAAATGGGTCAAGTGGGCCCAATGGGTTAGGTTTGGCTCAAAGGTTGACTAGGTTAAGTTCAAACATAGGTCATGAGTGAACTTGGATCAATGGTTTCAATCAATTTGGCTTATGGTGGAAATTGGCTATGTTAGGTTCTATTTTAGGTTAAGTGTTGACTTGGTCAACCCTTAGGTTTGACTTGGTTTGACCCAATTTGATTGATTGATCATCCCATGATGTTTGTTAATCATGATGAGAGGCGAATATGAGTTTGGTTCAATCCAATATGGTTAGGATCAAAAGTTGGCTCATAAGGGTACTTTAGGTTACTTTGGGTCAAGCGAGCCTAAGTGGGTCAAATAGCTTAGTCAAAGCTTGATTTGAAGTTGATTGATCTTGTATATGGACTCATGATTGAAATATAAATCCATTTACAAGAGGTTTGAAGTCAAATGAATTTTGATCCATTTGAAATTCTCATATTCAAAGGAAGAATATGAAAGGGTCTTGGGTTTGATTTTGATTTAGATTTTGATTGAAGAATTGAAGTTTGAATTTATATATGAGCTCATGATCGTAGGATTGATTGAACCATAAGAGAAAATCAAGAGTTTGGCTTGATTTGGATTGATTTTGGCTAAGTTCAAAATTTTGACTTGAAAGGCTTAGATTTGATTTTGATTTGATTAGAGTTTGATTTTTGGAGTGGGTTTTGATTGTTTGAATTTATATTTCATTTATATATGTGAATATTAATGAGAATATAAATTGATCATGAAAAAATTTCAAGAATTTGAAAGAGTTTAATCATGATTTAGGGTTAAATCCATTAAAAAGAATTTAAAGGATTTAATATTGAATTTTTAATTTGAAATTTAATTTTTGAGTTGGATTTGATTGATTTATATTTATATTTCGTTTATATATGAGAACATAAATGAGGATATAAATTGATTTTGAGAAAATCCCATGAGTTTGAAGTGGTTTGATCAAAGTTTATGTTAAATCCGTTAATGAAAAATTATGGGATTTATGGGAATTTCAAGCATTTTTAATTTGGAATTTAATTTTTGTGTTTAATTGAATTGAGTTATATTTATATTTCATTTATATATAATAATATAAATGAGGATATAAATTGATTTTGAGAAAATCCCAAGGATTTGAATTGATTTGATCAAGGTTTGGAGTTGATTTTGGCCAAGTCCTTTAATGAAAAATTAAAGGGACTTAAGAAAATTTTCATAAACTGATTTGGAATTTTGAATTTGATTTGATGGGTTTGAATTTATATTTCATATATATATATATATATATATATATGAATATAAATGAGAATATAAATGGATCATGAGAAAATCTCAAAGATTTGAGTAAGTTTAGATCATGATTTTGGCTAAGTCCTTAAGAAAGGGTTAAGGACTTAAGAAAATTTGACTTCAGAATTTTTGATGGATTTTGATCATGGGTTTCAAACATGGAATTGAATCAAGGATTTCAATCATGGAATTGAATCATGGAATTTATTTGGAGCTTGAGAAAATCAAATAGAATTGATTTTGAGTTTGACTTGAAAGAAGGAAAGTGAGGAAAGGTTTAAGCTAAGGGTAGGAAATTTTCCTAACACCCTTAAGGCATGACATATTCCTATGGTTAACTCTTCTAAGTCTTCTAGGGTAGGTGAGTGTGTGCACCTACTCTCTAGATGTGCCTTAAGACTAAGAAACTCTTAAAGTCTAGAAGGAATACTACGCATAAGATGGAGGTGTTGAGAGCTCATTCTAAAAATGAGGTCAATAACAAGTCATATGCTTTGCAAGATGGTTAGACTGTTATTTACTTAGAAGAGAAACTAGATCCTTAAACTCACTCCCTAAGATCTAATGCAAATTTTGTCAAATTTTTATTTTGATTTTTGGACATTTTTTTATTTGACACAGGCTATGGGATTTCATATGCCTAATGCATGAGAAAATTGATTATGGGCCAAAATCAGAAAGAAGGAGGTGTGCTTCCACCATGGCTCTCAAAGGTCAAGCCATTTTCTCTGGTAAAGGTGGAAGCCCTCCATTGGCAAGACTAAGACAATGATTTATGTATGATATGAGATATACAACATCCAGCTAAGGGGTTACTAAATCTTTTATTATCTTGATTTATGTCTTAGGCTTTAGGTGAGGTTATGAGTTATTTAATTTAATTTTGAGTTAATTAATTAGATAGAAAATTTATTTTTCTTTAGGAGCTTATGGTGAAATATTATATATATATATATATATATATATATATATATATATATATATATATATATATATATATATATATATATATATATATATATATATATATATATATATATCATGCTTCATCTATCCCCCCTTTTCTTTTTTAGGGAAAAGAAGGATAAATGAAAGACAAAAAAATATATAAAAATATGTCTTGTTGGGATGCCACACAGATCCGTAGATGTTCTGATTAGGGTGATCAGGTACATCATTGAGGAAATGTGTACTATCTCAAAAGATAGAAGTTGCCACCCTATAATGGACCTAATCATCTCAATAAGGACTCCTAAGGACTTTGGGCTTTTAGAATGTACCATAGATCCTTCCCCTACTTTACGTAGAAAAGTAAAGCAGGGTTTATTTTAACCTGGATTAATTAAGTTCCCTATAGGGGAAAGCCTCCATAATTAATTACATCCTAAGGAATGAGATTCCTTAGGAATACTCTTGATTAAGGTAAATGATTGTTGTTTCCAAAGTTTTGAAAAGGTAGGACTATCAATCGATTGGTTTATTTATAGAAAGTCAAGTGGGTTTTATCAAGAGGAGGGAGTTCTTATTGAAGCTAAATGAAAATAAGTAGGGGATGCTCAAGATACTAGGAAGCCTAGTAAGCATCCTAAACTACCCTATGATTGGGCTTTACATTTTGAAATTGAATTAATTTATTTTAGTTGAATTTTTATTAAAAATTTAGGGCTTACAATTCCATAGTACAAGATCATGAAAAATGCCTAAAAGGTGAGGATTTATGCTCACGACCCACAAAGGGAAGTAACAACCTCCGAACCTAAATCTAGGGAGTTTTGGCGAGGGCCAAAAGCATGACCTAAATTTAAGGCAAAAAATGGGTATTTGATTTACCTCCAAAAGAGAGGATAAACCACCCGACTATTGGACTTACAACTGCCTGGGGGTGGCCGCCAACTAACTCCTCCTATAATTTTTAAATATGTAGGCAAGCCAAATGCTTTTGCAAGATAGCTAAGCTGTTATTTATTTAGAAAGAGACTAAGTCCTTAAACACACTCCCTAAAAGACTAGATAATGTAAGGCATGCTTTAATGACTTAAATATAATGCAAATTTTTTTACATTTTATTTTTATTTTGGACAATTAATTTGACATAGGATTTAGGATTTATATGCATAATGCACTAGAAATTAGATTATGGGCCAAAATCATTATGATAAAGAGGTGTGTTTCCACCATGGCTCTCACAGGTCAAGCTAAGTTCTCTGACAAAGGTGGAAGCCGTCTAATCAAGAGTGAAAAAATATGCTTTTTATGCATGATGTTAGAAAAGTAAGACAACATCCAGCTAAGGGGTTGCTAATTATTTTATCTTATTTTTAACTTAGTTTTTAGATGAGGTTACAAGTTATTTATTTTTAATTTAAGTTGTTTAATTGAATATAAAATTTATTTTCCTAAGAGCCTAATCATCATCCAGGACATACATCAAAGCAAGGAACAAACTAGGAAACATGCCATCTTAATGCACAAGCTAAACAAACATCAAACATTTTATAAAGCTAGCGTAAAAGAATAAGAGGCCATTTATGGTCAAGCTCCACCACACAAACCCAAAAAGAAATTGGGTAGCTGAGCTCCACCCTTATACTAACTGGATTATTACAAAAAGGAATTCATGTTATGGGGATATTCATTCTTCATTTCTTCTTTCTTCTTTTAGTTCCTTCTTTTGGATGGTTGGAATGTGGTTGCTACAAAGGCTTCACATGGTCCATAAGATGCAATCTTAGAACCAATGTTCATCTTAATCTCCCATAACAATCATTCCAAAATTCTAATTGCAAAATTACATGAAAATAGAAAAAAAAAGGAAATCTAACTAAACCTGCAAAACAGAGATTAGCTAAACAAACCATACAATCCCAAACATGTATATGTATAAATTGTACTTAGCACCCCACACATGGGTAACCAAGTCCACCTGGACTATTTTGGATTATGCTTAGGGGTATAAGCACATGCACAACAAAAGTAATTATATATTTTTATTACAACGCCCCTTAAGCACAATCCCATGCAGAAGATAATGATTAGACTAAATCATCCTACCATTCATTCTACGCACATTCACCCTAACATCCAAACCAAAACATAGCATCATAAAATAAAAGCAAACATCAAACCATAAACCGCATTAACCTAAAGCTAGAAATGGTGACTTACCATAATGTATATGCCATTTAAGGTTTGTGTGGTATGCTTAACTATGGCTTTAAGGTTTACATTTTTTATGTATGAAAATATTCAACTTAGCTGGTTTCATTTAGATGTTTTAGTTGCTTTGGTTGATTTCATTTGATGATTTGTTTAGGTTTGAATAAACCTACAATTAATTACTAAGTGTTATAAAGAGAGGAGAAGAGAAGAGAACTTCTCTTTCCACCCTACCTTAAGTAATTTCTAAGGCGGGTTCATATTTAATTTTTGTTTAGTGAATGTTTTAATATGTATTTTAATTAATCCTAAGTTTATATTTTTCCTAAACAAACCTATTCAAAAAGAAAGGCATTTTAACATTAAGTAAAGTGAATTAATATCACAAAATACACATCATTTCATTTCTTTCCCAACATGTGTAACATGCATATGGATGAATCCTAAGCATATCTATACATGCAAATGGGAGTGTTTAGCGCACCTTAATGATGAATGCTAAGTAGTGTTACTTATGAAAATTTGGATACTTTATGATGCATGATTTTTCATTAAGTAGAAAAAGAGGGATTCTTTATCCATTCTTCATATGCACATTTGTATGTATAAAGGCATAAGTGAGTACGACACTATTGTTAGCATTAGGGGTGTAAGGTACAAGACCTGCTTAGGGCTACTTAAAGATTCGGAACCCTGGGGTTGTCCAGACTAATATACCACTTTTCTTAAATACATATGCATGTACAAAAGAAATGAATGGAAAAGAAAGATGCAAAAGTTTATGTTTGTTTGTTTGATTTTGATTGTTTAATTTATATGTGTGATGTTGAATTCCATCTTAAGTCATGACATAGAAGTGTATAGGAATGGATTTAAGCAAGTATTATGTCCTTTTCAACTGGACTTTACATTTTGCAAATCCTACACAATTCTATGTTAAGAAAGAGGGGGAAAATCACATAACGTATTTTATGCTATTCACATGCAAGCTAATAAGTACTTATAAATAGCATACCTTTTAATTTTGATGTTTAATTTATAAATTTTAAAATAATTTTTTAGATTTAATAGTGATAATAGCCATTCATATTCTTACTTTAGCCAAAACATGCAATTTGACATAAAGGAAACATTTCATTTTAAATTTGATTTTTTAATAAGCATGAATGCATGATTTTTGCATGACATGCACATTTAACATATTAGGAAAGAAATGAAGTGATGAAAGCATGTAAATTCATTCACCCTAATTAATTCCTAAATATAATCTCATGAAATATAATTATTTAAGGCAAATCAAATTTGGTTTTAAGGAAATTTTGTTTTGTTTGAATTTGATTTGAATTTAAGGAATGTGAAGATGTTTGCTGGTCCTAACCCATTTCTCACATGTGTATGTTATTTTTGTTTAATTTTAGAACCATTAGATGATTTTTATATTTTGTTTAGGTTAAGGTATGAATTAAGTACACTTAGGAAAGAAAGGGCCTAATGCTTGACTCATAATTAGTGAGTAATCAAACTAAAGGGTTTAATTTAAGTACTTTCATAACCCTTCCCACACATGTGTGTTGGATTTTGATTTCCTTACATTACTTAGGTTATTGAACACATAAGCACTTACCCAAAATGAATTGATTAAGTTCTGAAATGTTTTGAAAAATTTTATCAAGTTAATTAAGTAGGTGATTAGTGGATTAGCCCTTAATTAAGTTTGGATTAAGGAAGGAAAGGGGTTTAGGGAATGGCTTAGGAAAAATTCTCCAAATCCATTCTATAAACCTCTTCTTCACTTAAGCAAGACTTAATTGACTTAAAAAAGGATTAGGCCACTGTTCACATGCTTAATTAAGCGTAATTACATTAAGAGGGTAATTAAGGATTCATTATATGATTTCCCTAATTAACTCATCAATAAATCTCAAGAAAATTAGGAGAGGTAGAGGCCATCCCACTAAATACACCAGAGAAATTTGAAATTAAGCAGTGGGATAATTAGGTAGTAATTAGGGTTATTAAGTTTTTAATAAAATCCTAATTAAATAAAATGCACTATTCAAAATCCATTGGAAATAATTTTAGAATATTCTCCTCTAAATTATCTTTACAATGCATTTTATCTTGTATTTTTATGATTTTTTAGAATTAGTTATGTAATTATGAAGTTTCCATGCTTATCTAATAATTAAATATGATAATTAAATGACTAATCTCATCGACACCATGTGGAGGCTGACGCGACGTGCACTTTCTGCGTGACACGATGGGAATGGCCACTTAAGTTTTCACATTGTAGCACCACATTTTGGATGGATGGCTATGACCAAGATGACTGAGATCGAGCCTGGAGTTCTTAAGGGGGAAATCAAGGGATCCTAAGCATCTTGGTCATAGCCATCCATCCAAAATGTGCGGATGGACGACCCATGATCCATCCCTGAGCTTTCCAGTGAGAAACGGGAACTGTCCACCTTCCATGGAAAGATCTGAGCTCAATTGTGCTCGAATTGAGCTCAAACTTTACCCACACCATCTAGGAGTAAAGGGGAGAAGATCTAACTGTCAAATTCTCATGAGGTGAAACTTTCTTTCACAAAGGACCAGGCACTCTCAATTTTAAGCATGGGTTGAAGGCATACCTCACTGGGGGCTATCACCGGTGCTCGAATATGTTGAGGTAGCTTCATCTAGTGGAGACGAAGCCCTGTTGAAGATTTGAGGTGTTGAGGTTGAGTGGATCTTCATATGGACCAAGCTCTCCCTCAAATGGATTCAGCCTTAGTATAGACACCACCTCCCTTACCTTTGGAACTTGGATGAAGTTTGGAGTGAGTTAGATTGAGCCCTCTGAAAAAGCTTGGAAGAGGAATTGGCTTGATTTTGTGTATTAAGTAAGTTGGAAATTTTAAGGAGCTCCCCTATTTTCAGTCTAAGAGAAACCAAAAATAGTGAGTTGGAATTCACTCTAGGAAGCTTGGGGAGACTTGCAAATTCTTGCTCTGAGTTCCCTTAGCTTAATCGAGTGTGTGCCTCTTAGATTCAAGTGGAATTAGGGGAGTATATCTCCCCCTAGGTGAATCGGATGGCCTTGCTTCTTTTTGCCATTTTGATCCAATACACCCTATTCAATTGGTTGTTTTGGCCGTTTAGAGTTCCATGTGGTTTAGTTTTGGCCAGAGGGGGTAGTGAAGAAGTTTCCATGTGCAAAATAAGGTGGAGGAAGGATTCCCATGTGCTCATGTCCTTAGGGGTGGTCAGTTTTAGCCTTAGGTTGGGTTGGCTGACCCAAACCCATTGGGTCATGTACACCATGTCTTTTAGTGACCATTTGGTCCACTAAGAGGATTCCAAGTGTCCATGAAAAGAAATTGACATAATTCCAAGTGGTTTAGATTTTAGGTTATCCTATGGCCTAGAGATAAAATGGTCATTTGGCTTGGATTTCAATTTGAGTATGTTTGGCATGATTGAAAAATGGGTTGGGCCAAGTTTCAATGAATTTGGAGTTGGTTTGATGTGATTTGGCTCATGTTGACCCATTTAGGTTAAAATGGGTCAACTTGGGTTAAGTTGACCAATTGGTCAAATTGGATCAAACCAAGGGTTGGGTCAAGTTCATATGGCCACTTGAAATATTTTGGTAACTTTGGTTTGGTTTAATTTGGTTCATATGATTTCATTTAGGTCAAATGGGTCAAGTTGACCAATTTAAGCCATTTGACCTATTTGGGCTAGGTCATGGGTTGGTTTATGTTTGGTTGATCATTTGAAATGGATTGGTATCTTTATTTCCAATCAAATTGGTTTATATTTAGATTTGGCTCAATTTAACATCTTAGGTCATGTTGGGTTCAATGTCAATTGGGCTAGGTTGGGTCTAGTTGGCCAATTGGGGCTTTGGTCAAGTTCAACAAGTGATTTGGTATGAACTTGACCCATTAGTTTCAATCAATTTAGCATAGATCAAGTTTTGGCACATTTTGACTTTTTAGGTCAAGTTGGGTCAACTTGGGTCAAGTGGCCAATTGGGCTAGGTTAGGCTCAAATTATGACTTGGTCAAGTTCAAACATTGATCATGAATGAGTTTTAATCAATGGTTTCAATCAATTTGGCCTATGGTGGATTTTGGCTAGTTTAAATTTCATTTTGGCTAAGTGTTGACTTGGTCAACCCTTAGGTTTGACTTGGTTTGACCTAATTTGAGTGATTGATCATCTCATGATGATTATTGCTCATAATGTGAGATTTAGTTGGGCTTAGTTCAATCCAATTTGGGTAGGATTAGAATTTGGCTCATAAGAGGTACTTTAGGTCACTTTGGGTCAAGTGAGCCTAAATGGGTTAAATGGCTTGGTCAAGGCTTGATTTGAGTTTTATTGAACTCACATATGGACTTATGATTGAAATATAAATCTATTTGCAAGAGATTTGAAGTTAAATGGGTTTTGACTCATTTAACAATTTCAAGTTCAAAGGGGTGAACATGAGTTTGACTTGGGTTTGATTTTTGAATTCAATTTTGGTTTAGTGATTGAAGTTTATGTTTATATTTAGATTCATGATTGTATGATTGAATCATGAAGAAAAATCAAGGGTTTGGCTTGATTTGAATTTGATTTTGTTAAGGTCAAGAATTTGACTTGAAAGGCTTAGGTTGAATTTTGATTGAATTTGAGTTTGAGTTTTGAATTGATTTTTGGATTGATGAATTTATATTTCGTTTATATTTGAGAGTATAAATGTGAATATAAATGGGTTATGAAAAAATTTCTTGAATTTGATTTGATTTGGATTTGATTTAGGCTAAGTCCATAAGATAGAATTAAAGTGACTTAGGAAAGATTTTTGAGCTTGGAATTTAATCATAGGTTTCAATCATTTGGAATTGATTCATGATTTTAGAAAATCCATTGAGTTGATTTGAGGTTTGATTTTGGAGTTGGTTTGATATGAGTTTGGAGTTTGACTTTGAAAGAAGTAAGTTAGGATTGGTTCAAGCTATAGGGATAGGAAAATTTTCCTAACACCCCTAAGGTATGACCTATTCCTATGGCTAACTCTTCTAAGTCTCTAGGGTTAGGTTAAGTGTCCACATAATCATTAGATAAGTCTTAAGACTAAGGAACTCTTAAAGTCTAAGAGAAGTCCTATGTTTAAGATGAAGGGGTTGAGAGCTCATCCTAAAAATGAGGTTGATAGTGCCTAATCACATCTAGGCCATTCAACAATCATCAAACAATTAAGAAACGAGGAAAATCATGACATCCTAATTGCATAATCATAAACACAACATTAATCAATTTATAAAATTAGTGCAAAATAATAAGAGGCTGACGTGGTCGGGTTTCACTGCACAACTCAAAAAAGAAAGTGGGTAGCCAAGCTTTACCCTTATTCAACCCAGATTAATGAAAGAATAAATTACAATTAAAAGTAATTCATGTTATGGGGGTCTTCATTCTTCATTTCTTCATTTTTTATTTACCTCTTTCTTTCTTCTTTTTGGTTTGACTTAGGATGTAGTTTGCTCCAATGCCTCACATGGTATGTAAGATATAGTCTTGTAACCAATGTTCACCTTAATCCCCCATAACAGTCATTACAAATCTTAATTGCAAAATTTACATTGAAATGGGAAAGATAAATCTAATTAAACTTGCAAAAAAAAAGTCAACTAACATACCACATAACCCAAGCAGTTATATGAATAATTTGGACATAGCACCCCACACATGGGTAACCGAGCACACATGTCCTAATTTGGACTATGCTTAGGGGTTAAGCAACCTGCACAAGAAAAGTATTTATATTCTTAAGCACAACCCCTTAAGCTATAAATAGTCCCCCTTACTAGAATGAGGGAGATCTTTTTGGAAACTATAAATTATTTGAGGTATTCTTGTGGTTTGAGAGCTTGGTGGCCAAACCTTGGCAATCCTTGGTGGGAGCACTAGTTATCCAACATATCTTCTTTTCTCACCTCAAATACCCAAGTTCTCTTAATCTCATCAAAAGAAAGAACGCCCACCTACATCAAATTTGGTATTAAAGCCAAGCCTGGAAGGAGCAAATTTTGTCAAAAGTTTGCTTGAACAAAGGGAGAATCTCAAGTGGTGGACTTGTCTTCAAACTTATGAGGTTAATTAATTTTCTTTTATATGATAGTTTAGATACATATTAGTAGCTTGGAAAGATATATATTGCTTGCAAGTTTATGGTGATACCATAAAATTTTAATTAGTCAGCTTAATTATATATTTTAGTCATTTTTCAATTGTGTGAACTTGCGCACCCCCCTCTCCCCCCAAAAAAAAGAGAGCACCTTAGTGAGGTAGTGCTTCACCCTAAAAATAACCTAGCCATTAGTGCAAATCAAAATCTAATTCCTTACTTTATTATCTTTGTTATTGTTTATGGTTAATTTTAGAAGTATCTTTGATTAACTTATGATAACTTGCTTTCTTAAAAAAAAAGAGGCTTGATAAATTTGAGCATTTTTTTTCATTGCATTAAAAAAAAGCATGCATAATAATATGAGTATGTTGATGATTTTGAAAGCTAAATAGAACTTTGTCAAAAAGACCTAAATTATCTAAGGAGAGCTTGGGATTTAAGTGGTCTTGTACCCCCATCCTCACATGGAAGTTCTCTTAGCCTAAAATTTCACTTTGATTGCACGATTATATTATACTTATTTATTTTATTTCATTTTTTTTTCTTTGATCCCTTTTCATATATGTTTTTTTTTTCAAAAAAAAGATCTCATGGAACTAAAATCTATCTCTCAAGAGCAAGTTAAAAATTTGACTAGATTAGTTGATGCCTTAGATCTTAGGATCCATGATAATGAATTAAAAACCTAATAAATATTAGAAGAAAGTATGAATCAAATGTAGGAACTTAAACAACTAATGCAAACTCTTATAGGTCATCTACAAAATAATAGAGTACCAACTCCTCCTCCAATACCTGCTCAAATTGTGCCAATAAGGATAGATAAAGAAGATTCATATCCAAACCATAGAGAAAACCAACTAGTTATAAGACCATCAATTGCTAGAAATGGTGGAAGAGGATAAAATTATTTTAAGACTATAGAAGACTCTAATGATTCATCTCGAAGAGTTAAAGTAGAAGCCCCAACTTATGATGGTATACATGACCCAAATAAATTTCTTGATTGGTTAGTTCAAATGGATGACTTCTTTGATTGGTATAAAATGGATGATTACCAAAGGGTTACTTTTGCTAAAATGAAATTGATAGGGCATGCTAAAATTTATTGGATAAATACTTTAGCTAAAGAACAAAGATTAGGATGGACAAACCTCACTTGGATAGAAATGAAAGAAATGTTAAGAGCAAAGTATTGTCCTAGGCATCATGATAAGAAGCTACATAGTCAATTATTAACTTTGAGACAAGGTAATCATCTTGAATACTTGAATACTTTTGAAGATCTAGTTTCTAAAATTGATGATAATGATTGGCAATTAGCTAATAAATTTATTATTGGACTTGGACGACATTAGAAATGAAGTTGAATTATTTGACCCACAATCTTTAGAGGATGCATTTCATTATGCATTATTAGTTGAACAATTAAAGAAATCTCCTTTAATCTCTAAAACTAAAAGCCAAGCTCCTTCCATTTCATCCTATAGATCTATTATTAAACCCACCCATCCAAATGGCCCAACCCTTTTGCCTAAAACTTCAATTGAACGGAGCTCTAAGAGCACAAGGGAAGTAATATGTTTTAAATGTCATAAAAAGGGTCATATGCAAAATCAATGTAAAGTTCAAATCTTATTTTTAGAAGAAGTTGAAAACCTAATAGACGATAATCTATAAGAAGTTTATGGTGACACCTCATTATTTGATGAAGAATTGGAATTAATTGATGACCCTCAAGTTAATAGGATGAGATGTCTTACTATAATTAGAAATGAGGTAGAAGATTGGAGGAGAAAGAACATTTTTAGCATATATGTTTTGTATAATGAAAAGAGATATAAGTTAGTTATAGATGGAGGAAGTGCTATGAATATCATTTCAACACACACCTAACTAAACCAACCTAAAATTGAACCTCACGAACCATTTCATGTTATGGGTAAATCATACATCTCTTCCCATCACCAATCGATGTTTAGTTCCTATTAAAATAGGAAGCTATGAGGATCAAATTTGGTGTGATGTTCTCTATGGACATTGCTCATATTCTCTTAGGATGACCTTGGCTATATGATATGAATGTTATTCAACTTATCAAATATCTTTTAAAACATTAGCAATAATGTAACTGAACCCATATAGCACCACGTAAATAATTTTTGACTTACAACCTAAGCTTCTATTGAAGAACAATGCCAAACTTCAATTAATTATCATAGAAAATCCTACTATTAGGCTTAATACTATCATTTCTGATTCTTGCCTTAAAACATCCATTCTTCTTTCTTTGACCCTAAAGATAGAAACAATAAGTTTTGGAGCTTTACAAAAAAATTTCTGATCCATTTGTTGTTCACATATTACATGTAAAGGAAGTCATACTAGACTCTAATGAGACTCACATACCTGCTGTGTTCTCTTCTCTTCTTTCTGATTTTAAAGATATTACACCCAATGAGCTTCTTGATGAGCTACCTCCTCTAAGAGACATTCAACATGCTACTAAGTTCTTACCCAATCTCAACTTCTTAATCTTTCACATTATAGGATGAACCATACTGAGCATGTTGAGATTAAAAGATAAGTTGAGGAAATATTAAAAAGGGGTTTTATTCAAGAGAGTCTTAGCCCTTGCGCAGTCCTAGCATTATTAACTCCAAAGAAAGATGAAACATAGTGATTGTGTGTTGATAGTTATGCAATAAATAAAATTACAATCAAATATAGGTTTTCTATTCCTCGATTAGATGATATGTCAGATTTAATCTCAAGAGAAATTTTTTTTTCAAAGATTGATCTAAAAAGTGGATATCATCAAATTCAGATTAGATCATGAGATGAGTGGAAGATGACTTTTAAGACCCCTGATGGACTTTATGAATGGCTTGTCATGCCCTTTGGACTTTCAAATGCTCCTAGCATATTTATGAGATTAATGAATACTGTTCTTAAACGATATATAGGTAAATTTTTGGCGGTGTACTTTGATGATATTCTGATTTTTAGTCCAAGTAAAATGAGCATCTACAACACCTACAAAAAGTCTTTGAAATACTTAGACAAGAGAAATTATACATTAATTTAAAAAAGTGTTTCTTTTTGCAAGCTGAGATAATCTTTTTAGGCTTTATTATATCCACTACTGGACTTAAACTTGATCCTTCTAAAGTGAAAATAATCTTAGATTGGCCATCACCTAAACGTTTTACTGAAGTTAGAAGCTTCCATGGTTTACCACTTTTTATCAGAGATTTATCAAGAATTTTAGTACCATTGTTGCTCAGATATAATAAAAATTAGATAAATTTTGTTGGACTCTAATGCATAAAAGGCCTTAGAGCAAATTAAAGTTCTTATCACTTCTACACCAATCCTTAGTTCTTGATTTTTCTAAAGCCTTTGAAGTGACATGTGATGCTTCAGGAATTGAGATAGGTGGAATTTTAAGTTAAGAGAATCATCCTATAGCATTCTTTAGTTAAAAGTTAAATGAAGCAAAACAATAATATTCTACTTATGATAAAGAGTTTTATGCTATAATTCAATCATTAAGGCATTAGCGACACTATCTCTTAGAGAATTTATACTTAATTATGATCATCATGCCTTAAAATTCATTAATACTCAATGAAAATTAAGTCATAGGCATGCAAAATGGGTTGAATTTTTATAAGACTACTCTTTTGTTCTAAAGCATAAGCCTGGAATTGAGAATAAACCTGTTGATGCTTTATCCAGGGTAAACCTAATGATTTTCTCTTTAGAATTGAGAATCCTAGGATTTGATATAATTAAAGCTGATTATATTGTGTGCCCTGAATTTCACCAAATTTATCTTGAACACCTAGATAAACCAATAACTTTACAAGGAACCTTCTTGATAATAAATGGATATTTATATAAAAGAAAACAACTATGCATTCCTCAATCTTCTCTTAGAGAATTCCTTATCACTGAGCTACATGCTGGGAGTGTAGCTGGTCATTTTGAAAAAGATAAGACTATATGTTTATTAGAAAATAGATTTTATCGGTCTTCATTAAAATGAGATGTTTAAAAATTAGTGGCTCAATATTTAATTTGTAAACATGCTAAAACTATCAAATAAAGGTCTGGACAATACACTGCCATACCTGTTCCTTATAGGCCTTGGAAGACCTATCAATGGATTTTATTCTAGGATTATCTAGGATAGCTTGAAGACATGATAGTATTTTTATTATAGTGGATAGGTTCTCAAAAATGGTTCGTTTCTTACCTTGTTCAAAAATAAATGATGCTTCTTATACAACCAAATTATTTTTTAAGGAAATTGTACGACTCCATGGTATCTTTTTAACCATTATTTCTGACATAGATGTTAAGTTTGTCTCATATTTTTGGAAAATATTATGAAAATTATTAGGTACCAAATTAAAATTTTCTTATGCCTTTCACCCACAAACTGATGGACAAACTGAAATAGTCAATCATACATTAGGAAATTTGCTTAGATGTTTAGTACGTAAAAGTTTAGGAAATTGAGATTTACATTTACTAACCTCAAAATTTTCCTATAATAGTACTATTTCTAGAACTACAAAAAAATCACCATTTGAGATAGCCTATGGTTAAAACCCACAACTACCAATAGATGTTGCAAACCTACCATCTCATGTATTTTTTGATGTAGCATTCTCATTTGCTAAAGATTTTCAAAGCATCCATGAAAATATAAGAAAGCAAATTACTTTGAGTATTGAAAACTATGCTTCTAAGGCAAACCATAATCGTTCAATGAAATATTATAAAGAAGGTGATTATGTATTGACTCACATTCAGTCTGAGCATTATCAAACCACTAGATATAAGAAATTACATGCACGAGCTTATTGTCTATTTAAGATTCTTAAGAAAATTGGAACTAATACTTATCACCTTGATTTGCCTGCTGATATGCTCATTCATCGAGGTATTAATATTGAAGATATTCTATCATATGATGGAATTAGCAAATCTCTGCTTATTTAGTCTAACTCTTTAGCAGGAGATATAATACCGTACTTACAGAAGCCCTCTTTCTTTGAAGTTGACTGTATTATCACCGACAAAGCACCCATTAATCCATCTTCTGGATATCATTTTCTAGTTTGTTGGAAGAATAAGCCACCAGCTGAAAACACATGGTTGACCCGTATTGATTTGGAGACTTTAGCCCCACAATTGGTAGAAGACTTCTTAGATTTCAACTCTACGGAGCAGAGTTCAATTAAGCCCAGGGGAGTTAATGTAGAACATCATGAGGATCCAAAAATTAGAGCTCAAGGTCTCTTTACAAGATCTCAAGCTAAAGCCCAAAAAAATTCAAGAAAGAAGAAGGCTTAGCCCATTAGCCTACTAAGACCCATTTTATGATTTCACTTTTTTTTATTTATGTAATTTTTAATTTTCTTCTAGAAACTCCATGTTTGAAATTTTGCATTTAAAAATTCAAAGTATGATATGTGAGGTGATTGAATCCATATAAAATAATAGCATGTGAAATGAGTGGATGACATAAAATAACGAGGCAATTTAATGCTTCACATTAAAGTGGCCACTCACCTTTCCCTCTATTTTTGAATTCTTTTATTTTAAAAGATGCTTGTAATGGCTATAAATAGCCCCCCTTACTAGAATGAGGGAGATCATTTTGGAAATTACAAATTATTTGAGTTATTGTTATGGTTTGAGAGCTTGGCAGCCAAACCTTGGCAATCCTTGGAGGGAGCACTTGTTATCCAACATATCTTCTTTTCTCACCTCAAATACCCAAGTTCTCTCAGTCTTATCAAAAGAAAGAATGCCTACCTCCATCACCTAAAGCTAGAAATGGTGACTTAATCTAATGTGTGTGCCATCTATGGCTTGTGTGGCATGTCTTAGTTGGGCTTTAGGGTTGAAATTTTCTAAGTATGAAAGATTCAATTTTGATGGTGGTTTCATTTCAAGTGATTTAGTTGATTTGTAAATTTTAGTTGGTGATTTGATTTGGTTTGATGAACCTACACTTAGTGACTAAATTTTATGAAGAGAAGAAAAGAGAAGAGGGCTCTCTTTCATCCCTACCTTAAAGCACTTCTAAGGTTGATTAATTAATGAATTTCCTTTAGTAAATGGTTTATTATGTATTTTTAATTAACCCTAAGTTATATTTGTTCTGAATAGCCCTATTCAATAAGAAAGGCATCTTAAGATTAGTTAGGGTGGATTATCATCACATAACACACACCCATGCATTTCTTTCCATCATGTATACCATACATATGAATAATCCTAAGTATACCTATACATGCAATGCAAATCTTAGCACACTTTGATGATGAATGCAAAGAGATGTGATTTGAAACTTTGGATATTATATTTATTAATTGGATCATTAATGCATTTCTTTATTATATAGAAAAGAGGAATTTTTCATTCATTAACTAAATGTACATCCATATGTATAAAAGTCATAAGTGAGTACGACGCTATCTACACCAGGGGCATAAGGTACAAGACCTACTTAGGGTTACTTAAAGCCTCGTAGCCCCTAGTTGTACAGACTGATATACCACTTTTCTTAGATACATATAGATGTATAAAAAGAACCAAATGGATAAAGAATCATGCAAAAGATTATGCTTGATTTAGTTGTATAATTTACATGTGTAATATGAAGGTCCCTCCTAAATCTTAATATAGAGATGTATAGGAATAGATTTAAGCAAGTGTTGTGTTCTTTTCAAATGAACTATACACTTGCAAATCCTATGTGGATCCATATAAAGAAGGAAAGAAAACTTCATCATACACATCTTATGCTATCATCACATGCAGGCTTGTAGATATTCATAACTAGCATCACTTCATTCATAATCTTTGATTTAAAATAATTTTTTGGTTTAATAGTGATAATAGCCACTCATATTCTTAATTTTAGCCAACACATGCAATTTGACATAAAAGAAAATATTTTATTTAATAATTTTTTTAAGGAAATGAATGCATGATTTCATATGATAAATAATGTTTAGCATGATTGGAAAGAAATAAAGAAATGTAAGCAGATGAATACATTCAGCCTAATTAACTCCTAAGGACAATCATATAGAATAAGATTATTTAAAATGAATCAAAATTATTTAAGGAGATTTTTATCTTTGAATTTTGTTTGACTTAAGAAATATGAGAAGGGTTTGCTAGTCCTAACCCATTCCCCCACGTGTGAATTTGTTTGGTTTAATTTAGAACAATTAGGTTGATTTTATATTTTGATTAGGTTAAGGTATGAATTAAATCCATTAATTATCCCTTATCCATACCAGTTTAACATAATTATCCAAGTAATTATGAGCCAATATATGATATGCAACCACATGAAAATTAAATCAGCATTGCACCTAAGAAATGAAGGGGCCTAATGCAATTGGCTCACAATTATTGGTTAATTAAGCTAAAGGGTTTGATTAAGTACTTTTATAATCCTCCTACACGTGCGATTTGATTATAATTTTCTTTGGAATTCTCTTAGGTTATTGAACACCTAAGAATCTATCCAAGAATTTAATGATTGAGTTCTGGAATGATTTGGTTTTGAATTTGACTAATTATACTATTTAATGAAGTGATTAAGTCATTAATTAATTGCAAATTGATTAAGTGTTTATCTAAATGAAATAAACTTAGGGGAAAAGATTGGAAAAGAGATCCTCATCTCATTCCCTATGTCCAATCACTGTTTCATAATGATCAACAAGTTTAATTAATGAATTCATCACTATTTAACATGTTAATTAATCATTTAATTAATTTAAGAAAGTGATCAAGAAAGAAACAAACAATTCTCCTAATTAATCAAGTAATAAATTCAAAGAAAATCATGGGAGATAGAGGTCATCCCACTAATCAATCTCAAAAAGTTTGGAATTAATTGTTAGAGTAATTAGAGAGTAATTAGCTTAATTATATTTCCAATAAAACCCAAATTCAGTCAAAATCACTGTTAAAAATTAATTTATTTTAATTTTATATTATTCTCCTCTGGATTATCTTTAAAATAAGTATTTTTTTTGGGTTTTTCTATAATTAGTTAGAAATTTTGGAAGTTTCACTATTAAAATCAGATTAATTAAGCCTAATTAAATGCCTAATCTCGCCGGGCCACGTGGTGGCTAACACTGTGCGCTTTCCATGTGGCACGATGGAATTGGTTATTTAAGTTGTCACATCCATCGGCTAAGTCAGCTGGCGGCAGACAGGCTTTATCTGTGGGCCGTCCTATCTAAGATTGGACAGTCGAGATGAATCTCGTGGTATGTGAAGAGATCAGAGACATATAAAGCATGATCTGATCACAGACGTCCATTCCAATCACGTGGAACGGACGATGTATGATCCTTCTCCTTCGAGAGCGATGAGAGATGAACATTGGTCATCTTTCCTTGTTTAATTCAAGCTCACCCAAGCTTGGATTAGGATCAAAATGATCCAACACATTCAGAAGGAGGGGGGATGCATATCTAATGGTCAAGATTGCATGGGATGACAATTCCCTTCGAAAAGAGCCAACTGAAATTTCCTATAGCTACAATTTTAAGCAATTACCTCGCCGGAGGCTATCATTAGTGCTTCCAACGGAGGAGGTAGTTTTGTCTAGTAGAGATGAAGCCTAGTTGAAAAAATTTGGTCTTGATTTGAAGTGGTTTGTTCGGTTGACCAAGCTCCTCTTCAATTCTGATCGACCTTGATCAAAGTGGTGCTTCCTGTTGCTTGGAGACTTGGGAAATGATTCAATTAAGCTCGATGTAGTCCAAGGATGGTGTGTGCAAGGTTAATTACAATTTGATTGAGGATTGAGTGAATTGGATTTTGAGTTCACCTCCCATGTTTCAGCTTTAAATAAAACTAAGAAATGGGAAATGAGGGAGCTCAAGAATGGCTTGAAAAAGCTTGGGGAGGCTTTGATTCAACTTCTCGAGCTCTGAGAAATGGATTCCTTCTGGTTTGAGTGAGAATGAGAGGGGATATATCTCCCCCTCCTTGGATCAAATGGTGGGTGGCTGATTTGCAATTTTGGCTCTTTGGGTTGGATTGGTTGATCAGTTTGAGTTGCAAAACATATCACATAGATCATTTTGTACAGAAGAGTGATGAAGAGTGGCTGCCCATGTGAGTGGTGAGTTGATTTGGTGATCCAAGTGTTCAAATATTATTGGGGAGGTTAGTTTGGCATTGCCTTGGGCCATAACTGACCCAAGCTCATTGGATCATGTTCACCACCTTCATTGGTGCCCATGTGGACCAATAGAAGGATGCCAAGTGGCCTTGAGAAAGAAATGACCAAATTCTAAGCAAAATTGGTCATAGGATACCCTTTGACCTAAGGGCAAAGTGGTCATTTGGTTATGAGTTTGATTTGGGCAAATTAGAAATGATTTGAAAATGGGTTGGGCCAAATTTCTAGAGATTTGGAGTTCATTTGATTCGATTTGGCTCAATTTGATAAGTTGGGTCAAATTGGGTTAGGTTGACCAATTGGTCAAATTGAGTCAAACCATGGGTTAGGTCAAGTTCAAATGATCATTTGGAGCCTATGGGTATCATTGGTTTGGCTCAATTTGGTTTAGATTTGGTTTTGGTTTATTTAGGGTCATTTGAGTCAAATGGGTCAAGTTGACCAATTTGACCCATTTGACATTAGTCATGGGTTGGTTTAGGCTTGGTTGATCATTTGAAATGTATTAAAATCTTTGGTTTCAATCAATTTTTATTTGGTTTAATTTCAAGTTGATTTGACCTTTTGGGTCAAGTTAGGTTCATGGTCAATTAGGCTAGGTTGGGTCTAGTTGGTCAATTGAAGCTTTTGTCAAGTTCAATAATCAATTTGGAATGAATTTGACCCATTGTTTGCAATCAATTTGGCTTAGATCAAGATTTGACCCATTTTGGCTTTTAGGTCAATTTGGGTCAACTTGGGCTAGGAGGGCCAATTGGGTTTGGTCTAGCTCAAGTGAGGGCTTGGACATGCTTAATAATTGATTATGGGTTGGTTTATATCAATGGTTTCAATCAATTTGACTTATAGTAAATTTTGGCTTATTTAAGTCTCATTTGAGCTAAGTGTTGACTGGGTCAGCAGCTAGGTTTGACTTAGTTGGGCCCAATTTGAGTGTTGATCATTCTAGGATGATTGTTGATCACAATGTGAGGCTTAGATGGGCTTAGTTCAATCCAATTTGGGTGAGATTAGAATTTAGCTAAAAAAGGTCCTTTAGGTCACTTTGGGTCAAGTGAGTCTAAAGGGATCAATTGGATTGATCAAGGCTTGATTCAAGTTTGGTTGAACTCACATATGGACTTATGATGGAAATATAAATCCAATTGCAAGTGGTTTGGAGTCAAATGGATTTTGGTTCATTTTATAATTTTAAGTCAAAAGGATGAACATGGGTTTGACTTGGGTTAGTTTGATTTTGGCTTGGTGATTATAGTTTATGTTTTTATTTGAGCATGTGATTGAATTAGTGATTATTTGAAGAGAAAATCCAAGGGTTTGGAATGATTTGAGAATGATTTGGATAAATCCAAGAAATTAGCTTAAAGGATATAAATTGGGTTTGGATTTGAGTTTTGAATTTATATTGATTTGATTTTGTCCATTTGAATTTATATTTTATTTATATTTGTGAAGATAAATGAGAATATAAATGATGCATGAGAGAATCATATGAATTAGGAGTGATTTTAATGTGAATTTGGCTAAGGTAGGTCAAAAGTTTGAAGAAGGAGTTTTGATTTGGTTTGATTTATATTCACTTGATTTGGATGCTAATTTCATTTATAATTGTGAATATAAATGATGGAATAAGTGATCTATAAAGAAATCACTTGGCTTTGGATTGATTTGAAGGTTTTGGCTAAGCTTATGGATGTGATTCATAAGGCTTAAGAAGGTTTTAGGATTTGGAATTGATCATGGGTTTTAATCATGTGGAATTGAAGTTGGATTTGTAATTGATCTTGGATTTGAATCAATTGAAATTGGAATTGAATTTGTAATTGATTTTGGATTTGAATCACTCAATTGAGTTGGTATTGATTTGAGATTTGTGAAAAAATAATTGAGTTGGAATTGATTTGATATTTGAATTGGCTTGATTTGAAGGAGTGTATAGAGGCTGGATTTGAGTTATAGGGTAAATGGTTACCTTAAATCCCTAATACATAGCCTAATCCTATTATAAACCCTTCTAAGTCTCCATGGTTAGGTTAAGTGTTCACCTAATCACTAGAAGTGTCTCAAGACTAAGAAACTCTTAATGTTTAGAGGAGTCCTATGTCTAAGATGGAGAAGTTGAGAGCTCACTCCAAAAGTAAGGTCTACAAAGGGCTCCCAATAGGTGTGGTGTGATTGACAAGGTATACCACATGTATTGGTGTTGATCGAGATGATCAACAACATTCGAACGATGACAAGCACTAATAGAAATGATTTACCTCTTAACCTGAGGTGTAGAAGGAATCAAGATCTTAGTGCAATGTAACTCTACTTATGTCAAAGACATAAGAGAGTGAAGGAGGAATCCACTAGGGATTGAGTATGTGAGCCTTCCACTAGGGAAAAGGTTCAATTTATCCACTGGGGATAAGAGGTTATGAAATCCACTGGGGATTATAATTTGGAATCCACTAGGGATAAAAATGTGACCCTTCCACTAGGGGACCAGGTTCGGGTTGGATTGAATTGACTCAATTGGGGAAATTGGAAAGATTTTACATCACACTAAGGAGAAGCTGATTTGTTTAATTTTTTAATTTGACTCCACTGGGGTGGTTGGTTTATTTTATTTTAGATTTTAAAATTTAAAGTTTGAGATGGGCCCTGTCGGTTTGCGATGGACTGCACTTAGTAGAGGTCATGTCTGCCTTGGCCTACTTCAGATTTACCAATCTAAAAAGGTAGTCTGCCGCCACATAGTAACATTATTCAACCAAAGGGATTGCCTTTTGGTATGCAGTAGCTGTACTAGAAGAAAGCATAACATACTTACATCATCCATAGTAGGGATCAGTCGCTGGGATGATCTGTTGGTGACACAATGAATCAAACCCAACCTTAGGCTAACTACTGAGTGAATGCCATCGGGGGACTTAAAATCAACTTAAAGATAGTCAAAATTAATTTCATTTTAATTATATTTGATGGATCCTATTGATTTGCGATTGACCATACTTAATAGGGGCTGTGTCGGCCTTGATCTATCTTACATTTACCAATCCAAACGAGTAGTTTCTCGGCTGAAGGGGAGAAATATCCAACCAAAGGGGTGCCTTTTGGTTTGCAGCGGCCAATACAGGGAAGAAAGAATAGAGACATATCTTCTACTACAAAAGACCATTGACACGCATTAGTGTAATATGCCAATCGACCTAGACTAGGGCCACGATAATCATGCTAGAAAGAATGCGTAGCAGACTTACATCTTCCAGAGTGAAATGACTACCGGGGTAACCTGTTTATAGCAAAATAGATTGAACTCAACCTAAGAGCGACTGCTGAGAGAGTGCTGACCTGGGGACTTATCTTAACTCAAGCGTAGTTAGACAATTCCTATAGGAAGTTTTGCTGACACTTCTCTAAAGATAAGATGCTTGCTTGGGAAAGGGGCCACTGGGAGCTTGAATTTATAATGCTCTAGCAAATAAATTTGTTTATTTGTTTATTTATCGTGGACCCTGTTGGTTTGCGAGGGATCACACTGAGAAGGAGCTTATATCAGCCTAGACCTATCTTAGGTTTACTGGTCCAAAAGAGAATCTGTACATCCACTGAATGAATTCTCCAACCATAGAGGTAGCTACTAGGAAAAGGGAACTGTCAATCCAAGAGTAGCTTGGGTAGTGTCTAAATCTGGTCGCAAAGGCTATAATCCTAGTAGCGTGCCCACAGGGGAGGGGCCACTAAGGGCTTTATCTTGATCCCTAAAGAAGAAAGCCTGTAGGTATATGGTGGACCACTCAAGGAGAAAGCATGGAGACTCATATCTGCTAAGAGTGGCGTATCCACCTGGTGAGTCACTATCAGTATAACAAACATCAACCAACCTAAGGTGCCCGTCAGTTTGTGACAATCATCCTAAGAAGAAAGCATCGGGGACTCACATTCTCCTACTGCGGAACTGATTTCCAGGATAGTATGTCTTCAGCTTGACAGGTGTTTTCCATCCTCGGGTGACTACTGAGTGAATGCCCCTAGGGGACTTATATAAACTCAAAAGTAGTCGAGAGAAAAGGAGCCACTGGGGGACTTATCCTAAGCCTCAAATATACTCAACTTAGTCAATGCATGATGGCTAGTTCAAGGAGAAAGTGTGTAAGCTTACATTTTCTTAAATAAAGTCAATCATGAGGCAGCTTACTGACTGTGTAGTGAGGTCTACCAAACTAATAAGATGCTCATTAATTTACAGTGTTCAAGTTAGAAAGAAAGCACGGGGACTCACATCTGCCAGATAAGTGAGCACTGGGATGATAAACTAGCAATGTAGTATATCAGCCTGACCTGGAGCATCTAATGAGTGAATGCCACAGGGGGCTTGCTCCCATATCAAAATAGCCTAAGACAAAAGATATGTGTTTGTGTTTGTGTTGTGAAAGAAGGATATAATGCCTCTTGGGTTCTCTTACAACTAACTTAAACACACTTAAGAGTTGATGAAATAGTGCCATGAATGGCAGTTGTGATCCCACCAAGATAGGATGCTACTTTGGTTCTCTTACACCTAACTTAGTTGTGCTAGTCAAAATAGCACACCTCTTGGGTTCTCTTACACCTACACTAGTAGCGCTGGGGAATCGTGTTTAATTCATGTTTGTGTTATGAAAAAAGGATGGGATGCCTCTTGAGTTCTCTTACATTTACCCTAAACACGTCATGTCAAATTTGCAAACAAGCTAACAATGCTTCGAGTGAAGATAATATTTTGATGAATTAGAATTTTAAAGATAATTTTTTTTCAAACATAATTTTATGGATAATATTTCTTCAAATAGAACCCATTGATTCGAAGCATCGGGTGTTACCCTTTACAATTAATAAGTTGATATGATCCTCCTTGATAGGCCTTTTGTATGGCAAAAGGGCCTTCCCAAGTGGGTTCAAACTTGCCTCCCATATTTTGACAAAAAATAATTGGTCTCCTTAGAACTAAAACAAGCACTCCTACTTGAAAAGTTCTAGGGTGGACCAGTTTGTTGTGAGCTTGAATCATCTTGGCTTTGTATAACTCGAGGTTTTGGCATGCCCATAGGCATCTCTCCTCCAAACCTTTGAGCTCTTCTAACCATAACCTGGCGTTCTGCTCTGTAGTGATTTTCTACCCATTGCTATCCTTAGTGAAGGGAGCTGAACTTCTAATGGTAGAACGACTTCAGACCCATACACTAAGAAGAATGGGGTAGATTAAGTTGGAGTTCTGTATGTGCTGGTGTGGTATGCCCACAAAGTTTCAACTAGCTGCTCATTCCACTATCGCATGTTATCATTGAGTGTCCTCTTTAGTATCTGGATGAGAGTTTTGTTGAATGCTTCTGCTAAGCCATTCGCTCTAGGATAGTAGATAGTGGAGTATCTCCAATCTATACCATGTCTCTTGGTGAAGCTGTGATCCTAGTGCTTTTGAATGCAGTGTCATTATTAGATATAATTCATCGAGGCACCCCAAACCTATATATGATATGATTCAAGAAGGGAGCACATGTCATGTGACCTCTCTAAGTGGGTAATACGTAACTGAACGAAGTACAACAGGTCGTGGAAATTAGGATGAACCGATGACCCTTAGATGAAGGAGTATCAATCAGACTCTCTATGTCAGTACTCCAACACTCGAATGGCCATGAGGCCAATGTAGGGTGTAGAATGTTGGGTGGTTGGTGCAAGACTGCACCATGTACCTGACATTGGTGACATCTCCTAGCTACATCCATGCAATCTGTAATCATTGAAGGCCAATAGTATCCTAGTCTCTTGATCTTTGCCTTCATCTTTAGATCAGATTGATGCACTCTGCATAGATCTAAGTGTACCTCAACCACAATTCTATGGGCTTCATGTTTGTCTAAACAGCGTAACCACATTTGATCGAAAGACCATCTGTATAAGGTGTCATCCATGAGAGCATAGGAGAGAGCTCTCTGCCTCATCTGATGGGCTTGTGATTTCTCTTGAGGTAGTTTGCCTCTAGTCATGTAATCTATTAATGGTTGTCTCCAATCCAACTCCTCATCTTTATTGGCAACAATAACCTCCCCTTCAAGAGAGAATCTCTCAATGAGTTTAACATCAATAAGGGATAAAACTTGTCTATTTTGGACACTTATTGGAATGGACTCATTTTTTGGACATGCCAATTCCTTGGCGAGTTTGGCCAAAGCATCTACTATTACGTTCTCTCTCGAGGAATCTTGTAGATGGTGACCTCAGGAATTTGGGCTAACAGCTTCATGGTGTACTCATGGTAGTGATGAAGCTTAGGTTTTAGAACTTTATAAGACCCAATAATTTGGTTGATGACCAGCTGCGAATCCTCGTAGATGTTGATATTTTTGACACATGCTGTAATAGCTAACTCTAGACTGGCAATCAAAGCCTCATACTCAGCTTCATTGTTGGTGCATGGGATGGAGAGATAGTATGAGAATCTCATCACATCACTGTCTGGAGTTAAAATGATGATTTCTACCGTTGCCTTTCCTGGAAGAGTAGATTGTGGTTCATCTCCTTTTTTAAAGGAAGCCACACCATCAAAATACATCTCTTAATGGTGAATGCTAGTGTCCCCTAAGTTCATGATTTGTTCATCGAGGAGGTCATCACTAAGCGGGGAATCTGAAGTGTGTCTTTCTAGAAAATCGCTAATGTCCTTTCACGCGGAGGGGAATACAATATATAAAGAGAATCATAAACCAATGTACAACCATCGATAATGTCGCCATGTCATGAGATATCTTTGGATTGATTGGTTCTTGAAATCAAGTTCACCTTATGAGAAAGCATATAGTGTCATAGCATTTGGGATGCAAAGATGAGAGCCAGACAATGTTTCTCAATAGGTGGGTTGTTTGCTTAAGTAGGGATCAGACTATGGCTGAGGTAGTAGAGAACATTCTCCTTCCCCTCGTCAATAATTTAGGTCAACAAAGTGCCAAGGGAGTCATCCATTGCAGCGGTGTAAAGCATAAGTGGCTTGCCCTGGATGGGGGCTGCTAGAACTGGTAGCTTCACCAATTAATGTTTGATGTCTTCAAAAGCATGCTGACACTTGTTATCCTACTTGAACTTAGCATTCTTTTTGATGAGTGCTGAAAATGACTTGCATCTCCCCAATAGATTAGAGATAAAATGCCTTAGATATGACAACCGCTCTTGGAATGATCTGAGTTGAGTTAGACTTTTAAGGGGTGGCATTTCTAAGATAGCTTTGATATTTTCTAGGCCTATCTCTATTCCCCAGAATTGGACAACAAACCCAAGGAACTTCCCTGAAGCTATTTTGAATGCACACTTTAGGGGGTTCATTTTGAGATTGAATTATCTTAACTATTCAAAAACTACTCTCTAGTCAAAGAGATAGTCTCCCTTTTCTTTACTTTTGATAACTAGATCATCGACATAACATTCTACTTGATGATGAATGAGTTCATCAAAAATATGAGTCTTGGCCCGCTAGTAAGTAGCACCAGCATTTTTAAGGCTGAAGGGCATGACTTTATAACAATAAATTCTAATCGGGGTTCGAAAACAAATATTCCTCTCATCTTTGGGGGCCATCTTAATTTGGTAGTAGCCAGATGACCATACATGAAAGAGAATATTGCATGAGACGAGACAATGTCCATCATTAACTCTAGTATAGGAAGTGGAAATTCATCCTTAGGACATGCCTAATTTAAGTCCTTGAAATCGACGCATATGCAAATTTGGCCATTCTTTTCTTAATTGGCACAATACTGGCTAACCAGGCAGGGTATTTTTCTTCCATGATAAAGCAACATCGATCATTTTCTTAACTTTAGAAATGACCTATTGTTCAATTTCTAATCATATGCATTTAGGAGCTTGTTTGATAGGGCTAGCGCTATGGCCTATTATTAGTTTGTGGACTGCTATGTTAGGAGATAATCTGGCATCTCTTCATAGCTCCATACAAAGTAAGCCTTAAACTCAGTCAATAGCCTAACTAAGTCATTAGTTTCTTCTTCATTCAATAGAGAATTGATATATGTGGGGCGTGGATCTTCTTCTATCCCGAGGTTAATTCTTCGAGCTTGTCAATGGTTGAATTGATTTCTTCTTCAAATTCTAGAGGTGCATCTTTGATTTGAAGATCATCAAAATCATCTGAAGTTTTTAAACATACCTCCTCATAAGAGTTAGTGTGGTTTGAGAAGATCCTATCATACTCGAGATGATTGGTGACAACTAAGTAGTAATCATTATCATCGACTAAACTCAGTGTACTGAATCCTTGTCCTAGTCTTGATTATGCATTTCTGCCTTTGTTGTCCCACAGCTTCTCGAAATACTCTGACCTATACCTAGACCATGTGTAAGGAATCAAACTTTTCTTTGCAAAATTATGAACATAAGGTGAGTACTAATCAAAAGATAATTCAATTAAACCTTTAAATGCATCATTCTCAAGTTCTACATCTGCTTCTTGACTTGAGGATGATGATCTTAATAGGAATCTCTTTGGCTTGACATCCATGAAAGATCTAGAGGCTTCCTTAATTACCAAACCCTCAACTTTTTGTGAAGAAAGTGGGGTTGGAGCTAAGGTTCCCAATTCCTGCCTAATGATTTTACATAATCCTAATTTGAATACAATTATGCTTTGCTTGGAGGCCTGACTTTCATCAATGTCTGGCTCGAGTGTCACCTCCAATGAGACATGCTGAGAGGGGTTGGTTGGTGTGCTAATTGCATGATACTCAGCATTTTAGATTCCAAGTCTATGTGAATAGAGTACTCTGTGAGGGAACATAGCCTCTTGGGCGGTTGCCACCGGGGTCTTCCACATTTGGAACTACCTCACTACCTCTGCCTCACAGTGGAGGTTGAGTCATCCTACCCATATGTCCATGTGGTGGAACAAACTGTGGGTGGAATGTAACATGCGGCTCTACCTCTTCCTCGGTGTCCCTTTATCGCTCACTTGTACTTTCTTTCTTCTTTTCTTTTTCTTTTTCTTTTTCATTTTCATTTTCTTTTGTATTCAAATTTTGTCCAAGTTTGCAAGAATAGATAGTTTGATTTTGAGGAATATAGCAGGTCACATCCTCATATATCTCAACTTCTCTAGTTGAGAAAGGGTTTTCATCTCCTTTAACACAGTATTCGATTCCATCTCTTCAAAACCTGATGCACTGATGAAGAGAGGATGGAACCATCTTATTCTGGTGTATCCAAGGCCTACCGAGCAAAGCAATGAATGATGTATTTGAATGAATTATATAGAACTTGGCTTTAGTCTTTCAGTCATCTATTTCTAAAGGTAACACTATAGAGCCTAAAGCCCTCTCACTCTATTCATTGAATTCTCTCAACATCATCCGATCTCCTCAGAGTTCAGAGATGTCAATCTTCAAATAGGTAAGGGTTTTTAGGCTCATAATGTTTACTGATGCACTTGGATCAACCAACACCCTTGAAAGTTTGAGTTTGCCCATATCCATTGTGATGTAGAGGGGACGGTTGTGCTCCATATGCCCCCCCAGAAGAAGGTTTTCATTGGTGAATGTGACTCCTTGGGCTTCTCTTTAATAATGTACCTCCTCTCCAATAGTGGTCAGCTAAGCTAAGCATATTTTTGGATCAAGAAGGGCCTTGATCAATGACTCCCTCATCTCTTTGGATATAAACAATCATATATGCTTAGCAACTTTCTTAGGCGAGTGAGGACATTATAATTAACTCTAGGCTGATCCTCCACAAGCATATCTATGGGTGGAGCGTCCTGTGGAGGGACTTTTTGCTTGTTGGTGCCAATGAGTTGCTTTCCGTTGTCTTGAGGTGCTACCCTAGGAGGTAGAACTTTGCCACTATGAAGGTTGACTTCAGTGACTTTGTGAGATGGTTTAATGAAAAGTTATATTTGCTCATTAGGTTCACCTATAGCTTCTCCTATAGGACCCTCAGAATCAGATGATTCCAAGTCTATCTCAAGAGGTGAACCCATATTATTCAGAGAAGGAAAATCCATCTCTGAATCAGAAAGAGGATGATCGGAGTTGTTATAATTATTAAGAGTTGAAGAATTTTCTAAAGGAGTAGAATCAGATAACCCATCAGAAGTGGCACAGATGTAGTTCAAACTAGCTTTCTTTCTTGATTTTGATTTAAAAGGAGGTATATGGTAGAAATCTAGTAAAGTAAGTGGGGTGAGGGATTTGATGCCCTCATCCGCCTATATAAGATGTCTACTAAAAGAAGAAATAGCTGAAGCTAGAATGTCAATTGAAGTAGTAGCTACAACGGTGGAATGGAGGCTAGACTTGGTTAGTGGTTGCGCTACTTGGCTATCCCAGGCCAGTTTGGGCTGCTGCTAAGCTCCTACTTTTCCTAAGTTGTCTTTGACAACTTGCGAACCCTCCTTGATGTTGGAGGTTTGAGGTGTCTCAAGCATCTATAAGGAAAGTTTCTTGATTTTAGAAATAATATTTTTAGAGGTTCGGGATAAAGAGATATCCCAACCTTCTTTTATTTTGATAGGATCACATGTATCCCTAAGGATTTCCCTAACAGAACTGGATGGTTGTTCTACTAGATATTCCTTAGAGATAACTATAGTGCCCGACTTGTAGCTATGCTCAAGCCAGTCCTTAAATGTAAAGAAATCCTCCAAAACATGGCTTAACATGCGATGATAGAGGCAAAAGTTAGGATCATTACTCCTGCCCAGTTCCTCTGGCATTTTAGGCTTGAGTAGCTGAAAATCAAGTTTCTTTAAGAGGTTTTTAAAGATTTTTCTAACTACCTCACTCTTAAATAAAATAGTTTTATTTAATTTATCCAAAAGAGTAGGTGGATGATAACTACCTGGGGGTGGGTATGTATACCACTGTTGACAGTATGACTAAGCAGGAGGCGGTGAAGGCCAGGAGGCTACTGCGGCGGCCGATAAAATGGCCAAGGCTGTGGTAAAGGAGGTGGAAGCAAAGGATGTTGAGGTCGAGGTCTCTTATACTGATCTCTAGCTGGTTGCTTCCCCTTATCCAATACTGCTACTGACCATCGCTTCTTTTCATAGGCTTTCTGTGACTTTGGCTTTAATGACTGATCTTGAAAAGGCAACTATTTGGCCTCTCCTTATAAACTAGATGCCTTGTTGATTAACTTCTCAAATATCTTAATGGTGAAACCCTTAAGTATGAAGGTGGCTGGGCCATGAATATTCTTTAATAGAATTTTAATAGCATGCTGTCTAGACAGCTGTGGTTTGTATTTCATGCTTAAATTGTGCCATCTAAGAATGTAATCAACAATGGACTCACTGAGGTGTTATTGAGTTACAACAAGATCTCCCACACTTACCCTTTGTTGAGCTCTTGCAAACTTCTTAACAAAGAGTTGCTCCAACTCAACAAAAATATTCACTGAGTCATTGGGGAGTTTAGCATACCAATCAAAAGCTATGCCCGCTAGACTACTGACAAAGAGATGGAACAATAATGCATCATTGGATTCAACAGGTGGCATATATGTTGAAGGTTCCTACCATCAAAACTTTTGAAAGAAGGAGGCACAAACCCTTAGGATATTGGATATCATCAAATTTCTCTAGGTAGGGTCAACCCTTTGGAACTGATGAACAACCTCGGGCTTGTGCAAGCGCTTCTTTCACTTGTTGCTCTACCATGAGTTTGATGTCTTTTTCCTGTATGGAGGTACTATCCACTACCTTCCTATACAAGCTAGTACTATTCCGCTCTACTAGAGGTGAACTCATGGGTTGATCCAAGACATGCGATAACTCAGGCTGACCAGTCTCCATAATGGTAGGATGTACTGCTGGAGCTTGATTCTGAAGTGCTAAAACTGATGCTAATAAATCTTCAACTCTCTTCCCCATCTTATCAATCTTCTCATCTTTCTGCTTGAGTTATTGAATGAGGTGTTGGGTCGAATAAGCTGAATCATCCTGTTCGGCTGCAACTCCTTCCGAACTATGATGATCCCGAAGGAGGGAACCTCTAGTATCAATCATATGTACCTCTACCGAGTCTTCTTATAAATCATCCTCATTGGGGTCAAAGCTAACCTTATCCTCTTCGAGGTTAGACCAATCATACCCTAAGATTTCTTTCTTTTTAGTAAAATACTATGCCAAGATATCATCCAGGAGCGTCTAACGCGTAAATTACTGCGTGTGGTGTGATCATGCTCATTAACAGATGACCTCCTCTGCTAATGGAGTGCTAACCCTTTCAGGGCTACGCTCACTATTGGACACATGTTCATGGCTATTAATTGCTATGGGTGGAGTGCTGCCTTTGGGGGGATCTATCGCCATGGGGATAATAAAACAGTCTCATTCCCCTTCTGCCACTGCTATATTCATGATCGATTGAGGTGGTGGTGGTGATGATACAACTATGATGCTGTGATGTCGCCACTCCCTCTTAACCACAATTGAAGTAGGAGGTTGAACAGGAGAGCTCACCCTCACCTCAGTCGGGGAGTAGATGAAGTGGGATCCCTTAGATGTAGCTGGATCACTAGTGGGGCTTTCTTCTCCCCTGATGCTGCTCTAATGGCTTTGGGTGGAACTGTAGAAGTTGGAACCTGAACTAGCAATAGCGGACATGGAGTAGAGTGGTGTGGTGGAGACAACACCGACTGCCTATATACAGGGGCTCTCCTCCCATGATGGGTGGTACCAGTCAACATAATACTATCGATGTAACCAACGTAGGTAGCGCACCAATCAGGGAAATCTACTAGGGAGGAGGCTGCTGACTACCTGACATTTCATCTCCTCTCTCTATTAGTGATGTGAACTGATACACGGGCCTCTCTGGCTCTCTCTTGATGGATCTACTCACCTACATTGCGAGGAATAATCGATCACAAATCAAATTGGGCACTGAACTCTAACCATCTATAAGCCCTGCCAACTTGACATAAAACTATCCTGAGGCTAGCATATGACCTTCTCCTATCTATGATAGGTGTCTCATAATAAATCGGAGGTGGAGGTGATACTGCGATCCTCCTGACACTTTCCTTCAAAACTAGAAAGAGGATGGAACTTGTTCTGAGTAAGCAAAGGAGAAACTACCCTAGGTGACCCCTCTTCTACAATGTGAGATAATGTCTCTATCTCCTTGGGTGCACTTTGCTTGATCTTGGTTCATATTACAGGTCGACTAGGTGGAGCAAGACGGAGCTAGACACCAAAGGTGGAGACTATCTGGCGAGGCCTTCCCTTAGAGAATGAGTGGGTACTAGCCGCACTATGGAAAACAATGATGTGTAGGCACTAGAACTATAACTGCTGTGGGAACCTCTACCACCTTCTTCTTCAATGAGGCAAACTTAGAATCTAAGGGCATCTCAATATGGATGATTGGATTCTACCCAGCCACCACATCCTTGTTGATAGTGGTGAGGGTTACCCCCTTACAAGTAATCCTGGCTCCCTTGAATCCTCAGCCAAAATGTATTAAGTGAGCAAAATTAGTTTGGAGGAGGCTGGCCCGATCCAAGGCCAAATCCATCCTGAAAGGTAAAGTGAACACATATTTCTGGGAATCCATCTGTACTATACTATACTGAGAAGAGTGACTATACTAAGTTGAAACTGAACTGGAATTATGCAATTGTTGAAAACAAACCAAAATTAGATTTCAATTTGTTAAATAGAATCTAATTTATTTTCATTTTTTTTTTGAAAAATGAAACTCTCATTTCACAAATTTTGGTATGTCAAATGGAATTCGAATGTATTTTGATTCATGACTTTTGCAAAGGAGATTTCTATTTAACAAATTTGGGTCTGTAAAATGGAAGTCAATCATATTTTATTTTTCAAAGATAAAATTTTTGTGTGTGATTATTGGTTTTTTGAAAAGAAGAAAATTTCAACTTAACACATGTGGAATGTCTTGAGTGGAGTTTCAAATGGTGTGATTTTATTTGAAAATGAAACCTCCATTCAACAAATTTGGATATATTGAATGAAGATGCTTATTTTTAAATTTGTGCTTTTTGAAAAGAGGGAAGAAACTCCAACTCTAATATATATGGAATATAATGGGTGGAGTTTCAATTTTATGATATGATTTTATTTAGAAATGAGATCTTCATTCAATAAATTTGGGTATTGCTAACCTCACTTTTGGAGTGAGCTTTCAACTTCTCCATCTTAGACATAAGACTCCTCTAGACATTAAGAGTTCCTTAGTCTTAAGACACCTCTAGTGATTAGGTGAACAAATATTCTAATCCTAGAGACTTAGAGGAGTTAGCCATAGGAATAGGTTATGTCTTAGGGGTATTAGGAGAACTTGACTACCCTATAGCTTGAACCCAATCCTTGCTTCCCTCCTTCAAACCAATACAAATAAAATCTTAAATCAATTCCAACTCAAATGATTTTCTCAAATCATAAATCATTTCCAAAACCCAAATATTAAATCAATTCTAACACAATTGATTTTATCAAATCATAAATCATTTCCAAAACCCAAATCTTAAATCAATTCCAACTCAATTTATTTTCTCAAATTATAAATCAATTCCAAAATCCAAATCATAAATCAATTCCAAATCAAATGATTGAAACCCATTATTGAATTCAAATCCCAAAATCTTTCCTAAGCCCTTTGATTTCATCTTATGGACTTAGCTCAAATCATATCCACATCACTCCAAACTCAAAAGATTTTCTCATAACCCATTTATATTCTCATTTATATTCACAAATATAAATGAAATATAAATTCAAATAACCAAAACTAAATTCAAAACTCAAATCCAAATCTAACTTATATCCTTTAAGCCAATTTCTTGGATTTAGCCAAATCATTCTCAAATCAATCCAAACCCTTGGATTTTGTCTTTAAACAATCACTTCAATTACAAGCCCAAATATAAACATAAATTACAATCCCTAAGCCAAAATCAAACTAACCCATGTTCACCCTTTTGACTTGAAATTGTCAAATGAACCAAAACCCATTTGACTCCAAATCACTTGCAATTGGATTTATATCTCCATCAGAAGTCCATATGTGAGTCCAACCAAACTTGAATCAAGCCTTGACCAAACCAATTGAACCATTTAGGTTCACTTGACCCAAAGTGACCTAAAGCACCTTTTTGAGCCAAATTTTAATCCAACCCAAATTAGATTGAACTAAGCCCATCCAATTTCATGATCAATCATCATCTTGAATGATAAATCACTCAAATTGAGTCAAACCAAGTCAAACTTAGCTTTTGACCAAGTCAACACTTAGCCCAAATGAAACCCAAACTAACCAAAATCCACCATATGCTAAATTGATTGAAGCCATTGACCTAAACCAATTCATAATCAATGATTGAACATGACCAAGTCATCAATTGAGCCAAACCAAGCCTAATTGGTCACTTGACCTAAGTTAACCCAAATTGACCTAAAAAGCCAAAATGGGTCAAATCTTGATCTAAGCCAAATTGATTACAACCAATGGATTAAATTCATTCTAAATTGATTGTTGAACTTGACCAAAGCTTCAATTTACCAATTTGACCCAACCTAGCCCAATTGACCATGAACCCAACTTGACCTAAAAAGGTCAAATCGGCTTGAAATCAAACCAAACTAAAATTGATTGAAACCAAAGCTTGCAATACATTTCAAATGATAAACCAAACCTAAACCAACCCATGACCTAACCCAATTGGGTCAAATGGGTCAAATTGGTTAACTTGACCCATTTAACCTAAATGAACCTAAATGAATCAAAACCAAATCTAAACCAAATTGAACCCAACCAATGATACCCATAGGCTCCAAATGATCATTTGAACTTGACCTAACCCATGGTTTGACCTAATTTGACCAATTGGACAAACTAACCTAATTTGACCCAACTTGACCTAAATGGGTCAAATTGAGCCAAATCAAATCAAATGAACTCCAAATCACTTGAAATTTTAGCCCAACCCATTTTTGAATCATTTCAAATTTGTCCAAATAAAAATTATGGTCAAATGACCAATTCGCCCTTAGGTCAAAGGGTATCCTATGACCAAATTCACTTGGAATTTGGTCATTTCTTTCTCAAGGCCACTTGACATCCTTCTAGTGGTCCACATGAACACCAAAAAGGGTGATGAACATGACCCAATGAGCTTGGGTCAGCCATGACCCAAGCTAAGGCCAAACCGGCCTCTTCGATGGCATTTGAACACTTGGATCACCAAATGCACTCAGCTAGCACATGGGCATCCACTCTCCTTCACTCCACTACCCAAAATGACTCACATGGGGTGTTTTGTAGCTCAAACCATGCCTTCAATCCATGTCATTGATCAAAAATTACAATTCAGCACCTCATCATCTGATCCAAAGAGAGGGAGATATACTCCCCCTCATTCCCACTCAAACAATAAGGATTCATTTCCACAGGGCTATGGAGATTCAATCGAGAAGTTTTTCCAAGCCATTCCCAAGCTCTCTTGATTTCCATTTTCAATTTTACTCAAATCCGAATAGGGGAGATCAATCCCGAGCTCAACTCATCCAATTCTAAACCAAACTCAAATTAACCTTGTAGACATCATCCTTGGACTCCATCAAGCTCGATCAAGTCATTTCCCAAGCCTCCAAGCCACGAGAAGCCCTACTTCGATCAAGCCTGATCACCATTGAAGGGGAGCTTGGTCAATCGAACCATCTACTTCAAATCAAGACCTAATTCCTTCAACAGGGCTTCGTCTCTACCAGAAAAAGCTACCTCCTTCGTTGGAAGCATCGGGGATAGCCTCGGGTGAGGTAATTGCTCAAAACTGTAGCCATAGGAAAATTTGGTTGGTCATTTTTGAAGAAAATTATCACCTCTACAAATCTTGACCGTTGGATGTGCATCATCCCTCCTTCCAAAGGTGTGGGATCATTTTGATCCGAATCTGAGCTCAGGTGAGCTCAAATTGAATGAAGAGAGATGAATGTGTTCATCTCTCATCGCTCGCGAAGGAGAAGGATCACACATCGTCCGTTCTGCATGATTGGAATTAATGGTTGTGATTAGATCATGCTAGATCACCCCTGATTTATTCCTAAATCACAGGATTGATCTCACCGATGATCTAGCTAGAGAGACACGCCCACGCCGACAATCGACGGATGTGATAATTTAAAAAGCCTATCTCATTACGCCACATGGAAAGTGCGCTGCGTTAGTGCGCCACGTCAACCGCCACATGACCTGATGGGATTAGGGGGTTAACTAGGCTTAATTAATCCAATTTTAATGTTGAAACCTCCAAAATTCATAACAAATTATAAAAAAATCTAAAAAATACAAATAAATACTCATTTTAAAGATAATTCAAAGAAGAATAATAGAAAAATTAAAATTAATTAATTTTGAATAGTGATTTTAACTCAATTTGGGTTTTATTGGAAATAGAATTAAGTTAGTTGCTCTCTAATTAATCTAGCAATTAATTCTAAACTTTTTGAAATTAATTAGTGGGATGACCTCTGCCTCCCATGATTTTCTTGGAATTTTTTGCTTGATTAATTAGGGTAATTGTTTGTTTCATCCTTAATCACTTTCTTAATTAATTAAATGATTAATTAATATGTTAAATAGTGATAAATTCATTAATTAAGCTTGCTAATCATCATGAAATAGTGAATGGACTTAGGGAATGAGATTAATATTTCTTTTTCAATCTTTTCCCTTAAGTTTATTTTATTTGGATAAACACTTAGTTAATTTGCAAATTAATTAATAACTTAATCACTTCATTAATTAGTTCAATTAGTCAAACTCAAAACTAAGTCATTCCAGAACTTAATCATTTAATTCTTGGGTAGATTATTAGGTATTCAATAACCTAAGATAATTCTAAAGGAAATTATAATCAAACTACATGTGTAGGAAGGTTATAAAAATACTTAATCAAACCCTTTAGCTTAATTAATCAATAATTGTGAGTCAATTGCATTAGACCCCTTCATTTCTTAGGTGCATTGCTGATTTAATTTTCATGTGGTTGCATATCATATGTTGGCTCATAATTACTTGGATAATTATGTTAAATTGGTATAGGTAAGGGGTAACTAATGGATTTACTTCATGCCTTAATCTAAACAAAACATAAAATCAACCTAATTGTTCTAAAATTAAACTAAACTAATTCACACATGGGGGAAATGGGTTAAGACTAGCAAACCCTATTCATATTTCCTAAGTCAAATCAAATTCAAAAATAAAAATCTCCTTAAAGAATTCTGATTCATTTTAAATAATCCTATTTTATATGATTATCCTTTGGAATTAATTAAGGCGAATGAAGCTATGTACTTACATCCCTTTATTTCTTTCCAATCATGCTAAATATTATTTGCCATATGAAACCATGCATTCATTTCTTTCAAAAATCAATTAAATAAAATACTTCCTTTTATGTCAAATTGCATGTTTTAGCTAAAGTTAAGAATATGAGTAGCTATTATCACTATTAAACCAAAAATTATTTTTAAAACCTATAAATCAAAGATTATGAATGAAGTGATGCTACTTATAAATATTTATAAGCTTGCATGTGATTATAGCATAAGTCGTGCATTATGAAGTTCTTTCTTCTTCTCTTAACATGGATTTACATAGGGTTTGCAAATATATAGTTCATTTTAAAAGAACAAATCACTTGCTTAAATCTATTCCAATGCATTTCTATGTTATGAATTAAGAAGGATCTTCATATTACATATTTAAATTATACAACCAAATCAAATATGATCTTTTGCATGATTCTTTATCCATTTAGTTATTTTTGTACATCCACATGTATTTAAGAAAAGTAGTATATTAGTCTAGACATCCCGGGGCTTTGAGGCTTTAAGTAGCCCTAAGTAGGTCTTGTACCTTACGCCCCTAGTGTAGAAAATAATGGCACCGTACTCACTTATGACTTTTATACATGTTGCATTTAGTTAATGGATGAGAAATCCCCCTTTTCTATATAATAAAGACATGCATCAATATAATATCCAAATTTTCAAATAATATCTCTTAGCACTCATAATCAAAGTGTGATAAAAAAAATTGCATTGCATGTATAGGTATTCTTTGGATTATTCATACACATGATATACATGGTGGAAAGAAATAAATGGGTGTGTGTTATGTGGTAGTAATCCACCTTAACTAATCTTAAGATGCCTTTCTTATTAAATAGGGCTATTTAGAGAAAATGTAAACTCAGGGATTAAAACACATAATAAAACATTCACTAAAGGAAATTTATCAAACAATTTACCTTAGAAATATTTTAAGGTAGGGATGAAGGGAAGTTCTCTTCTCTTTTCTTCTCTTCATAACATTTAGTAACTAAGTGTAGGTTCATTCAAACCAAATTAAGTCACAACTAAATTTGACAAATCATCTAAATCACTTAAAATTAAATCACCATCTAAATTGAATCCTTCACACTTAGAAAATTCCAACCCTAAAAACTAGCTAAGGCATGCCATGCAAGCCTTAAATGGCACACACATTAGACTAAGTCACCATTTCTAGCTCTATGTTAGGGAGATGCATGGTTTGATGCTTGATTTTATTTTATGCTGTAATGTTTTAGATTGGATGTTAGGGTGTATGTGCGTAGAGTGGATGATAGGGTGATCTTAGCCTAATCATGTCTTCTGCAGGGGATTGTGCTTAAGGGACATTGTAATAAAAATATTAGTGCTTTTTTGCTAGGTAGGTTGCTTATACCCCTAAGCATAATCCAAACTAGGATAGGCGGACTTGGTTACCTATATGTGGGGTGCTAAGTCTAACTTATTCATATAACTGCTTAGGTTGTGTGGTATGTTTAACTAACTTTTATTTTGCAGGTTTAATTAGATTTACCTTTCCCATTTTAATTTAAATTTTATAATTAAGATTTGGAATGAATGTTATGTGGGATTAGGATGAACATTGATCATAAGACCAAGTATTATGCACCATATGATGCATTTTGAGCAACCATATTCCAATCAAGCCAAAAGGAAGAAAGAAATGAAGAAAGGAAGAAATGAAGAATGAAGACCCCCATAACATGAATTCCTTGTAATTGTAATTATTCATTTATAATCCACATTGTATAAGGGTAGAGCTCGGCTACCCACATTTCTTTTCGGGTTGTGCAGTGGAACCCGACCACATCGACCTCTTATTCTTTTGGGCTAATTTTATAAATTGAATGATGTTATGTTTATGATTGTGCAATTATGATGGCATGAATTTCCTAATTTCTTAATTATTTGATGGTTGTTGAATGGCTTGGATGCGATTAGGCTCCTAGGGAAAAAACTAAATTTTCTATCCAATTAATCAACTCAAAATTAAACTAAATAATTCATAACCTCACTTAAAGCCTAAGACATAAATCAAGATAATAAAAGATTTAGCAACCCCTTAGTTTGATGTTATGTGTCTCATGTCATGCGTAAATCATATTATTTCACTCTTGCTAATGGAGGGCTTCCACCTTTGCCAGAGGAAATGGCTTGAACTTTGAGAGCAATGGTGAAAACACACCTCCTTCTTTCTAATTTTGGTCCATAACCAATCTTCTTATGTATTAGGCATATGAAATCCCATAGCTTGTGTCAAATTAAAATGTCAAAAAATTAAAATAAAATTTGACAAAATTTGTATTAGATTCAGCCATGAATTAGTGGCCTTCATGATCTAGTGTCTTAGGGAGTGAGTTTAAGGACTTAGTCTCCTTTCTAAATAAGCAAAAGCTTAGCCATCTTGCAAAGTATAAGACTTTCCTACATGTATTTAAAATCATGGGAGGAGTTAGTTGGCGGCCACCCCCAGGCAGTTATAAGTCTAACAGTCGGGTGATTTTCCTGTCTTGTGGAGATAAACTATGTACCCATTTTCACCTTAGATTTAGATCATATTTTGGCCATCACCAAAGCTTCCTAGATTTAGGATCTGAGGTTGATGTTTCCCTTTGCGGGCTACAAGCATAAATCCTTACCTCTTAGGCATTTTTACAATCTTGTGTTCTGGAATTGTAAGCCCTATATTTCTAATAAAAATTTAACTCACATTTAATTCTCCTAAATTTCAAAAATATAAAGCCCAATCATAAGATAGTTTGGGATGCTTACTAGGCTTCCTAATATAATGAACATCCCCTACTTATCTTCCTTTGCTTTCGATAATAACTCCCTCCTTTTGCTCATTCCCACTTGATTTGCTAAAAAATAATAAATTGATTAATAGTCCTATATTTGAAATCTTTAGAGACAATGATCATTTACCTTAATCGAGAGTATTCCCAAGGAATCTCATTCCTTAGGATGTAATTAACTATGACGGCTTGCCTCCATAGGAAACTTAACGAACTCGACTTAAAATAAACCCTACCTTACTTTTCCATGTGAAGTAGGGGAAAGATCTCTGGTACATTCAAAGACCCATTGGCCTTAGGAGTCCTTATTAGGTGATTAATTCCATTGTAGGATGGCAACTTCTATCTCTTGAGATAGTACATCATTCTGCAATATCACACCCGATCATCCTAATGAGTACATCTATAGATCTACGTGGTGTCCCAACAATATTCAATCTAAAAAATAAAACACCACAAATTTTTTTGGCCACTCCGCTGGAGATGGTTCCTCTCTCCATCTTTGGTAAATGATCTTTATCTCTAAGTATCAATAGTGGATTTGTATTTCATATGAGTCTGAGACTATCCTTCTTTTCTATTGGCACTTAGCTCATTTCATTCTTAAGCTAAGCTAGCCAACATCCTTTAGGTTTGAGGACCTCACTCCATGTAGGTCTTAAAACCCCTGTTGGGTCCCCCAATAGGTGAAAATAAAATTCAACCAAAAGAGATGACTAAAAACCCTTGTTGAACCTCCTTACCATTTCTATGGTAAGGTAAGGTTCATTCTACAAGTAAAAAAAATAAATCTTTTATAAAACTATCACTTTTTAAAAAACACTTTCCTACAGTTCACATAAATAAAATACTTGCACAAATTTTTTCACAAAATATGTATAATCCAACCCCATCTAAAAATCCTTAGGATTATTACATGTGGGTTCTTTTCAAAACCAAAACCAAAATCATCTTTCAAAAAGCACATATTTGAAAATGAACATCTTCATTCAACAAACCCAAATTTATTGAATGACGGTTTCATTTTCAGATAAAATCATGTCACAAAAATTGAAACTCCATTTAATATATCTCACATATGTTGAAGTTGGAGTTTCTTTCTTTCAAACAAAGCACAAATTTGAAAATAAGCATCTTCATTCAATATATCCAAATTTGTTGAATGGAGGTTTCATTTTTAAAACAAAATCACACCATTTGAAACTCAACTCAACACATTCCACATGTGTTAAGTTAGAATTTCCTTCTTTTCAAAAAGCAATAATCACATACAAAAATTTCATCTTTGAAAAATAAAACATGATTGACTTCCATTTTTACATACCAAAATTTGTTAAATGGAAATCTCCTTTGCAAAAAATCATAAAAATCAAAATACATTGGAATTCCATTTGATATACCCAAATTTGTCAAATGAGAGTTCATTTTTTTTTCAAAAAAGAAAATTGAAAATAAATTTGATTCTATTTAACATATGACATTTGTTAAATAGAAACCCCCTTTTTCAAAAATAACATAAACCAAAACAAAAAATCAAACACATTTGGACTTTATTTAGCATACACAAATTTGCTAAATAAAGATCCCATTTTCAAAATCAAAACCAAAATGCATTTGGGCTTTATTTAGCGTACACAAATTTTCTAAGTAAATATCCAATTTTCAAAATCAAAATAGAAAAATCGAACACATTTGAACTTTTATTTAGCGTACACAAATTTTGCTAAGTAAAGATCCCATTTTCAAAATCAAAAAACAAAAACCAAAACACATGTGGATTTTATTTAGTATACACAAATTTTCTAAATAAAGATCCCATTTTCAAATTCAAAACCAAAACACATTTTACTTTATTTAGCATACACAAATTAGTTAAGTAAAGACCTCATTTTCAAAAATCAAAACAAAAATCAAACACATTTGAACTTTACTTGGCATACACAACTTTGCTAAGTATCCCATTTTCAAAATTAGAACAAAACTCAAACACATTTAGATTTTTATTTAGCATACACAAATTTGTAAAGCAAAGATCCCATTTTCAAAATCAAAATCAAAATAAAAAAAGAAAAAAATCAAACACATTTAGACTTTATTTAGCATACACAAATTTTCTAAGTAAAGATTCCATTTCTAAATTTACACATGATACACATCATGGGCAAACAAGCAAAAGGAAAATTATTTTCAAACATCTCATTTAGCATACCAAAATTTGCTAAATGAGTAATCCCGAACAAAATCGATTGACCCTCTATTTAAAATACTTAAATTTGTTAAATAAAGGGTCCCCAAACATAAAACCAAATTCAAATATGAATCAATGGAAGAATCAAAAGTCTCTCCAAAATATTTGAACCCATTCAACATACACAAATTTGTTGAATGTGGATCTTAAACTCAAATGAACTCAAAATCTCTCCTCCAAGTTATTCAAAATCTCTCTTAAATTCAATGAGCCCACTTAACATATTCAAATTGTTGAGTGTGGATTCAAATTCTAAATCAAACTTAAAAAGTCAGCAGAATATCAAAAAAAAAAAATCTAATTTGAGTTTGTTTCCAACAATTGCAAAGTTTCAGTTCAATTTTAGTCAACTTTTCTTAGTTCAGTATAGTACAAATGGACTCCAAGAAGTATGTGTTCACCTTCCCCTTTGGGATGGATTTGGCCTTAGATCGGGCCAGCCTCCCCCAAATTGATTTCGCTCTCTTGATACATTTTGGTCGAGGATTCAAGGGAGCCAGGATTACTAGTGAGGGGGTACCCTGACTTCAGGGATAGTCTCCCCTACCTTTGAGGTAGGGTCTTGCTCCCGTATTGCTCCACCTAACATAACTCAGTGCTACAATAAGAGCCACAAGATCAAGCGACATCATGTGCACATTGCCAAGGAGATGGAGACATTGTCTCATATTGTAGTAGAGGAGTCAACCAGAGTAGTTTTTCCTTTGCTTACTCAGAACAAATTCCATTCCCTTTCTAGTTTTGAAGGAGAGGAAGATGTCAAGAGGATTACAATGTTACCTCCATCTCCAGTTCATTATAAGACAACTATCAGAGATAGGAGGAGGTCATATGTTAGCCTCAGGATAATTTTACACCAATTTGACAGAGCATATAGACGGTCAGAGTCCAAGGCCTAGTTTGATCTACGATCAGTTATTCCTCATAATGTATGTAAGTAGATTCGCTAGAAGAGGGTCGGAGAGGCTCGAGTATTAATTCATATTACTTGCAAAGAGAGGCGAAGATATGCTAGGCAGTCAGCATCCTCCACCCTCATAGATTTTCTCGATTGACGTGCTACTCACGCTGATCACATTGATAGAATTATATTGACTGGAATTACCCATCATATGAGGGGATCTCCTGCATAGAGGGAGTCGGTGTTATCTCCATCACACCACTGTACTCCACCTCTGCCATCACCAGTGCAGGTTCCATCTTCTACAGTTCCATCTAAAGCCATGAGAGCAGCATGAGGGGAAATGAAAGCCCCACTGGTGATCTAGTTATGGCCAAGGGATCCCATTTCATCTAGATTGAGGGAGCTCTCTGCCGACCTTTTAGTTGCTTGAAAGAGGGAGCGACAACCTCACAACATTGTAGTAGTGCCATCACCACCACCACCACCACCACCTTAGCAGATCATGGATATAATAGTAGCAGAGGGAGAAAGAGACAGTTCTATTATCCCCATGATAGTAGATTCCCCTAGGGGTAGTACTCCACCCATAACAGTTGACATCCATGAGCATGTGTCCTCCAGTGAGTGTATCCCTCATAGGGTTAGCACTCTAATAGCAGAGGAGGTCAGATGTATTTTCATTCATGAGCATGACATCACCGGTCATCCATGAGCATTTATGCTTGCACAATTAGACCACTCCTTGGATGATATCTTAACACATTATTTTACTGAAAAGAAGGAATCCTAGGGTATGATTGGTCTGACCTCGAAGAGGAGAAGATTAGCTTTGATCATAATGAAGATGATTTGTTGGAAGACTCAGCAGAGGTGCATATGGTTGATACTAAAGGTTCTCTCCTTCAGGACCAGCATAGTTCGAAAGGTGTTGCAGTTGAACAGGATGATGAAGCCCATTCGATCCAACACCTCCTTCAACAACTCAAGTAGAAAGATGAGCAGATTGATAGGATGGGGAAGACACTTGAAGATTTGCTAGCAGTAGTTCTAGCATTACAGAATCAAGCCCAAGCAGTACATCCTACTATTGTGGAGACTGGTCAGCCTGAGTTTTTCCATGTCTTGGATCAACGAAGGAGTTCTCCTCCAGTAGTGCAGGGCAGTACTAGCTTGTATAGGAAGGTAGTGGATAGTACCTCCATACAAGAAAAAGACATCAGACTCATGGTTGAACAATAAGTGAAAGAAGCGCTGGCGCAAGCCCGAGGTGGTTGATCAGTTCCAAAGGGTAGACCCTACCTAGAGGAATTTGATACTATCCAATATCCTAAGGGTTTTGTGCTTCCTTATTTCAAAAGCTTTGATGGCAGTGGGAACTCTCATCAACATATAACACACTTCAAGGCTAGCTGTTGCAACACTAGTGGCGACGATGTGTTATTGTTCCATCTCTTTGTTAGTAGCCTAGCGGGCATAGCTTTTGATTGGTATGCTGAACTTCCCAATAATTCAGTGAAGACTTTTACTAAGTTGGAGCAACTCTTTATTAAGAGGTTTGTTGGAGCTCAGCAAAGGGTAACTGTGGGTGATCTCATTGTGGCTCAACAACACCCCAGTGAGTCCTTCATTGATTATATTCCTAGATAAACCAATAACTTTACAAGGAACATTTTTGACAAGAAATGGATATTTATATAAAAGAAAATAACTATGCATTCCTCAATCTTCTCTTAGAGAATTTCTTATCACCGAGCTACATGCTAGGGGTGTAGCTGGTCATTTTGAAAAGGATAAGACCATATGTTTATTAGAAAATAGATTTTATTGCCCTTCATTAAAATGAGATGTTCAAAAATTAGTGGCTCAATATTTAATTTGTAAAAAAATCTATCAAACAAAGGTTTGAACAATACAATGCCTTACCTGTTCCTTATAGGCCTTGGGAAGACCTATAAATGGATTTTATTCTAGGATTATTTAGGATAGCTCGAGGATATGATATTATTTTTATTGTAGTGGATAGGTTCTCAAAAATGGCTCATTTCTTACCTTGTTCAAAAACAAATGATGGTTCTTATATGTCCAATTTATTTTTTAAGGGAATAGTGTGACTCTATGGTCTCCCTTTAACCATTATTTAATTGTCGGGATAATTTGTCTTCAGCTCGACAGGTGCTATCCGACCTAGGGAGATTATTGAGTGAATGCTACTAGGAAATTTATATCAACTCAAAAGTAGTCAAGAGGAAAGGAGCCACTGGAGGCTTACCTTAATCCTCAACTCGACCCAGTCAGTTCACGATGGCTAGTTTAAGAAGAAAGCATATAAACTTACATCCTCTCAAATACAGCCAATCATGGCGGTAGCTTACCAACCACGCAGTAAGGTCAACCATGCCAACAAGGTGCTCATTGGTTTACAACGGCCAAGTCAGCGAAGAAAGCATGGGGACTCACATCTTCCTGAACAAAAGACCACAGGGGTGATGCATTTGCTAAGTAACACGTCAGTCTGACCTAGAACAACTAATGAGTGAATGCCATAGGAGACTTGCTCCCACATCAAAATAGCCCGAGATAATATATATGTGTTTGTGTTTGTGTTAAAGGAGAACAATATGCCACTTGGGTTCTCTTATACCTATCCTAAAACATGCTTAAGAGTTTGATGATATGGTGCCACGAATGGTAGTGTTGATCCCACAAAGAAAGGATGCCTCTTGGGTTCTCTTACAGCTAACTTAGCCATGCTAATCAAAATATGATGCCTCTTGGTTTCTCTTACACCTACTCTAGTAGTGCTAGGGAATCATGTTTAATTTGTGTTCGTGTTGTGAAAGAAGGATAGGATGCCTCTTGGGTTCTCTTACATCTAACTTAAATACGTCATGGTAGATTTGCAAACAAGTAAACAATGCTTTGAATGAAGAGAATATTTTGATGTATTGGAATGGAATTTATGAAGATAATTAATTTTAAATATGATTTTATGGATAATATTTATACAAATAGAGCCCATTGATTAGAAGCATCGAGTGTTTCCTTTTACAATTAATAAGTTGATAAGATCCTCTTTGGTAGGCCTTCTCTATGATAAAAGGGTCTTCCCAAGTGGGTTCAAACTTGCCTCTCATCTTTCGACGGGTAACAATTGATCTCCTTAGAACTAAAACAAACTCTCCTACTTGAAAAGCTTTAGGGTAGACCAGCTTGTTGTGAGGTTCTTGGCTTTGTACAACTCGAGGTTCTGGCATGCCCGTAGGCATCTCTCCTCCAATCCTTCGAGATCTTCTAACCGCAATCCAGCATTCTACTCTGTAATGATTTTACTACCCATTGCTATCCTTAATGATGGGAGCTAAACTTCTAATGGTAGAATGGCTTCGGACCCATACACTAAAGAGAATGGGGCAGATTGGGTTGGGGTTCTGTATGTGGTGTGGTATGCCCACAGGGCTTCAACTAGCTGCTCATGTCACTGTCACTTGTTATCACTGAGTGTCTTCTTTAGTATATGGATGAGAATTTTTTTAAATGCTTCTACTAGAACATTCACCGTGGGATAGTAGATAGTAGAGTATCTCCAATCTATACCATGTCTCTTGGCAAAGCTGTTGATCTTGGTACTTTTGAATGCAATACCATTATCAAATATAATTCATTGAGGCACCCTGAACCTATATACAATATGGTTCCTAAAAAACTAGGGCACCTGCTGAGTTGTGACTTCTCTGAGTGAGATTTCCTCTGCCCACTTGGAAAAGTAGTCAGTGGCAGCTAGGATGAACTGATGACCCTTAGAAGAAGGAGGATCAATTGGACCCACTATGTCAGTACCCCAACATTTGAATGGCCATGAGGCCAATGTAGGGTGTAGAATATTGAATGGTTGGTGCAAGACTACAGTGTGTATCTGACACTGATGGCATCTCCTAGCTACATCCATGCAGTCTGTAATCATCGAAGGCCAGTAGTATCCTAGTCTCTTAATCTTTGCCTTCATCTTCAGACATGATTGATGCGCTTCACATAGACCAGAATGTACTTGGTCATAATCTTATGGGCTTCATGTTTGTCTAAACATTGTAACCACATTTGATCAAAAGATCATCGGTACAAGGTGTCATCCATGAGAGCATAGGAGAGAGCTCTCTGCTTCAGTTGATGGGCTTGTGATTTCTCTTGAGGTAGTTTGTCTCTAGTCAAATAATGTATGAATGGTTACCTCCAATCCAGCTCCTCGTATTTCTTAGCAATGATAACCTCCCCTTCAAGAGAATAGCTCTTGACGAGTTTTGCATCAATAAGGGATAGAACTTGTCTATTTTGGACCTTTATTGGAATGGACTCATCCTTCGGACATGCCAACTCCTTGGCAAGTTTGGCCAAAGCATCTGCTACTAAGTTCTCTCCTTGAGGAATCTTGTAGATGGTGACCTCAGGGATTTGGGCCAACAGCTTCATGGTGTACTCATGGTAGTGATGAAGCTTAGGTTATAGAACCTTATAAGACCCAACAATCTGGTTGATGACTAGCTGATAATCCTCATAGATGATGATGTTTTTGACACACACTATAATAGCTAGCTCCATACCAACAATCAAAGCCTCATACTCGGCTTCATTGTTGATGCATGGATTGGAAAGGTAGTATGAGAATCTCATCACATTGTGGTCTGGAGTTAAAAGGATGATTTTTACCTCTGCCTTTCCTGGAATAGTAAATCATAATTCTTCTCCTCTTTTAGAGGAAGCTGCACCAACAAAATATATTTCCCAACGGTTATTGTTAACCTCCCCTAAGTTCAAGATTTGTTTGTCAGGGAGATTGTCACTAAGTGGAGAGTCAGGAGGAAGTGGGTGTGCTGCTAGAAAATCTGCCAGTGCCTGTCCTTTCACAGCACGGAGGGGGTACAAATGCAATATCAAATTGAAATAAAATCATGGACCATCATGCCAACTGTCTAGATAATATTGGCCATGTCATGAGATATTGCATTGGTTCTTGAAATCAAGTTTACCTTATGAGAGAGCAATGTAATGTCATAGCTTTTGGGATGTGAAGATGAGAGCTAGGCAATGTTTCTCAATAGGTGGGTCATTTGCTTCAACAGGGATCAGACGATGGCTGAGGTAGTAGAGAGCATTCACCTTCCCTTTGTCATTGATTCGGGCCAACAAAGTGCCAAGGGAGTTATCCAATGCAGTAGTGTAGAGGATAAGTGGCTTGCCTGGGAAAGGGGCTGCTAGAACTGACAGCTTCACCAAATACTATTTGGTGTCTTCGAAAGTATGATGGCACTTGCCATCCCACTTGAACTTAGCATCCTTTTTGACAAGTGCTGAAAATAGGTTGCATCTCCTCGATAGATTGGAGATAAACTGCCTTAGATATGCTAACCACCCTTGGAACGATCTGAGTTGAGTTAGACTTTTAGGGGGTGTCATTTATAAGATAGCTTTGATCTTTTCTAGGTATATCTCTATTCCTCGGCGTCGGACAACAAACCCAAGAAACTTCCCTGAAGCTACTCCGAATACACACTTCAGGGGGTTCATTTTGAGATTGAATTGTCTTAACCATTTGAAAACTACTCTCAAGTCAAAGAGATGGTTTTTCTTTTCTTTACTTTTGACAGCTAGATCATCGATGTAGAATTCTACTTGATGATAATGAGTTCATCAAAAATTTGAGTCATGGCCTGCTAGTAAGTAGCACCAGTATTTTTAAGGTCGAAGGGCATGACCTTATAACAATAGATTCTGCTCAGGGTTCAAAAAGTAGTATTCCTCTCATCCTCGAGGGCCATCTTAATTTGGTTTTAGCCAGAACCCATCTATGAAGGAGAATAGTATATCAGACGAGGCAATGTCCACCGTTAACTCTAGTATAGGAAGTGAAAATTCATCCTTAGGACATGCCTTATTTAAGTCCATGAAATCGACACATATATGAATTTGGTCATTCTTCTTCTTAACTAGGACAACATCAAGCAATCCGCAAGGTATAGCAATACGTAACTGAACGAAGTAATAATGACTTGAAATGACTTGTTGTTCGATTTCTAATCGCATACATCTAGAAGCTTGCTTGATAGGGCTAGCATTAGGGTATATTACTAGTTTGTGGATTGCTATGTCAGGAGATAATCTAGGCATCTCTTCATAGCTCCATGCAAAGTAGCCCTTAAACTCAGTCAATAGCCTAACTAAGTCATTGGTTTATTCTTTATTCAACATATAACTGATATTTGTGGGGCATGGATCTTCTTCTATCCTGAGATTGATTTCTTTGAGATTGTCGATGGTTAAATTAATTTCTTCTTCAAATTCTGGAGGTGCATCTTTGATTTGAAGGTCATCAAGATCATATGAAGTTTCTAAACACACCTCCTCATAAGGGTTAATATGGTTTGAGAAGATCCTATCAGACTCGAGATCGTTGGTGATAACTAAGCAGTAATCATCATTGTCAACTGGACCCATTGTACCAAATCCTAGTCCAGGTCTTGATTGTGCATCCCTGCCTTTGTTGTCCCATTGCTTCTTGAAATACTATGACCTGTGCTTCGACCATGTGTAAGGAATCAAACCTTTCTTTATAAGATTATGAACACAAGACGAGTACCAATCAAAAGATAATTCCATTAAATATTTATATGAATTATTCTCAAGTTCTACATCTGCTTCTTGACTTGAGGATGATGATCCCAACAAGAATCTCTTTGGCTTGACATCCATGGAAGACCTAAGGGCTTTCTTAACTACCAAATCCTCAACTTTTTGAGAAGAAAGTGGGGTTAGAGCTAAGGTTCCTAGCTGCTGCCTAATGGTTTTACATAATCCTGATACAAATACATTTATGCTTTGCTTGGAGGCCTGATCTTTGTCACTATCTGGCTCGAGTGTCACCTTCAATGAGACTTATTGAGAGGGGTTGGAATGTGATAAGCTGTATTCTAAGTTTATGTGAATAGCAGGAGCACTCCTGTGAACTGGAACATAGCCCCTGCTAGCTGGCCACCAACTTGGGGGTCTTCCACCTCTGGAACTGCCTCTATATCTACCACTGCCTCTACCCAGTGGAGGTCAAGTCATCCTACCCATATGTCTTTATGGTGGAACGAATTGTGGGTGGAATGTAACATGATGCTCTACCTCTTTCTCGGTGTCTCTTTCTCGCTCACTTGTACTATCTTTTTTTTCTTTTTCTTTTACTTTTGTATTCAAATTTTGGCAAAGTTTGCGAGAATAGATATTTTGATTTTGAGGAAGATAGTAGGCCACATCCTCATATATCTCGACCTCTCTAACTGAGAATGGCTTTTCATCTCCTTTGACACAGTATTTGATTCCATCTCTTCAAAACTTGATGCACTGATGAAGAGAGGATGGAACCATCTTATTCTGGTGTATCCAAGGCCTCCTGAGCAAAGCAATTAATGATGTATTCGAATCAATTATATAGAACTTGGCTTTAGTCTTCCAATCACCTATTTCCAAAGGTAACACTATGGAGCCTAATGTCCTCTCGCTTTGTTCATTGAATCCTCTCAACATCATCCAATCTCCTTAGAGTTCAGAAATGTTAATCCTCAAATAGGCAAAGGTTTTCAGGCTCATAATGTACACTGATGCACCTGGATAAACCAACATCCTAGAAAGTCTGAATCTACTCATATCCACTGTGATGTAGAGGGGACGATTATGCTCCATATTCCTGAGAAGAAAGTCTTCGTCGGTGAATGTGACTCCCTGGGCTTCTCTTGAATTATGTGCCTCCTCTCCAATAGTGGTCAGCTGAGCTAATCATATTTCTAGATTAAAAAGGGCCTTGATTAATGATTCCCTCATCTCTTTAGATAGGATAAGGGAATCATATATACTTAACTTAGCTGGCAACTTTCTTAGGTGAGCGATGACATTATAATCAACTTTGGGCTGATCCCCCATAAGCATATCCATGGGTGGAGCATCCTGTGGAGGGATTGATTGCTCACTAGTACTAATGACTTACTTTCCCTTGTCTTGAGGTGTTTCCCTAAGAGGTAGAACCTTACCACTACAGAGGTTAACTTCGATGATCTCTTGTGGAAAGTTAGTGGAAGATTATACCTGCTCGTCAGGCATAGCTACAGCTTCTCCTATAAGACCCTCAGAATCAGATGATTCCAAGTCTATCTTAAGACGTGAACCCATATTACTTAGAAAAGGAAAGTACATTTCTGAATCAAAAAGAGGATGATCGAAGTTGTTATAATTATTAAGACTTGAAGAGCTTCTAAAGGAGTATAATCAGATAACCCATCAGAAGTGGCACAGATATAATTCCAACTAGCTTTCTTCATTGATTTCTTAGATTTAAAAGGAGGTACATGGTAGAAATCTAGTAAAGTAAGTAGGGTGATGGATTTGATGCCCTCATCCACCGGTATAAGATGTATACTAGAAGAAGAGCTAGCTGAAGTAGGAATGTCGGCTGAAGTAGTAGCTGCAATGGTGGAATGGAGGATGGACTCGGTTGGTGGTTGCGCTACTTGGATATCCCGGGCAAGTATGGGCCGCTGATGCTACTGAGCTCCTACTTTTCCCAAGTTGACTTTGGAAACTTATGAACCTTCCTTGATGTTAGAGGTTCGAGATGCCTCAGGCACCTGTAAGGAAAGTTTTTTGATTTTAGAAATGATCTTTTTAGAGGTTCGGGATAAAGAGATATCCAAATCTTCTTTTATTTTGAGAGGATCATATGTATCCCCAAGGATTATCCTAACAGAATTGGATGGTTGTTCTACTAGATATTCCTTAGGGATAACTATAGCACCCAACTAGAAGTTATGCTAAAGCCAGTCGTTAAATGTAAAACAATTATCCAAAACATGACCTAGCATACGGTGGTAGGAGCAAAAGTTAGAATCATTACTCCTGCCCACTTTCTCCTGCTTCCTAGGCTCGAGTAGCTAAAAATCAGGTTTCTTTAAGAGGTTCTTAAAGATTTTCCTGACTACCTCTCTCTTAAATGAATAAGGTTTGTTTAATTTATCCAAAAGAGTAGGTGGGTGATAGCTGCCTGGGAGCGGGTATGTATACCACTGCTGAGAGTATAGATGAGGAGGAGGCGATGAAGGCTATGGAGGCTACTACGATGACCGATAAGATGGCAGAGGTGGTGGTAAAGGAGGTGAATGTTGAGCTTGAGGTCTTTCACACTGATCTCTGGCTGGTTGTCTCCCCTTATCCAATGCTGATACTACCCCTGGTTTCATTTCATAGGCTTTTTATAGCTTTAGCTTAAAGGACTGATCTTGAAAAGGCAACTGTTTGGCCTCCCCTTGTAGACAAGCTGCTTATTGATTAATTTCTCAAATGTCTTAATGGTGAAACCTTTAAGCATGAAGGCAACTGGGCCATGAATATTCTATGTTGTTCAGACAACTATGGCTCGCATTTCATGCTTAAATTATGACATCTAAAAATGTGATCAATAAGGGACTCATTGGGGTGTTGTTGAGCTACAACGAGATCGCCCACAATTACCCTTTGCTGAGCTCCAACGAACCTCTTAATAAAGGGGTGCTCCAACTCAACAAAAGTCTTCACTGAATTGTTGGAAAGTTCAGCATGCCAACCAAAAGCTATGCTCGCTAAACTGCTGACAAAGACACAAAACAATAATGCATCGCTGCTACCAGCGTGGCAACAACTGGCCTTAAAGTGTACTATATGTTGGTGAGGGTTCCCACTGCCATCAAAACTTTTGAAAGAAAGAGGCACAAAACTCTTAGGATATTAGATAACATCAAACTCCTCTAGGTAGGGTCTACCCTTTGGAACTAATGAACCACCTCGGGCTTGCGCCAGTGCTTCCTTCACTTATTGTTCCAACATTAGTTTGATGTATTTTTCTTGTATGGAGGTACTGTCCACTACCTTCTTATGCAAGCTAGTACTGCCCTACCTACTGGAGGTGAACTCTTGGGTTGATCCAGGATATGCAATAACTCGGGCTGACTAGTCTCCACAATGGTAGACTGTATTATTGGAGCTTGATTTTGATGTGCTAGAACTACCGCTGAAAAATCTTCAACTCTCCTTCCCATCCTATCAATTTGCTCATCTTTCTGCTTGAGTTATTAAAGGACGTGTTGGGTCGAATAGGCTGTATCATCCTGTTCGGCCACAACACCTTCTGAACTATGATGATCCCGAATGAGGGAACCTCTAGTATCAACCATGTGTACCTCTGCCAAGTCTTCCAATAAATCATCCTCATCAAGGTTGAAGCTAACCTTCTCCTCTTTGAGGTCAGACCAATCATACCCTAGGATTTCTTTCTTTTTAGTAAAATATTATGCCAATATATCATCTAAGGAGTAATCTAACTATGCCGACACAAATACTCGCGGCTGACCAGTGGTGGGATTATGCTCATTAACAGAGATACACCTGACCTCCCATGCTAATAGAGTGCTAAACCCTGTGAGGGCTACGCTCACTCAAAGACACATGCTTATGACTGTCAACTGTTATGGGTGCAGTGCTGCCCCTGGGGGGATTTACCATCATGGAGACAATAGAACTATCCCCTTCCCCTTCTGTACTGCTATATCCATAATTGGTTGAGGTGATGGTGGTGGTGGTACGACTATGATGTTGCAGGGTTGCCACTCCTTCTTCACTGTAACTAAAGTATGAGGTCGAGCAGGAGAACTCGCCCTCACCTCAGTCGTTGGAGTAGATGAAGTGGAATCCCTTGGCCATAGCCAGATCACTAGTGGGGCTTTCTTCTCCCCTGATATTTCTCTCATGGCTTTGAGTGGAACCATAGAAGATGGAACCTGAACTAGCGATAGCGGAGGTGGAGTAGAGCGGTGTGGTGGAGACAACACCAACTGCCTTTGTACAGGGGCTCTCCTCCTATGATGGGTGGTACCACTCAACACAATACTATCGGTGTGATCGATGAAGGTAGCGTCAATCAGGAAAATCTATGAGGGTGGAGGTTGCTGATTGCTTGACATATCTTCGCCTTTCTCTACTAGTGATGTGAAGTGATACTCGGGCCTCTCTAGCCCTCCCCCATTGGATCTGCTTGCCTACATTACAAGGAATAACTGATCATAAATCAAACTGGGCATTAGACTCTGACCGTCTGTAAGCCCTGCCAACTTGGTGTAAAACTATCCTGAGGCCAGCATATGACATTCTCCTATCTCTAATAGGTGTCTCATAATGAACTGGAGGTGGAGCTGATATTGTAATCCTCCTCACATCTTTCTCTCCTTCAGAATCAGAAAGGGGATGGAACTTGTTCTGAGTAAGCAAAGGTGACCCCTCCTCTATAATGTGAGATACTGTCCCTATCTCCCTGGAAATGCGCACGTGGTGCCGCTTGATCTTGTAGCTCCTATTGCAGTGATTGGTTTAGCTAAGTGGAGCAGTATGGGAGCTAGACCCTACCTCAAATGTAGGGGAGACTATCCTTGAAGCCAGGATAGCCTTCCCCTTAGAGGAGGCCAATAAGTGGGTACTAGCCTGCATTGGGGCGGTGATGGTAACAATTGACTGTGTAGGTACTGAAATTGTAGCTGCTGGGGGAACCTCTACTGCCTTCCTCTTCAGCGAGAAAAACTCAGAATCTAAGGGCATCTCAATACGGATGACTGGCTTCTACCTAGCCACCACATCCCTACTAATAGTGGTGAGGGTTGCCCCTCACAAGTAATCCTGGCTCCTTCAAATCCTCTGCCAAAATAGAGTAAATGAGCAAAATCAATTTGGGGGAGGCTGGTCTGATCCAAGGACAAATCCATCCCAAAGGAGAAGGTGAACACATACTTCTGTGAATCCATCTGTATTGTACTGCACTAAGAATAGCTTACTAGACTGAGTTAAACTGAACTGGAACTCCACAATTGTTGAAAATAAATTCAAATCAGATTTTCTGCCTTCGTATTCTATTGACTTTTTAAATTTTATTTAGATTTTGAACCCACACTTAACAATTTAAATATGTTAAGTGGGGCTCATTGAATTTAGGAAAGAGTTTGAATAACTTGAAGGAGATATTTTGAGTTATTTGAGTTTAAAATCCACATTCAATAAATTTGTGTATGTTGAATGGGTTCAAATATTTTGGAGAGACTTTTGATGCTTCCATTGGTTCATATTTGAATTTAATTTTATGTTTGGGGACCCTTTATTTAACAAATTTGAGTATGTTAAATAGAGGGTCAATTGATTTTATTTTAGATTTGATTTTGAGATTACTCATTTAGCAAATTTGGGCATGCTAAATGAGATGTTTGAAAATAATTTTATTTTTGCTTGTTCGCCCATGATGTATATCATGTGTGAATTTAGAAATAGAATCCTTACTTAGCAAATTTGTGTATGCTAAATAAAGCGCAAATAATATTTAATTTTTGTTTTGATTTTGAAAATGGGATCTTTATTTAGCAAATTTATGCATGCTAAAAAAGTCCGTATGTGTTTGATTTTTATTTTGGTTTTGAAAATGTGGTCTTCACTTAGAAAATTTGTTTATGCTAAATAAAGCCCAAATGTGTTTGATTTTTTTTTTTTGGTTTTGAAAATGGGATATTTACTTAGAAAATTTGTGTATGCTAAATAAAGCCCAAATGTGTTTGATTTTTGTTTTGATTTTGAAATTAGGATCTTTACTTAGCAAATTTGTGTATATTAAACAAATCCCAAATGTGTTTTATTTTTGTTTTGGTTTGTGTTATTTTTAAAAAGGGGGATTTCTATTTAACAAATATGGTGTGTTAAAAAGAATCTAATTTATTTTTAATTTTCTTTCAAAAAAATGAAACCTCATTTGACAAATTTGGGTATGTAAAATGGAATTCCAATGTATTTTGATTTTCATGATTTTTGCAAAGGAGATTTCCATTTGGGTATGTAAAATGGAAGTCAATCATATTTTTATTTTTCAAAGATAAAATTTTTGTGTGTGATTATTGCTTTTTTGAAAAGAAGAAAATTCCAACTTAACACATGTAGAATGTGTTGAGTGGAGTTTTAAATGATGTGAATTTATTTGAAAATGAAACCTCCATTCAACAAATCTAGATATATTGAATGAAGATGCTTATTTTCAAATTTGTGCTTCTTTTGAAAAAAAAAGAAAGAAAGAAACTCCAACTTTAATATATATGGAATATATTGGGTGGAGTTTCAATTTTATAATATGATTTTATTTGGAAATGAGATCTTCATTCAATAAATTTGGGTATATTGAATGGGGATTCTCATTTTCAAATATGTGCTTTTGAAAAGGATGAAACTCCAACTTCAAAATATGTGAGATATATTGAGTGGCATTTCAATTTTATGAAATGATTTTATTTGGAAATGAAACCTTCATTCAACAAATTTAGGGATGTTGAATGAAGATGTTCATTTTCAAATATGTGCTTTTTGAAAATGATTTTGATTTTTGGTTTTTGAAAAGAACCTACATGTAGCAATCCTAAGGATTGTTAGATGGAGTTGAGTTATATATTTTTGTGAAAATTTTTGTGCAATTATTTTATTATGTGAATTTTGGGAAAGTGCTTTTGAAAAGTGATATTTTTATAAAGGATTTATTTTTCACATTTGTGGAATGAACCTTACCTTACCATAGAGATGATAAGGAGGTTAAAAAAAAGGTTTAGTCATCTATTTTAGTTAAATTTTATTGTCACCTATTGGAGGACCCAACAGGGTTTTAAGACTTACATTGAGTGAGGTCCTAAAAGCTAAAGGATGTTGGCTAGTGTAGCTTAAGAATGAAATGAGCTAAGTGTCAACAAAAAAAAGAAGGATAATCTAGGACTAATATAAAATACAAATCCACTATCGATACTTAGAGACAATGATCATTTATCAAAGATGGAAAGAGGAACTGTCCCCGAATCCACAAAAATCTATGGTGTTTATTTTTGTGTATGTGCGTATTTGTGTGAGGGGACACCAAGCAGATCCGCAGATGTACTCATTAGAGTGATCGGGTATGATATTAAGGAAAAGTGTAGATGAGATCCTACTCTATAATGGACCTAATCACCTAATGAGAACACATAAGGCCAATGGGTTTTCAAATGTACCAGAGATCTTTCTCCTACTTTACATGAAAAAATAAAGTAGGGTTTATTTTAAGTCGGGTTCGTTAAGTTCCCTATGGAGATAAGCTCCCATAGTTAATTACATCCCAAGGAATGAGGTTCCTTAGGAATACTCTCAGTTAAGATAAATGATCGTTATTTCTAAATATTTTCAAAGATAGGACTACCAATCAATTGGTTATTTTTAGAAAATCAAGTGTGATTGATCAAAATGAGAGAGTTATTATCAAAACCAAAGGGAGATGAGTAAGGAATGCTGATGATACTAGGAAACCTAGTGAGCATCCCAAACAATCCTATGGTTGGGCTTTATATTTTTGAAATTGAGGAGAATTATATGTTTGAGTTGAATTTTTATTAAAAATCTAGGGCTTACAATTCCACAATACAAGATTATAGAAATATCTAAGAGGTGATAATTTATGCTTGTAGCCCTAAAGGAAAATAGAAACCTCAGATCCTAAATCTAGGGAGCTTTGGTATAAGCCAAAGCGCGACCTAAATCTAAGCAACAAAATGGGTGTATGATTTACCTCCACAAGAGAGGATAAATCATTCGACTGTTGGACTTACAACCGCCTAGGGTGGATGCCAACTAACTCCTCCTATCATTTTAAATACATGTAGGCAAGTCATATGCTTTGCAAGATGGTTAGGCTATTTTTTAATTAGAAGAGAAACTAAGTCCTTAAACCCACCCCATAAGAGACTAGATTATGATGGGCAAGAATAATGACCTAAATTTAATGCAAATTTGGTCAAGTTTTATTTTGATTTTTGGAAATTTTTATTTGACACATGCTATGATATTTTATATGCCTAATGCATGAGAACATCAGTTATGGGCCAAAATCAGAAAGAAAGAGGTGTTTTCACCATGGCTCTTAAAGGTCAAGCCATTTTCTCTGGCAAGGTGGAAGCCCTCCATTGGCAAGAGTGAGACAATATGATTTATGCATGATATGAGACATACAACATCCATCTAAGGGTTGTTGAATCTTTTATTATCTTGATTTATGTCTTAGGCTTTAGGTGAGGTTATGAATTATTTAGTTTAATTTTGAATTGATTAATTGGATAGAAAATTTATTTTTTCTAAGAGCCTAATCGCATCCAGGCCATTCAACAATCATCAAATAATTAAGAAACTAGGAAAATCATGTCATCCTAATTGCATAATCAAAAACACAACATCAATCAATTTATAAAATTAGTGCAAAAGATAAGAGGCCAATGTGGTGGGTTCCACCACACAATAACAAAGGAGAGTCTTCATTTTTTTGAAGCCTTTTTCCTCCTTTTCTTCTTTGTTTTGGTTTACTCCAAAGAATGACATGGTACAAAAAGGACCTGACCTCTTTAACCAATGTGCATCCTAATCCCCCATAACATTCATTCCAAATCCTAATTGTAAAATTTACATCAAAATGGGAAAGGTAAATCTAACTAAACTTGCAAAATAAAGGTTAACTAAACATACCATACGACTCAAGCAGTTATATGAATAATTTGGACTTAGCACCCCACATATAGGTAACCAAGTCCACATGTCCTATTTTGGATTATGCTTAGGGCTAAGCAACTTGTATAATAAAAGCATTTATATTTTTATTGCAGTAGCCCATTAAGCACAATCCCCTGCATAAGACATGATTAGGCTAAGATCGCCTTATCATCCAGTCTACGCACACACCCTCACATCCAGTCTAAAATATTACACCATAAAATAAAATTATGCATCAAACCATGCACCGCCCTAACATAGAGCTATAAGTGGTGACTTAGCCTAATGTGTGTGCCATTTAAGGCTTGTGTAGCTTATCTTAGCTAGGCTTTAAGGTTGAAAATTTATCAATTTAAATGGTGGTTTCTTTTTAAGTGATTTAGTTGACTTGCTAATTTTAGTTGGTGATTTGATTTGGTTTGAATGAACCTACACTTAGCGGCTAAATATTATGAAGAAAAGAAAAGAGAAGAGAGCTCTCTTTCATCCCTGCCTTAAAGCATTTCTAAGGTAGATTTATTAATTAAATTTTGTTTAATGAATGATTTATTATGTGTTTTAATTAACCCTAAGTTTAGATTCACTCTAAATAGCCCTATTCAATAAGAAAGGCATCTTAGGATTAGTTGGGGCAGATTAATATCACATAACACACACCCATTCATTTCTTTCCACCATGTATATCATGCATATGAATAATCCTAAGCATACCTATACATGCAATGCAAATCTTAACACACTTTGATAATGAATGTAAAGAGATGTGATTTGAAAATTTGGATATTCCATTTGTTAATTGGATCATTAATGCATATCTTTGTTATGCAGAAAAGAGAGATTTTTCATCCATTAGCTAAATGCACATCCACATATATAAAAGTTATAAGTGAGTACAACACCATTATTTTCTACACCAGTGGCATAAGGTACAAGACCTACTTAGGGCTACTTAAAGCCTCATAGCCCCAGGATGTCCAGACTGATATACCACTTTTCTTAGATATATGTAGATGTACAAAAAGAACCAAATGGATAAGGAATCATGCAATAGATTACGTTTGATTTGGTTGTATGATTTACATGTGTAATATGAAGATCCTTCCCAAGTCTTAATATAGAGATGCATAGGAATAGGTTTAGGAAAGTATTGTGTTCTTTTCAAATGAACTATACAGTTACAAATCCAAAGTGAATCCATGTTAAGAGAAGGAAATATAACTTCATAATACACATCTTATGCTATAATCACATGCAAGTTTATAAATATTTATAACTAGCATCACTTCATTCATAATCTTTGATTTATAGGTTTTTAAAATAATTTTTTGGTTTAATAGTGATAATAGCCACTCATATTATTAATTTTAGCCAACACATGCAATTTGACATAAAAGGAAATATTTTATTTAATTAACCTTTAAAAGAAATGAATGCAAGATTTCATGTGACAAACAATATTTAGCATGATTTGGTAAGAAATAAAGGAATGTAAGTGTTGACCTCACTTTTGGAGTGAGTTCTTCATCCTAAGCATAAGGACTCCTCTAGACATTAAGAGTTCCTTAGTCTTAAGGCACTTCTAGTGATTAGGTGAACACTTAACCTAACCCTAGAGACTTATAAGAGTTAGCCATAGGAATGGGTTATGCCTTAGGGGGTATTAGGAAAACTTGCCTACCCTTTAGCTTGAACCAAATCCTTACTTCCTTCTCTCAAGTCAATTTCAAATTCAAATCAACTTCAGATTCAAATCAACTCCAAATTCAAATCAACCTCAAATTCAAATCAACTTCAAATTCAAATCAATTCCAAATTCAATTTCAATTCCAAATTCAAACCAATCCAAATCAATTTCAAATCCAAATCATCAACCAATTCCAAATCAAATGATTGAAACCTATGATTGAATTCAAATCCCAAAATCTTTCCTGAGCCCATTGATTTAGCCCAAATTTCAAATCTGAATCACTCCAAATTCAAAAGACTTTCTCATAACACATTTATATTCTCATTTATATTCACAAATATAAATGAAATATAAATTCAAATAATCAAAACCAATTCATAACCCAAATCCAAATCAAACCAAAATCCAACTTGTGCCTTTTCAAGTCAAAGTCTTGAACTTAACCAAATCAAACTCAAATCATTCCAAACCCTTGAATTTTTTTCATGATTCAATCAACCCTTCAATCAAAAATCAAATATAAACACAAACTTTAATCATTGAATCAAAATCAAGCTAACCCAAATCAAACCCATATTCACCCTTTTGACTTGAAATTGTCAAATGAATCAAAACCCATTTGACTCCAAATCACTTGCAAATGGATTTATATTTCAATCACAAGTCTATATGTGAGTTCAACCAAACTTGAATCAAACCTTGATCAAGCCAATTGACCCACTTAGGCTCACTTGACCCAAAGTGACCTAAAGCACCCTTTTGAGCCAAATTCTAATCCAACCAAAATTGGATTGAACTAAGCCAACCTAAGCCTCACATTGTGAGCAAACAATCATCCTAGAATGATCAATCACCCAAATTGGATCAAACCAAGTCAAACCTAGCCTTTGATCAAGTCAACACTTACCCAAATGAACCCAAACTAGCCAAATTGCAATCTAAACCAAATTGATTGCAACCAATGGCTCAAGTTTATTCCAAATTGATTATTGAACTTGACCAAAGCCTCAATTAAACCCAATTTGACCAATTGGTCAACCTAACCCAACTTAGCCCAATTTAACCTTAAGGGTCAAATCAACTTAAAACCCAATCAAATCTAAATTGAACTTAAACAAAGCCTACAATATATTCCAAATGATCAACCAAACCTAAACCAAGCCATGATTCAAGTCAATTTGATCATTTGGGTTAAATTGGTCAACTTATCCCAAATTTAACCTTAAGGATCAAATTGGCCAAAATCCAAATTAAATCTAAATTAAATCAAATTGATTGAAACTAATTGAACCAATGCAATTCAAATGGTCATTTAAACTTGACCCAACTCTTGGTTTGACCCAATTTGACCAATTGGTCAACCTAACTAGTTTTGACCCAAATTGACCCAAATTAAACTAAATGAACTTTAAATGACATGAAATTTGGTCCAACTTACTTTTGACTCATTTCAAATCTGTTCAAATCAAATTCAATGCTAAATGACCATTTTTCCCTTCGATCAATGGCATCCCATGAGAAAAGACAATTCCCAAGTAGTCATTTCTCTTCTTTGGCCACTTAACACTCATCCATTAGTCCACATAGGTACCAAAGACACTGATTTTTTGACCCAAGGAGAGGTTGGGGTAGCCATGACTCATGGGGAGGTGAAATCACCTCACCTCTCCCATTGGAACACTTGGCATGAAGGACTCTCACCTCCCCTTTGCTAGGACACCCATTTATCCTTCATGGTAGCCACTTTCCATGCCTTAGCCAACCAAAATGAGCCACCTATGATGATTCTCTTCCATTCCCAACCACCCCAAGCCAAATGACAATATTTTGGAGCCAAAAATTCAAAAACTAAATGGATTTTTGGACACTTTTCAAACCAAGATATTAGAGGCTGAAGAACTCTTTCATTCTCCTCATTCTCCTTCTCCTAGAGCTTCCAAACCCATTAGCTATCATCCCCACTTCATTTAGGAGAGAAATACACCAAAACTAAGTGGATTTCAGTGAAAAAATGATGATTACCAGTGAAAACTTTGTTACGATGTGAAGGCCAAAATCCAAGCTCATTCCATGGTCTCTTCTCCCATTCAACAGCGTGCTTGGGTAATCACCGTTGCCAAAAATCATCCTCGGTGAGGTAATTTTCAAAAATCGTAGCCGGCCTTAGGATCCTTCATTTGTGACATTTTTTGTGCGATTTTAGGAATTTACCCTAGATAATCCTACATTTTTATTTTACATCACCCCAATTAGAAAATAGAAGTTTTCCTGTGTGGATCGACGTGAAAAAGAGTCCATTTGGACAAGTTTTCACTTAGAATTTCTTTTTTTCCAAAACCCTTGGTTTTTACTGTTCCCGTCGGACGGACAGCAACAGTCATCTAATCCTGTGGTTTGCGTGATCGGACGGCTCAGATCATGCGCCGATCATGCAATCCTGGCCTTTGGATCAGCGGATATGGTTTAGACTGTCCGACTATGATCAGACGGTCCGAATCAAACCGTGTGTCACGGTCACTATGTACATGCAATTTTCCCGCTCACTTTGATGACGTGGCACCGCGCGCCAATTGCGCTGCACTGCATGGCACCCACGTGCCATGTGGCACCGCACATCCAATTATGCGGTACGACATGGCGTCGCATTGTCACGTCAGTGCCATGCGCCGTGCTGACTGTGCTATATAAAAACATCAGATTTTCTGATTTTAAAAAATTACTTAAATTACCTGAAACTTCTAAAATTCATAGAAAATAAAATACTTCACAAAAAATTACAATTAATGGCTTGTTGGATTTGCCTTTTTGAGAGGAGTCCAACAAATCTAAAATATCTAAATTTTACTAAAAATTTGTAGCTTAATTTGAGTTATAGTAAAAATCAAATTGTATTAATTAAATCAAAAATACATGTGAGATTAAGTTAATTTTAGAGATAAAAATTGAAGTTAAAATACACCTATCATAAAAATTTCAAGTTAAAAGGACCTTTGTATTAGAAGATATTAAATTTTGAGTTTCAAATAATTTATTTTAATAAAATAAATTAACAAACTTAAAAAAAATCACTTAAATCAACTAAAACTTCTTAAATTCATAGCTAATTGTAGAAAAATTTAAAAAGTACAAACTCAGGTTCATTTTAAAGATATTTCAGAGTAGAATTTAGGAAAATTATTATTGATTGATTTTAAACAGTGAATTTGGCTTAATTAAGGCTTAATTGGAAATGTAATTAGCTTAATTACTCCCTAATTAACCATCCAATTAATCTCAAACTTTTTGTATATATTTATGGGAATGACTTCTGACTCTCCTATTTTTCTGAGATTTTATTGTTTGCTTAATTAGATAAATCAAAGGATTAATCCTTAATCATCTTCTTAATATAATTAGTGATAATTAAGCAAATGAACAGTAAATTAGTCAATCAATCAAGCTTGTTAATCTCTGTTAAGGATGATGAAGTCCATGGAAATTGATTGAGACTCTGTCTTCCAATCTTTGCTTTAAGTCTTCTCTAATTCCTCTCAAATAATTAATTAATTAACACCTCTTAATTAATTAATCAAAACCCAAATCATATCTAAACCTTAATCAATTAATTGAAAGGATTTAGGGATTGAGATGTAGGCTCTCTTCTTTGTCTCTTTCTGTAGGCCCATCTCACTTTAGTTGGCTAAGGCTAATTCAAATTTAGTTAACTAATTAATGAACTTAATTAATCCATTAAATCTATTTCTCTAATCTAATCTTGGGCAGCTCTTCGGGTGTTCAATAACCTAAAATAAGAGATAATGAAATTATGGTTAGCTCACATGTGTGAGAAAACCATAAGAGTATCTAGGTGAGCTCCTTAGGCTTAATTAATTAATCATTTATGAGCTAAATGCATTAGGCCCCTTTTATTTCTTAGAAGCATTGCAAATTTAAATTTTATGTGGTTGCATATCATATTAGCTCATAATTGTTTAATCAATTAACTTAAGGTGATATAGGAAAAGTTTAATTAATTCATTTAATTCTTACCTTAACCTAACTAAACTATAAAATCAACTTAATTACCTTCTCAATAAACCAAAATTAACTTACACATGGGGAATGAGATTAGGACCAACAAACCTCTCTCATTTCACTTAGCTCAAATCAAACATAAAGATAAAATATCCTTAAAATAACTTTGGTTTGTTTTAAATAGCTTTATTTAGTATGATTATCCTTAGGAATTAAGTGAGATGAATGAAATTGTGTGCATGTTTTAAGTTACTTCTTTCCTTGTCATGCTAAATGTTGCTTGTCATATGTAATCATACATGCATTCTTTTCAAAATTAACAAAAATTGAAATGATTTCTTTTATGTCAAATTTCATGTGTTGGTTTAAATTAAATATATGTGGCTATTATCACTATTAAGTCAAAATCTATGTTCCAAAACAAATGAATCAATATGTGGAGGGATATTAATTACAAATACCTATAAGTTGCATGTGTTGGTAATATAGAATATGCAATGTGAAGTCATCTTTCCTTACCTTATATAGATTCATATGGAATTCATAAATGTATAGTTCATTTGAAAAGAACATAACATTTGTCTAAATCTATCCATATGTATCTCTATGTTAGGATTTAGGAAGAATTTCACATCATATATATAAATCATGTAATCAAACCAATATGGTTGTTTGCATTGTTTTCTATTTTATAGTTTCTTTTTGCACATTTATTTGTATTTGAGAAAAGTGATATATTACTCTAGACACCCCGGAGCTGCGAGGCTTTAATTAGCCCCAAGTAGGACTCGTGCCTTACGCCCCCGGTGTAGAACAATGGTGTTATACTCACTTATAACTCTTATACAGGTGTATGTGTGATATGACTAATGAATAGAAAGCATGAATCAAATAAATCAAAAATATAATTTTTGCATGGATTTTCTATTCTTATGACTATTTCTACACTCATATGTATCTAAGCAAAGTGGTATATTAGTCTGGACATCCCAGGGTTGCGAGGCTTTAATTAGCCCTAGGTAGGACTTGTGCCTTACGCCCCTGGGATTAATTAAAATATATAATAAGTCATTCACTAAAATAAATTCACTAATCAACTTGTTTTAGAAATGACTTAAAGTAGGGATGGAAGAGAGATTTTCTCTCTTTCTTCTCTTTATAATACTTAGTTGTTAAGTGTAAGCCAAATGAAATGAACGAAAACACTAATTAAAACTTACAAATTAAATGAACAACTTAAAGTGAAACCACCCTTGATAAATTAAATCCCTCACACTTAGCAAATTACAACTCTAAAGCTTAGCTAGGACATGCTACACAAGCTTTAAATCACACACATTAGATTAAGTCACCACTTCTAACTTTATGTTAGGGCGATGCATGGTTTGATGTATATTTTATTTTGTGATAGATTATTTTAGACTGGATGTTAGGGTGTATATGCATAGACTAAATGGTAGGACGATCTTAGTCTAATCATTATCTTCTGCAGAGGATTATGCTTAATGGGCACTGAAAAAAATAAATAAATGCTTTTCCTGTGCAGGTTGCTTATTCCCCTAAACATAATCCAAAAATAGGCCAGGTGGACTTGGTTACCCATGTGTGGGGTGCTAAGTCCAAATTATTGATATACATGCTTGGGATTGTGTGGTGTGTTTAGCTAATCTCTATTTTGCAGGTTTTAGTTAGATTTATTTTTTCCTTTTTCATGTAATTTTTGAAATTAGGATTTGAAATGAATGTTATGGGGGATTAGGATGAACATTGGTCATAAGACTATGTCTTATATATCATGTGAAGCCTTTGGAGCAACAACCTTCCAACCAAACAAAAGAAGAAAGAAGAAAGAAGAAAGAAGAAATGAAGAATGAAGAATGAAGAATGAAAACCCCCATAACATGAATTCCTTCTTGATTGTAATTAATTCATTTGTAATCCAGGTTGTATAAGGGTAGAACTCGACTACCCATATTTCTTTCAGGTTTGTGCGATGGAGCCCGACCACAATTGGCCTTTTATTCTTTTGCCCTAGCTTTATAAAATTGTATAATGTTTGTTTAGCTTGTGCATTAAGATGTCATGTTTTTCCTAGTTTCTCCTTGCTTTACTGAATGGCCTAGATGCGATTAGGCTCTTAGAAAAAATAAATTTATTTTTATCATTCAATTCAAAATTAAATTAACTCATAACCTCACTAAAGCTAGCATAAAATCAAGATAAAATGCACTGGATGTTGTATGTTTCATATCATGCATGTAAAATCATCGTGCTTCACTCTTGCTTATGGAGGGCTTCCACCTTTTCCAGATAACATGGCTTGACCTTTGAGAGCCATGGTAGAAACACAACTCCTTCTTACTGATTTTGGCTCTGTTTATCTCATTTTTAGGATGATCTCTCAACCCCTTTATCGTAAACATAGGACTTCTCTTAGACATTAAGATTTCCTTAGTCTTAAGACACATCTAGTGATTAGGTGAACACTCAACTTAGCCCTAGAGACTTAGAAGAGTTAGCCATAGGAATAGGTCATGCCTTAAGGTGTTAGGAAAATTTTTTACCACATGAAACATTCCTCACTTCCTTCCTTCAAGTCAAACTCCAAATCAAATCAACATCAAAGATTAAATCAATTCCAACTTAATTGATTTCCTACAATCCCAAATCAATTCTACATGATTGAAACCCATGATTGAAACTAATGATTGAAGCTTATGATTGAAATTCCAAGTTTAAAATATTTCCTAAGTCCTTTAATTCCCTCTTATGGACTTAGCCTAAATCAAATCTAAATCAATTCAAATTAAAGAAATTTTCTCATAACCCATTTATATTTTCATTAATATTCACTTATATAAATGAAATATAAATTCAAAAAATCAAAAATAAACCCAAAATCAAATCCAAAGTCCAAAAATCTTTTCCTAAGTCCTTTGATTCCCTCTTATGGACTTAGCTCAAATCAAGTTTAAATCACTTCAAATTCATGAAATTTTCTCATAACCCATTTATATTCTCATTTATATTCTCATATATAAATAAAATATAAATTCAAATATCCAAAACCAAACCCAAAAGCTTAAATTCAATCAAAATTCAACCTAAGCTTTTCAAGTCAAATTCTTAAACTTAGCCAAATCAAACTCAAATCAAGCCAAACTCTTGATTTTTTTTTCTTCATGATTCAATCAATCCTACAATCATAAATCCAAATATAAACATAAACTTCAACCAACAAATCAAAAATCAATTAAAAAAAAAATCAAACCTAAGTCAAACTCATGTTCACCCTTTGAACTTGAAATTGTCAAGTGGATCAAGACCCATTTGACTTCAAATCACTTGAAAATGGATTTAAATTTCAATCATAAGTCCATGTGTGAGTTCAATCAAACCCAAATCAAGCTCTGACCAAGCCATTTGACCTACTTAGGCTCACTTGACCCAAAGTGACCTAAAATACCCTTATGAGCCAAATTCTAATCTTAACCAAATTAGATTGAACTAAGACCACCTAAGCCTCACATTGTGAGCAACAATCATCATAAGATGATCAATCACTCAAATTGGGTCAAATCAAGTCAAACCTAAGGGTTGACAAAGTCAACACTTGGCCAAAATGAAACCTAAACTTGTCAAAATCCACCATAGGCCAAATTGATTGAAACCATTGGTCAAAACTCATTCATGACCAATATTTGAACTTGACCAAGTCATCATTTGAGCCTAACCTAGCCCAATTGGCCGCTTGACCCAAGTTGACCCAACTTGACCTAAAAAATCAAAATGTGTCAAAACCTGATATAAGCTAAATTGATTAAAACTAATGGGTCAAGTTCAGTCCAAATCACTTGTTGAACATGACCAAAGCCCCAATTGGCCAACTAGACCTATCCTAGCCCAATTGACCTTGAACCCAACTTGACCTAAAGGGTCAAATTGAGTTAAATCTAAATATAAACCAAATTGATTAGAAAAAAAGATGCCAATCCATTTCAAATGACCAACCAAACATAAACCAACCCATGACCTAACCCAAATAGGTCAAATGGGTCAAATTGGTCAACTTGACCAATTTGACCTAACTGAAATCAGATGAACCAAATTCAAATATAAATCAAATTGAATCAAACCAATGATGCCAACATATTTCAAATGGTCATATGAAATTGACCCAACCATTAGTTTGACCCAATTTGACCAATTGGTCAACTTGACCCAAGTTGACCTATTTTGACCTAAATGGGTCAACATGAGCCAAATCATATCAAATTAACTCCAAATTCATTGAAACTTGATCCAACCCATTTTTCAATCATACAAAACATATTTAAATTGAAATACAAGCTAAATGATCATTTTACCCCTAGGTCAAAAGGTAAATTTTGGCCAAATTCACTGAAAATTTGGTCAAATCCTCTCCATGAACACTTGGCACCCTCCTAGTGGACAAAGTGGACACTAGTGATTGTGGTGCACCTAACCCATTAGGTTTGGGTTAGCTCAACCCAACCCAAGGTCAAAATTGACCACCCCCATGGACATAAGCAAATGGGATTCCTTCCTCCACTTGAATTAAGCACATGGCAAGCTCCTCCACTCCTTCTCTGGAAAAAATCGAATGTCATGCCCCTCTAAACGGCCTAAACAACCCATTGAATAGGGTGTATTGGATCAAAATGGCAAAGCTCTTCACGTCCATCCATTTCACCTAGGGTGAGATATACTCCCCTTAATTCCACTTAAATTCAACACTCTCCAATTTGATTGAGCTAAGGGAACTCAGAGAAACCATTTCCAAGTCTCTCCAAGTTCTCTCAAGCTAATTGAACTTCTCCATTTTCAAATTTTCTTAAACTGAGAATAGGGGAGCTTAAGACAAATTCAATCTCACTTTACACTCAATACTAACCCAATTCACTTTGCAAGCTTCATCAGGGAACTCAGTCGAGTTCACCCAATCCTTCACACAAGTTCTCCAAGCAAGGGAAGAGTGTTCTTGATCAAGGCCTTGAGCATATCAAGGTGAGCTTGGTCCATAGAAAGATCCATTCAATCTCAACACCTAAAATCTTCAACAAGGCTTCATCTCCACTAGACGAAGCTACTTCAAGGGATTCAAGTGCCAGTGATAGCCTCCGGTGAGGTATGCCATTAAACTAAGCTTAAATTAGACATGGTGTGGTCCTTTATGAAAGAAAGTATCATCCCATGAAACTCTAGCCGTTGGATGTTTTCCCCTTTACTCTTAGATGGTGTGGGTTGAATTTGGAATAAATCCGAGCTCAATCGAGCTCAGATCTTCCCCTAGAATATGGATGGTGGCCATCTCTCGCAGGGAAGATTAGGGATGGATCATGGGCCATCCATCCGCGCATTTTGGATGGACGACCATGATCAAGATGCATAGGATATTCAATTTAATCCATTAATACCATGACCTTAATCTCAGCCGTCTGATCCTTGATCGGATGGATGGGGAGAAAGTGCATAGCGACGCTGCTGACGCGGTGCTACGATGTGATAACTTTAATAGCCTCTCCCATTGCCATGGAAAGCGCACCCGTCGGCCTCCACGTGTCAACGATTAACTATTTAAATTATTATTTACTTATCTAATTAATCATGAAATATTCAAATATTCATATCTAAGTGCAGAAAATCAGAAAAATATGAAATAAATTACATATGAAAGATAATTGAATGTAGAATATTAAATTGATTTTGATGGATTTTGAACAGTGTTTTTTTTTTCTGAATTTGGGTTTTATTGGGAATGTAATTAGGATAATTACCCTCTAATTATTCCATCAATTAATCTCAAACTTCTCACGTGTATTTAGTGGGATGACTTCTACCTCTCCTAATTTTCTTCAGATTTATTAATGGTTTAATTAGGGTAATTGATGGATTAATTCCTAATTACTCTCCTAATGTAATTAAGCCTAATTAAGTCTGTAATCAGTGGTTTAATCCCTTGATTGAGTTAATTAAAGTTTGTTTAAGTGAATAGGAGGTTTATGGAGTAATTTTGGGATATTTTCTTTAAGATATTCCTTAAACCCCCTCTTTATTCATTAATCCAAACTTAATTAAGGATTAATCCACTAATCACCTACCTAATTAATTTGATAAAATTCTAAAACCTTCCAGAACTTAACTAATTCATCTTGGGTAAGTGCTTAGGTTTTCAACAACCTAAGTACATTAAGGAAATCAAAATCCAACTCACATGTGTGAGAGGGGTTATGAAAGTACTTAAATTAAACTCTTTAGTTTAATTAATCATTAATCATGAGCCAATTGTATTAGGCCCTTTTCTTTCCTAGGTGCATTGCTGATTTAAATTTCTTATGTGGTTTTATGTCATCCATTAGCTCATAATTATTTGGTTAAGTATGCTAAGGTGGTGTAGGTAAGGGGTAATTAACACACTCAATTCACACCTTAACCTAAACGATCCTATGAATAAACTAAGTTAACTCACATATGGGGGAAATGGGTTAGGACCAGCAAACATTCTTTCACATTTCCTAAATCAAGCATAAAGCAAATTCAAAACAAAAATCACATTAAACAAACTTTGATTCACTTTAAACTTTCTTATTTCATAAGATTGTCTTTAGGAATTAATTAAAATGAATGAGTTTACATTACTTTCATCACTTTATTTATTTCCTAGCATGCTAAATGTGTATGTCATATAAAAATCATGCATCCATCCCTTTTAAAATTCAAATTAAAAATGGAATGTCTTTATGCCAAATTGCATGGGTTGGCTAAAGTAAAAATATGAATGGCTATTATCACTATTAAATCTAAAATTATTTTTGAAAACTTATAAATCAAAAATAAAAATTCAAAGTTATGTTACTTATACTTTATTTAAAAGCTTGCATGTTAATATAAAAATGTGTTTTATGTTTACTTCCTTTCTTTCCTCTTAACATGGATTTGAATAAGATTTGCAAAGTGTATAGTTCTTTTAAAAGAATATAACACTTGCTTAAAATCTACTCTTATCCTCTTCCATGTTATAACTTAAGAAGGATCTTTACATTTACACACATAAATTGCATAAACAAACCAAAATTAAATAAACATAAACTTTGCATCTTTCTTTTCCATTTATCTCTTTGTACATGCATGTATTTAAGAAAGTGGTATAGACAACTGGGGCGAGGCTTTAAGTAGCCCTAAGTAGTCTTGTATCTTACACCCCTAGTGCTAACAATGGCACTGTACTCACTTATGCCTTTCACACATACACGTGTGCATATGAATAAAGGATAAAATAAGAACCCTTTTCTACTTAACAAAAATCATGCATCATAAGGCATTCCAATTTTCTTAAGTAACATTTCTTAACATTCATCATAAAGTGTGCTAACTATTTCCATTTGTATGTATAGATATGCCTAGGATTCATTCATATGCATATTATACATGTTGGGAAAGAAATGAAGTGATATGTGTTTTGTGATATTAATTCATTTTACTTAATCTTAAAATGTCTTTCTTTTTGAATAGGTTTGTTTAGGGAAAATCTAAACTTAGGATTAATTAAAACACATAATAATACATTCACTAAATAAAATCAAATAAGAATCCACTTTAGAAATTACTTAAGGTAGGGAAGGAACGAGAAGTTCTCATCTCTTTTCTCTCTCTTTACAACTTAGTAATTAATTGTAGGATTCACTTAAACCAAATCAAAATACAAAATAAAATTAACCAAAGCAACTAAATCACTTACATGAAACAAACTCTCTAAGTTGAACATTTTCATACTTAGAAAATCTAAACCTTAAACCCATAGCTAAGTATACCACACAAACTTTTTAAGGCACACACATTAGGCTAAGTCACCACTTCTAGCTTTAGGTTAGGGCAGTGCATGATTTGATATTTGTTTTTATTTTATGATGTGATATTTTAGTCGATATTATGTGGAGAATAAATAGATGATTTAGTCTAATCATTTCTAGGGATTGTGCTTAAGCCAGTAATAAAAAATATAAATACTTTTGATGTGTGCTTATACCCCTAAGCATAATCCAAAATAGGCTGTGGACTTGGTTACCCATGTGGTGCTAAGTCCAATACACATGCTTGAGATTTATATGGTTTATTAGCTAATCTCTATTTTGCATTAGTTAGATTTACTTTTCCTTTTCATGTAATTTTGCAATTAGAATTTTAGAATGATTGTTATGGGAGATTAGGATAAGCATTGGTCATAAGATTTCATCTTATGTATTATGTGAAGCCTTTGTAGCAGCCACATTCCAACCATCCAAAAGAAGGAACCAAAAGAAGAAAGAATGAAGACCCCCATAACATGAATTCCTTGCTTAATTATAATTGATTCATTTGTAATCCGGGTTGTATAAGAGTAGAGCTCGACTACCCAATTTATTTTTTAGGTTTATGTGGTGGTGCCCAACCACAAAAGGCCTTTTATTCTTTTACGTTAACTTTATAAAATATTTGACATTTTGTTTAGCATATGCACTAGAAATGACATATTTTTTCTAGTTTCTTCCTTGCTTGATGTATGGCCTGGATGACGATTAGGCTCTTAGGAGAAAATAAATCTTCTATCAAATTAATCAACTCAAAATTAAAAGTAAATAACTCATAACATCATCTAAAGCCTAAGTTAAAATCAAGATAAAAGAATTAGTAACCCCTTAGCTGGATGTGTACTTTCTTTTCTAATATCATGCATAAAAGCATATTGTTTCACTCTTGATTGGAGGGCTTCCATCTTTGCCAGAGAACTTGGCTTGACCTATGAGAGCCATAGTGAAAACACACCTCCTTATCTTATTTATTTTGGCCCATAATCTAATTTCTCATGCATTAGGCATAAAGAATCCTATAGCCTAAGTCAAATGATTTGACAAAATAAAAATAAAACATGTGAAAATTTTGCATGAAATTTATGTTATGAATTCATGCCCTTACATGATCTAGTCTCTTTAGGGAGTCCGTTTAAGGACTTAGCCTCATTCAAAATAAATAACAACCTTGTTATCTTGCATAAACATATGACTTGCCTACATTTTTTTAAAATAGTAGGAGGAGTTAGTTGGCAGCCACCCCCAGGCCATTGTAAGTCCAACAGTCGGGTGGCTTATCTTCTCTTATGGAGGCAAACTGAATACCCATTTTCACCTTAAATTTAGGTTATGCTTTTGGCCCTTGCCAAAGCTCCCTATATTTAGGTTCAGAGGTTGCTGCTTTCTTATGTGGGCTACGAGTATAAATCTTCACCTCTTAGGCATTTTCATGATCTTGTGTCATGGAATCATAAGCCCTAACATTCTAATAAAAATTCAACTCAAATATATTAATTCAATTTCAAAATAATAAAGCCCAGCCATAGAGTAGTTTGGGATGCTTACTAGGCTTCCTAGTATCTTAATCATCCCCTACTTATTTTCATTTGGCTTCTATAAGAACTCCCTCCTCTTGATCAATCCCACTTGAATTTCTAAAAATAAACCAATCGATTTGTAGTCCTACCTTTCAAAATCTTTGAAGACAATGATCATTTACTTTAATTGAGAGTATTCCTAAGGAATCCTCTTCTTTATGATGTAATTAACTATGGGGGCTTCTCCTATAGGGAACTTAACGAACTCGGTTTAAAATAAACTCTCCTTTACTTTCTCATATAAAGTAGGGAAAGAATCTCTGGTACATTCTGAAGACCCACAATCCTTAGGAGTCTTTATTGAGGTGATTAGGTACATTTTAGGGTGGTGAATTCTATCTTTTGAGATAGGACACCTCTACTCAATGTCGTACTTGATCACCCTAATAAGAATATCTGCAGATCTACGTGGCATCCTAACAAGGAGTTACATATATTTCTATTTTCATTTATCCTCTTTTCCTGAAAGGGGATAAATGAAGGCAGGAATATATATAATTTTCACCACAAGCCCGTAACCAATTTCTCATGCATTAGGCATATGAATCTCATAGCCTATGTCAAATTAATTATCCAAAAATGAAAATAAACTTAACAAAATTTACATTAGACTAAGTTATGAGTTCATGTCCGACATGATATAGTCTTTTAGGGAGTGAGTTTAAGGACTTAGCCTCTTTTCTAAATAAATAACAACATATATATCTTGCAAAAGCATATGACTTACCTTCATGTATTTAAAATTATAGGAGTTAGTTGGCGGTCACCCCTAGGCAGTTGTAAGTCCAAATAGTTGGATGGTTTATCCTCTCTTGTGGAGGTAAATCATATACCCATTTTTTTCCTTAGATTTAGGTCATGCTTTGGCCCTCGCTAAAGCTCCCAGTTTAGGATCTGAGGTTGCTTCTCTCCTTTACGGGCTACAATCATAAATCTTCACCTCTTAGGCATTTCCATGATCTTGTGTTGTAGAATTGTAAGCCCTAAATTTCTAATACAAATTTAACTCAAACAAATAATTCTCCTCAATTTTAAAAATGTAAAACCCAACTATAGATGCAGGATGCTTTAGGTTTCTAGTATCATGAGCATCCCCTACTCATCTCCTCTTAGTTTCAATAATAACTCCCTCCTCTTGATCAATCCCACTTAATCTTTCAAAAATAACCAATTGATTGATATTCCTATCTTTGAAATCTTTGAAGACAATGATCATTTACCTTAATCAAGAGTATTCTGAAGGAATCGCATTCTTTATGATGTAATTAACTATGGGGGGCTTGCCTCCATAGGTAACTTGACAAACTCAATTTAAAATAACCCCTGCTTTATTTTTCCATGTAAAGTAGGGGAAAAATCTTTAGTACATGCAAAGACTCATTGTCCTTAAGAGTCCTTATTAGGTGATTATGTCCATTGTAGGATGGTGACTTCTATCTTTTGAGATAGTACACTATTCCTCAATATCGTACCTGATCACCCTAATAAGAACATTTGTAGATCTACGTGGTGTCCAAACAAAAAGTACATTTCTATCTTCATTTTATTCACATAGATTAAAGATGGAAGTATATAGGAAATTTTCACCACATATTTTTCTGGCGACTCCACTAGGGATGGGTCCTCTCTCCATCTTTGGTAAATGATTGTTATCTCCGAATATCAATAGTGGATTTATATACATACAAGTTTGAGACTATCCTTCTTTTCCATTGGCACTTAGTTTATTTCATTCTTAAGCTAAGCTAGCCAACATCATTTAGGTTTTAGGACCTCACTTCGTGTAGGTCTTAAAACTCCTATTGGGTTCCCCCAATAGGTGAAAAAAATTAATAAAAAGAAATAACTAAAGACTTCCTTCTTACCATTTCTATGGCAAGGTAAGGTTCATTCCAAAAATAAAGAAAAATAAGTCCTTTATAAAAACATCAATTTCTAAAAAGCGCTTTTTTCAAAATGCACAGAATAAAATGTTTACACAAAAATTTTCATAAATCAACCTCATCTAACAATCTTCGTGATTATTATATATAGGATCATTTTCAAAAATAAAAATCAACAATCATATTTTCCAAAAAAGCACAAATGAACATCTTCACTCAATTTAATTTGATGAAGATTTCATTTTCAAAATAAAATTCAAAATCATGTTTTCAAAAAAAGCATAAATGAACATCCTCATTCAATTTCTTGAATGAAGATTTCATTTTCAAAACAAAACCAATAGTCATCTTTTCAAAATCCAAACAACATTTGGATCTTTCATTTAGCATACCCAAATTTGCTAAATGACAATCCTCTTTTCAAATATATATATATATATATATATATATATATATATATATATATATATATATATATATATATATATATATTTCAAACAACACTTGGATCTTTCATTTTAACATACCCAAATTTGTTAGGTGAAGATTCACTTTTCAAAATAAAAAATAAAAAATCAAACAACACTTGGATCTTTCATTTAACATACCCAAATTTGTTAAGTGAATAACCACTTTTCAAAATCAAAAATTTTAAAAAAAGAAAAAAATTCAAATAACACTTGGATCTTTCATTTAACATATCCAAATTTGTTAAGTGAAGATCCACTTTTCAAAATCAAAAATAAAAAATTCAAACAACATTTGAATCTTTCATTTAGCATACCTAAATTTGCTAAGTGAATATCCACTTTTCAAAATCAAAATCACAAAAATGAAACACAGTTGGATCTTTCAATTAGCATATCCAAATTTGCTAAGTAAAGATTCTCTTTTTAAAATCAAAATCATAAAAAATCAAAACACAAATTGATCCTTTATTTAACATACCTAAATTTTCTAAGTAAAGAATCCTCTTTTCAAAAAAAAAAAAAAAATCAAAACATTAAACACATTTGGATTTCCTTAGCATACATAAATTTGCTAAGAGTCCTCTTTTCAAAATCATCAAAACAAAACATATTTGGATTTTCTTAGCATACTTAAATTTGCTAAGAGTCCTCTTTTCAAAATCATCAAAAGAAAACACATTTTGATTTCCTTAGCATACTTAAACTTGCTAACAATCCTCTTTTCAAAATCATCAAAACAAAACACACTTGGATCCTTTATTTTGCATACCCAAATTTGCTAAGTAAAAGAATCCTCTTTTCAAAAATAACAAAATATTTGGATTCTTCATTTAGTATACCCAAATTTGCTAAGTGAAGATTCCATTTTCAAATTCACACATGATTCACAAACAAGTAAAAGAAGAAGAAAATTATTTTCAAACACCTCACCTAGCATACCTAAATTTGCTAAGTAAATTTCAAAATCAAAATCAAACACAAAATCAATTGACCTTTTACTTTAACATACCCAAATTTGTTAAATGAAGGGTCCTTAAACATAAAAATTTAATTCAAATATGAACATATGGAAGCATAAATCTCTCCAAAAATACTTGAACCCATTTTCAACATACACAAATTTATTGAAAATAGATTCTAAATCCAAAAATCTCATTTCCAATTCTAAACTCAAAATCTCTCCAAAATCAAAGATCCCCACTTAACATATTCAAATTGTTGAGTGTGGGTTCAAATTCTAAAAAATGGATTAAATTAGAAATCTGATTCAAACTTATTTTTAACATTGTAGACTTTTAGTCAGTTCAGTTCAGTTCTATTTAGCTTAGTTCATTCAAATGGCAGTACAAAAGTACGTATTTACATTTCCTTTTGGGATGGATTTGGCGTTGGATCGGGCTAGCCTCCCGCAGTATGACTTTGCCCACCTCATCCCTTTTGGCCGATGTTTTGAGGGGGCTCAGATCACTTGTGAGGGAACCACCCTCACAACAATGAGTACAATGTGGCGGGAAGAAGATCATTCCATTGAGATGCCATCGACTTGGAGTTTTTAAAGAGGAAGGTTGTGGCAGTTCCTGTAGTAGTAGTAGTTAAAATGCCAGTGTGCCTAGTTGTTCCCCTTGCTCAGTGCAGGGCACTCACTTTCCAAGGGAAGGCTCCCAATTAGGATAGCCTCCCACCTTGAGAGGGTCTAGTTCCCATCTTGCTCACCCACCAAGACTGCAAAACAAGAACCGCATAATCAAGTGGTATCATACTCATATAACGAGGGAGCCAGAGGCATTCACTCAATCTGTTTTTAAGGAGACACCTAAGATAGTATCTCCACTTATCATAGAGAACAAGTTTCACCACCTCTCTAGTTCTGATAGAGAGGAAGACATCAGGAGGATTTCTATTTTTCCTCCACAGGTTCACTTTGAGGCTCTCCGAGAAAAGGTGCATTTTCGGCCTTGATATTCTTCACCGAGTTGGAGCTGGATGATCGAGTCAGGGCTCAATTTGATTTGAGATCAATTATCCCCACGGTGTGGGATAGATAAGAGAGGGGAGGCCCATAGATATTGCAATGTGAGAGAGACATAAATACAAAGCAGTTGATTCACCTCATGGACTTTCACGTCGGCTACCCACGTTGATCATACTGATAACATCTTACTAACGGGTTCTACCCACCATAGGAGGAGAGTTCCTACACAAAGAGAGTCGACGGTGCCTCTACCACACCACTCTACCCCACGTCCATCATCTCCAGTACAAGTTTCATCATCCACTATTCCAGCAAAGGCCATGAAGGCTGCATCCAAGGAAAAGAGAGCCCCATTGGTGATCCGGCTACGACCAAGAAATCCCATTCCATTTACACCGGTGAAGCTCTCTCTCCTTTTGATTGTGGTGAAGAGAGAATGGCGATCTCGGAGCATAGTAGTTGTGCCATCACCACCACCACCACAGCAAACTATGAATATAGCAGCCGTAGAGGGGGAAGGAGATAGTATTATTGTCCCCATGGCGATAGACCCTCCCAAGAGTACCACTCCATCCAGATTTAGTGACAGTTAGGAGTATGTATTCTCCAGTGAATGTAGTCCTCACAAGATCTGCTCTTCAGTAGTAGGGGAGGTCAGATGTCTCTCTATTCATGATAGTGATCCCACCACTGGTCAATCACGATCATTTATACCTACACAGTTGGACCGTTCCTTCAATGATATTGTAGCACAATATCTAGTTGAGAAGAAGGAGATCCTAGGATACGACTGGTCCGACTTAGAGGAGGAGAAGGTCAATTTTGATCCAAATAAAGATGATTTATTGGAGGATTAAGTGGGAGTGCATATGGTTGATACGGCTCTCCTTGAGATCGCGAGTTTGGAAGGTGATGCGGTTGGCGAGGGACGACCTACTCAACCCAACAACTCTTTCAGCACCTTAAATAGAAGGATGAACAAATTAACAAGATGGGAAAGAGGCTTGAAGATTTCTTAGCAAAAGTTTTGGCACTTTAGAATCAAGCCCCAGTAGTGCATCATACAATTGTAGAGACCGATCAACCCGAGTTGTTGCATGTCTTGGATCAAGCCAAGACTTCACCTCCAGTAGAGCATGGCAGCACTAGCTTGTATAGGAAGGTAGTGGGTACCTCCATATAAGAAAATGATATCAAAACCATGGTTGAGCAGTAGGTGAGAGAAGTGTGCAAGCTCGAGGAGGATCAACGGTTCTAAGGGGTAAACCCTACCCGGAGGAATTGGATGTCATCCAGTATCCTAAAAGTTTTATGCTTCCTTCTTTCAAAAGCTTTGGTGGCAGTGAGAACCCACGCCAGCACATAGCACACTTCATCTCCAATTATTGCAACACTGGTGGCAGTGATGCATTACTATTCTATCTTTTTATCAACAGTTAGTGGGCATAGCCTTTGATTGGTACATTGAACTCCCCGACAGTTCAGTGAAGACTTTTGCTGAGTTGGAGCAACTCTTCATTAAGAGGTTTACTAGAGCTTAGCAAAGGGTGACTAAGGGTGATCTCGTTGTAGCACAACAACACCCTGGTGAGTCTATAGTTGACTATATTCTCTGATGGCGCAATTTGAGTATGAAATGTGAACCGCAGCTATCTGAAGAGCATGTCATTCAAATTCTACTAAAGAATATTCATGGCCTGATCGCCTTCATGCTCAAAGGTTTTACCATCAAGACATTTAAGAAGCTAGTCAACAAAGTAGCTAGTCTACAAGGAGAGGCCAAACAGTTGTCTTTTCAAGATCAATCATTAAAGCCAAAACCTAGAAAGCCAAGCGAAGCAGAGAGACATTGGATGGGGAAGCAGCAAAGAGCAATATGAGAGACCTCGAGCTCCACAATCATCGCTTCCACCTCCTTTTCAACCACTTAGGCCATCCTATCAGCCGCCACAACAACCTCCATGGCTTTCACCGCCTCCTCCTTAGCCATACTCTCAGCAGCGGTACACATATCCGCCCTCAGGAAGCTACCACCCACCTACTCTTTTGGATAAATTAAACAAACCATATTCATTTAAGAGAGAGATAGTTAGAAAAAATTTTAAGAATCTCTTAAAGAAGCGACTTAGTGCAGAACTGAAGCGGAGGAAGTGGTCAGGAGCAATGATCCTAACTTTTGCCCATACCACCACATGTTAGGCCATATTTTGGAGGATTACATTACATTCAAGGACTGGCCTGAGCATAACTACAAGACAGATATCATAGTTATCCCAAAAGAATACTTTGTGGAACAACCATCCAGTTCCATTAGGATAATCCTTGGGGATATATGTGATCCTCTCAAAATAAAAGATGGTTGGGATATCTCCTTATCCTGAATCTCTAAGAAAATAGTTTTTAAAATCAAGAAACTTTCCTTGCAGGTGCCTGAGGAAGCTCGAACCTCCAACATCAAGGAAGGTTTGTAAGTTGCTAAAGATAATTTGGGGAAAGGGAGCTCAGACGGCACTTATGCCACCAGGGATAGCCAAGTAGCAGCCACCAGAGCCAGTCACCTCCAGTCCATAGTTGCAGCTACAACCTCGGCGAGCACTTCTACTTCAGCTACCTCTTCTTCTAGTAGACATCTTGTATCGGTGGATGAGGGCACCAAATCCCTCACCCCACTTACTTTACTAGATTTCTACTATGTACCTCTTTCAAAATCCAAGAAGTTGAGGAATAAAGTTAGTTTGAATTACATCTATGTCACTTCTGATGAGTTGTCTAATTCCACTCTTTCAGAAAGCTCTTCAAGTCTAAATAATAATTATAACAACTCCAATCATCCTCTTTCTGATTCAAAGATGGACTTTTCTTCTATGAATAATATGGGTTCACCTCTTGAGGTAGACTTGGAATCATTTGATTCCGAGGGTCCTATAGGAGAAGCTGTGGGTGATCCTGATGAGCAGGTAGAATCTTACAATAAACCACCACAAGAGATTATCGAAGTCAACCTTCATAGTGGCAAGGTTCTACCTCTTAGGGCAGCACCTCAAGGTAAGGAAAAATAAGTCAATGGTACTAGTGAGTAAGAAGCCCCTCCACAAGATGCTCCACCCATGGATATGCTTGTGGGTGATCAACCCAAAATTGATTATAATGTCCTCGCTCACCTAAGAAAGTTGCCAGCTAAGTTAAGCAAATATGATTCCCTTGTCTTTTCCAAAGAGATGAGGGAATCATTAATCAAGGCTCTTCTTGATCCAGAGATATGCTTAGCTCAGATAACCACTATTGGAAGGGAGGCACATTATTCAAGAGAAGCCTAAGGAGTCGCATTTACATATGAAGACCTTCTTCTGGGGCACATGGAGCACAGCCGTCCCCTCTACATTATAGTGGACATGGGCAGATTCAAACTCTTTAGGATTTTGGTTGATTCAGGTGCATCAGTGAATATTTTGAGTCTAAAGACCCTTGCTTATTTAAATATCAACATCTCTACACTCCGAGAAGATCGAATGATGTTGAGAGGATTCAATGAACAGTGCGAGAGGGCTTTAGGCTCCATAGTGTTACCTTTGGAAATAGGTGACTAGAAGACTAAAGCCAAGTTCTATATAATTAATTCGAATACATCGTTCACTATTTTACTTGGTAGGCCTTGGATACACTAGAACAAGATGATTCCATCCTCTCTTCATCAGTGCATCAAGAATAAAAAATATGGGATCGAATACCATGTCAAAGGAGATGAAAAGTCATTTTCAGTTAGAGAGGTTGAGATATATGAAGATGCGACCTACTATCTTCTTCAAAATACCTTTTTTCATGAACTTGGTCAAATTTCAAATACAAAAGAAAAAGAAAAAGAAAAAAAATAAAATATAAGTAAATGAGAAAAGGACATCAAGGAAAAAGTAGAGTCGCAAGTCACATTCCACCCACAATTCATTCCATCATATGGACATATGGGTATGATGACTCGACCTCCACCGAGGCGGAGAGGTACAGAGGCAGTTCAGAGATGGAAGACCCCCCACGGTTGGCCGTCGGGTTATGTTCAGTTCACGAGTACCCCCCTATTCACATAGACTTGGAATCCACTGGAGGATGAGTCTCATGTGATTAGATACCACAACCCCTCGCAGGTTTCATTGGAGGTGACACTTGATGAGAACAAGATCAGCCTCCAAGCAAAGCATGAATGTATTGAATCAAGATTATGTAAATTGTTAGAGTTGGGAACTTTAGCTCTAACCTCACTTTATTCTCAAAAAGTTGAAGGTTTAGTAGTTAAGGAAGCCCCTACGTCTTCCATGGATGTCAAGTCGAAGAGATTCCAATTGGGATCATCATCCTCAAGTCCAGAAGCTAATGTAAAACTTGAGGATAATTCAAATAAAGATTTAATGGAAATTCCTTTTGATTGGTACTCGCCTTGTCTTCTTAATCTTGCAAAGAAAGGTTTGATCCCTTATACATGGTCTAAGAATAGGTCAGAGTACTTTAAAAAGCTATGGAACAATAAAGGCAGGGATGCACAATCAAGATCAGGATAAGGATTTAGTACAGTGAGTCTAGTCGATGACGATAGTTACTTCTTAGTTGTCACCAATCATCTAGAATTTGATAGGTTCTTCTCAAACCACACTAACTCTTATGAGGAAGTATGTTTAGAAATGTCAGATGATCCATATGATCTACAAATCAAAGATGCACCATCAAAATTTGAAGAAGAATTCCATTCAACAATCGACAAGCTCAAAGAAATCAACCTCGGGAAGATCCATATCACCGCACACAGTTCTTATTGAAGAAGAAAAAAATGACTTAGTTAGCTATTGATTGAGTTTAAGGACTACTTTGCATGGATCTAAAGAAATGCGGATTATCTCACTAGTAGCGGTCCATAAACTAGCAATGACTAACGTTAACCTATCAAGCAAGCTCTAGATGCATGCAATTAGAAATTGAACAATAGATCATTTTGAAGTCAAGAAACTCGATGCTAGTTTCATCGGAAGAAAAATACCTACGGTTAGCGTGTCATGCCTAAAGAAAAGAATGACCAAATTCTCATATACATCGATTTTAGGGACTTAAATAAGGCATGTCCTAAGGATGAATTTCCACTTCCTATACCAGAGTTAATGGTGGACATTGCCACATCTCATGTAGTATTCTCTTCATGGATGGGTCATCTGGCTATAACCAAATCAAGATGGCCCCCGAGGATGAAAGAAACACTACTTTTCAAACCCGTCGAATTATTCAAGGTCATGCCTTTCAACCTTAAAAATGCTGGTGCTACATACCAACGGGCCATGACTCAAATCTTCAATGAACTCATTCATCATCAAGTTGAATGCTATGTTGATGATCTAGTAGTCAAGAGCAAAGAAAAGGGAGAGCATCTCTTTGACTTGAGAGTAGTTTTCAAACGGTTAAGATAAATTAATCTCAAAATGAACCCCCTGAAATGTGCATTCGGAGTAGCTTCAAGAAAGTTCTTTGGGTTTGTTGTCCGACACCGAGGAATAAAAATAGATCCAGAAAAGATCAAAGCTATCTTAGAAATGCCACCCCTTAAGAGTCTATCCCAACTCAAATCATTCCAAGAGTGGTTGGCATATCTAAGGCACTTTATCTCCAATCTATCAGGGAGATGCGACCATTTTTAGCACTTGTCAAAAAGGATGCTAAGTTCAAGTGGGATGATAAGTGCCAACATACTTTTGAAGATATCAAACAATATTTGGTGAAGCCGTTTTAGCGACCCTATCCGGGCCCACTCTCCCGCGCATTAGATGACTCCCTTACGCTTTGTTGAAGCCAATGAAGGAATGAGAATGTTCTTTACTATCTCATTATTTAATCCTTATGAGACTACCCACCTATTGAAAACATTGTCTAGCTTTTTTTCCATCTCAAAAGTTACATATTTCTAAGGTGAACATCGATCTCAAGAATCAATCCACTATAATATCTCATAACATGGCTGACATTATCCAGACGGTTGGCACAATGGTCCATGATTTTGTCATAGTTTGATATTACATTCATACCCTTTTGTGTAGTGAAAGGACAGGCATTGGCAGATTTCCTAGCAACACACTTGCTTCATGCTGATTCTCTGCTTAGTGATGATCTCCCTGACAAACAAATCATGAACTTAGGGGAGGTTAATAATTATTGTTGGGAGATGTATTTTGATGGTGTGGCTTCTTTTAAAAAAGAAGAAGAACCACAATCTACTCTTCCAGGGAAGGCAGGGGTGGGAATAGTTCTCCTAACTCCGGACTGCGATGTGATGAGATTCTCATATCATCTGTCCAATCCATGCACCAACAATGAGGCGTATGAGGCTTTGATTGCAGTTAGTCATTATACTATGTCAGAGCATCAACATCTTTGGGGACTCGTTATCATCAACCAAATCGTTGGTCTATAAAGTCATGAAGCTTAAGCTCCATCATTACCACCTATGGAGTTATTAAAATCCAGTTACCATCTACAAGATTCCTCGAGAGAACACATAGCAGATGCTTTGGCTTGCCAAGGAATTGGCATGTCCGGAAGATGAGTCCATTCCAATAAGAGTCCAAAATAGACAAGTCTTATCCTTTGTTGATGCTAAACTCATCGAGAGGTTTCTCTTGAAGGAGAGGTTGTCGTTGCCAAAAAGGAATAGAAGTTAGATTGGATGCAACCATTCATGGAATATTTAAAAATAGGCAAACTACCTCAACAGAAATCACTAGCACACCTGGTGAAGGAGAGAGCCATTTCTTACACTCGTGGATGACCTTATCAAATGGTCTGATCATATGTTTTGTGGACAAACATAAAGCCCGTAGGATCATGATCGAGGTACACTCAAGCTTATGCGGAGAACATCAATCAGGTCTAAAGATGAAAGCCAAGATAAAGAGACTAGGATACTACTGGCCTTCGATGATTACAGATTGTATGGATGTATTTAGATGCCATCAGTGTTAGGTACACAGTGTGGTCTTACATCAACCACCCAACATTGTCCTCATGGCTATTTGAGTGTTGGGGGACTGATATAGTGGGTGATCCTCCTTCTTCCAAGGGTCACCAGTTCATTCTAGCTGCCACCGACTACTTTTTCAAGTGAGCAAAGGCAATCCCACGTAGAGAGGTCACAACTTAGCATGTGCTCCAACTTTTCAGGAATCATATCGTATATAGGTTCAGGTTGCCTTGATGAATTATATCCGATAATGGTATTGCATTCAAAAGAACCAAGATCGACAGCTTTGCCAAGAGACATGGTATAGATTGGAGATACTCCACTATCTACTATCCCAGGGTGAATGACCTAGCAGAAACATTCAACAAAACTCTCATCCAGATACTAAAGAAGACACTCAATGATAGCAAGCGATAATGGCATGAGCAGCTAGTTGAAAACCTTATGGGCATACCGCACCACATATAGAACCCCAACCCAATCTACCCCATTCTCCTTAGGGTATGGGTCCAAATCCATTCTACCATTAGAAGTTCAGCTCCCATCACTAAGGATAATAATGGGTAGTAAAATCACTACATAGCAGAATACCGGGTTGTAGTTAGAAGAGCTCGAAGGATTGGAGGAGAGACACCTACGGGCATGCCAGAACCTCAAGTTGTACAAAGCCAAGAAGCTCACAACAAGTTGGTCTACCCTAGAGCTTTTCCAGTATGGAGCTTATTTTAGTTCTAAGGAGACCAATTGTTGCCCGTCGAAAGATGGGAGGCAAGTTTGAACCCACTTGGGAAGACCCTTTTGTCATAAAGAAGACCTACCAAAGAGGATCTTATCAACTTATTAATTGTAAAAGGGAACACTCGATGCTTCCAATCAATGGGCTCTATTTGAATAAATATTACCCATAAAATCATGTTTGAAAATAATCTATCATCAAAAAATTCATTTTGATTCATCAAAATATTCTCTTCTTTTGAAGCATTGTTTGGTTGCTTACGAATCTACCACGACGTGTTAAGGATAGGTGTGAGACAACCCAAGAGGCATCCTATCCTTCTTTCACAACGCAAACATATATTAAACACATTTCCCAACACTACTAGAATAGGTGTGAGAGAACCCAAGAGGTATTCTATTTTGACTAGCACAACTAAGTTAGGTGTAAGAGAACCCAAGCGGCATCCTTTCTTGGTGGGATTTCAACTACCATTCATGGCACCATTTCATCAAATTTCTTAGCGTGTTTAGGATAGATGTGAGAGAACCCAAGAGGCATCATATTCCCTTTAAACATGAACACAACAAAAAATACATATCTTTTGTCTCAAGTTATTTTGATATGGGAGCAAGCCCCCTGTGGCACTCACTCATTAGCTGCTCTAGGTCAGACTGACATGCTACCTCATTAGTCTGTCCCTGTCCCCATGGTCATTTGTTGTCTGTGAGTGCCTTATTATTTTGGTAGGCCTCACTGTGCAGCCAGTAAGCTACCTAATTTTGACTTAAAAAAGATGTAAGCCTACATGCTTTCTTCTTGAACTAGCCATCATGCACTGACTAGGTTGAGTACATTGGAGGCTTAGGATAAGGCCCCTAGTGGCTCCTTTCCTCTCGACTACTTTTGAGTTGATATAAGCCCCGCAGTGGCATTCACTCAATAGTCGCCCTAGGTCGGATAGCACCTGTCGAGCTGAAGATAGACTATCCTGACAATCAGTTCTGCTATAAGAAGATGTGAGTCCCTGATGCTTTCTTCCTAGGTTGATTATTAAAAATCGATGGGCACCTTAGTTTGGTTGATGTTCGCTATGCTGACAACAACTCACCCGGTGGATACACAATTCTTGACAGATGTGAGTCCTCGCACTTTCTCCTCAAGTTGGCCACCGAATACCTATAGATATTATCTTCTCCGGGTTTTTGGATAAAGCCCTTAGCGGCCCCTTCCCCTGTTGGTAGGGGTGTGCATTAGACGGTTCAAACCAAAAAACCGAACCGAACCGATGTTAATTGGTCGGTTTGGTTCAGTTTTTATATTCATTATTTGGTTTTTGGTTGAAATTATGGATTAATACGGTTTTATGATTTTGGTTGGTTTCGATTAAACCATTATTATTATAGATTAGGCGGGCCGACTTGACTTTTCTCGTCTGGTCTCCAGTGGTAGAGTCGGATGAGTTGAGTCGATGTTAGAATAATGAGAGGCGCTTGGAGTTGGTGTTCATTCCTCGACTCTTGATGGCGTCTTTATGCCATACACTTCTTGAGGATGGAGAGTCTCGAGTCTCGTAGGGCATAAGGCATTCGGCATTCCAGTTGGGCCTTAGGTGATTTTGAATCTCGACTCGATCTTTTGGGCTTTTTTGGCTTTTCCTATTTGCTCCTTCCTTTTTTTATTTTTTGCTAGCGGATGCGGATAGCGTTAGCCTACATCTGAGGTTACGTGACTTATGTCTTCACTCTTCACGTTCACTCTTCCCATCTGATTTCGAATTTAAGTCTCTTTGATTCTTTGAGAGGTAACAGCCAACAGGTAAGAACTAAATCACATTATCTCAACTCCTCTCTCTTTATCTCTCTCTCTCTCTCTATTCCTTCCTTTGTTGAAATTTTGTTGATGGTTTGAATGTTTGATTCACTGGGTGGCGTGATGGCTGGGTGATTTGGTTTATTGTGAGCTGTGTGAATTGTGATTGTGTCATCACTGTCGTAGTGTCGTGGACTTTATTCTTTGAGAGGTAACAACCAACAGGTAAGAACTAAATCACATTATCTCAACTCCTCTCTCTCTCTCTCTATACTCCTTCCTTTGTTGAAATTTTGTTGATGGTTTGAATGTTTGATTCACTGGGTGGCAGTGATTAGATTCGGTTTGGTTTATTGTGATTTGTGAGCCTGTGTGAATTGTGATTGTGTCGTCGTGGACTTTATTGGTTGTTGATGGTTTAGGGTTTATGCTATCTATCATGTTGGTTCTTGGAAGTCCGGAAGAGCCCTTTTGGAAAAGTTTGAATTTTTTTCTTATTGATAAAGAAAAAAATAGCTAATATGAAGTTTGTGTTTGTCTGCTGCGGTTTACGCTAGTGCTTACTACCTAGTGCCTATGAAGTATGAACATGCTAACAAGTGCTGCGTGGAATTTCATGCTCTTTAGTCTTTACATCATTGGCTCATTCTATCGCATTATAGTATAACATATGATTTGAACTTATCATATCTCTATGCTCAACTCTCAAGGATAATGGTTTTATGCTTCATTCTAGTATGACATGTAGTATGTAGATCAGTAGATGCATGTCTTGGAAAAATAAAGCAAGCCTTATGATATTTTTTTTTATCTTAGTGTTTTTTAAATGCAACTATGCAAGTAATACAAATTAATTTATTGGGATGGCTTTAATAAAAATAATATTGAACGGTAATGTTGAGAAATGTGACATTATATTATAATATTTGGGATGAATTGCTAGATGGATGATTGAGCTGATTGAGCATTACAATTTGTTAACATGATTCACATGAATTAACATTGTTCAATTATACGATTCATGTCTTTTTTCTTCTCAATATTGTAGCATCCAAGCGTTCTTTAATTGAAGTAAGTTTTGTTGATGTAATTTATTAAAGCATGCTTTTTTTAATTCTTTTTAATTTATTTAATTTTTTTTTATTCTAAGTAGAAACATGTTTCAAGTTGGAGATAGTTCAAACATAGTTCCTCAGAGCTATGACCGATTATTGACAAGTTCAACTTACAGAATGCTAGTGTCGTGATGAAAACTAATTTCAAAAAAAGAAAAGCTCCTAGACCTAGATTTGAAGTTTGGGATCACTTTGTGAGGTATACCAATGAGGAAGGAGAAAAAATGAGTAAGTATAATTATTGTGAGAAATCATATCACAGTGATCCAAAGATTAATGACACTTCAAACTTAAGGGCACATCTTTCTTTGTGTCAGAAGAATCCTATTAAAAATGAACCAAATCAAACTAAACTTGCATTTCAATTTAGTGGTAAAGGTGAGGAGCATTGCAAGTCTTAAGGCATGGAGATTTGACCAAGAAAATGTAAGGAAAGCTTTAGCAATGATGATTATTGCGATGAATTACCTTTCAAGCATGTAGAAGGTTGGGGTTTAAACATTTCATGTCTTATTGTCCAATATTTCAAATACCTTCACGGTGGACATTGACACATGATTGCTTTAAATTTTATCAGGATGAGAGAGCAATTTTAAAAAATCTTTTCAAAAAGTCATGCCACATAGTTTGTACTCGATACTTGGACATCAATTCGAATTAACTATATGTGTATCCGCACATTTTATTGATGATGATTGGAAACTCAATAAAAGAGTTATAAACTTTGTCCAATCTATAGTCATAGGGGAGAATGCGGTCAACAAGTTGAGAAGTGTCTTGTAGATTGGGGATTGAAGCAATTTTCTTTGATTGATAATGCAAGTTCTAATAATGGCATCATCGCACCTACAAAAAAAATTTGGCAAAAGGGAGGTAGTATTCTAGATGGGCTTCTTACATATGAGATGCATAGCTCACATTAAATTGCAAGATGGCACGAAGAGATATCTCATCATGTTCAAGAGCGGTAAGATATATTCATCAATCACCGCAAGGTTCTGAAAAGAATGCATTGAAATTGAAAAATTAAAACTAAAAGTATATTATGCTTAGATGTTCCTACAAGATGGAATTCCACATTTTAATGTTAAGTGTGATTAAGTTGGAGAGAGCTTTTGAAAGGTATGAGGAGATTGATACTCAATTTAAATCCAACTGAGAAGGATGATGATGAAAGTCATATTGTAAATGATGTTTTAAGTGATGATGATTGGAATAATGTTAGAAGACTGCTCCCTTTCTTGGAAAAATTGTATGAACTCACTTTAAGAATTTTTGGTTCTTTGTATGTGACATCAAATACTTTTTTTTTCATGAAATTGCAGAAGTTCTTTGTCTACTTCAAAGTTGGCAAATGGATGGTGATCAAAATGTGTGAAGTATGGCTTCCAAAATGATGACAAAATTTGCTAAATATTTGCCATAGAAAAATGAATTTGAATATATATCTTTGTTGTTTTAGATCACCGCTTCAAGCTTAGTTATGTAGAGTTCTTTATGGATATGTATGAAGGACGATGGCGCTCTAGCATAACTTATTAGGTCATCATGGTATGATATGTTTCATGATTACAAAATAAAAGTTCTTGGTGAAAGCCAAATAGGAAGTGGTCTCCATGAGAAACAAAATTTTTTTGAAGGGTCTAGTATTTTACAACTGCAATCTTCTAGGACAAGATATTCAATGATAGAGAAATTCAAAAGATCTAATTTTAGAAAGGATGATGTAGATAACAAATTAGGTCTAAATAAGTATTTGGCTGAGGAGTCTGAAGTGATGACTGATCAGTTTGATATTTTAAATTGGTGGAAGGTTAATGCACCAAGATTTCCTATTCTCTCATACATGGCTCGTGATATTTTAGCTGTTCCAATTTCAAAGCTGTTTCGCTTTTGTACAGTGGTGTATTCTTGATGCATTTAGAAGTTCATTATCCCCAAAGATTGCACAAGCTCTAATATGTGCAGATTGGATCGCACAAAATGTGTAAATCCAGTAAATGTGGAAGAAAATATTAATGACATTGACAAATTTGATGAAGGTATTATTTATTATGAAATTTACAATGATTTTTTTTTAATTAGAAATTTAGAATAAATGAATAATTAATGATTTATTTGTTTCTGATTTAGCAAACTTAACAAGTGAAACTCAAACTTCTTGGCTTGGATTGATGAGGATTGCGGAATCGATTACTAATTCCAATATGGGATATAGTCTTGAGACTTTTAGATTTCAAATTTTCATTGGTCTAATGGTCTCCCTTTATCTTATGTTTTGCTTTTTTTTGCTTACATTTCTTATATCTTCTTTGTTGGATTGTAGTTTTGGTTTGGCTGTTAGTTTTATCTTAAGGTTTTCAATACAAATAGGCTTTTTTTAGGGTTTAGGGGCAATGATAGCAATGATGAAATGATCAATGTATACATCGGTGACTTTTTTTTGGTGTTATTGCCCTCTTAAGTCTTAAAGGCTTAAAGGCGGCAATTTCTCAAAATTATTGATGCCCGTGTGTATATATGGTGATCATATTTTTCAGATATTACACTTGAATCTTGATAATAAAAGATATTTTTATAGCTGATCTTGAGCCCCAAAATCCAAATTACAAATATAAGTATATATTATTTATTCTTGTAGACTTTTGGGAAACAGGATGTTGGATGACACTAAATATTTACATTGCTAAATGGGGAGTCAGAGTCTCTCATGTATTAGCTCATGAGCTAATGTGGATACAGGTGATTCATTGTAATAATGGAATTTGAAACTCTCAATTTTACATAGAGGCTCAGTCTTTGAAGTATCTGATCTAACTTTGATTTGTTTTCATATATGCAAGAATCTTTATAGCTTGGTGTTTTCCTGGCTAGTTGTCTTTTACTCTTGGCTCTATTAGACATGTATATTTATTGTTGTGAAGCTGCTGGTCTATTTTCCCTTGATTTGAAGGATTTAATTCTATATTTTTTTTCCCCTTTATTTCATGCAGTAATGGTCTGCCAACATTACCCTCTGTCGGGTTCAATATTTGGTTTGCTATTTTGGCTACTAGATGAATGGTCTTTCAAGTTTTTATCTTCAGCACTCAGCAGGCTAACTATTGCGGTTGGTTTTTTGACTGGTCTTTTCTTTTGTTGTTTACTCTGTGGTTAACCATATTATCTATGCCTTTGCTGTATGGGTATATCTGTTATTTCATTTCCCTCTTGGATCTTTTAGACTTGTGCAATTATTGTTGTGATCATGCTATTATCAAGGTGATTGTTAACATCTGTATTGTGACCACGACTCTCCTCTTTTGATTTTCACGGCCAAGAGGTTTCATTTGGGTAGGGATTTTTTTTACTTATATGTTGAATGAGTTTTTGGATTAATATGTCCAAATTTGATATTGTGTTTGGATAATTAGATTCATGCCTGGCCTTTTGTTCTGATGATTTCCATGTGGTTAACCTCATTATCTGAGGCTATGCTGTATGGATTTACCTCATTGTTAACTTAATTGTTAACTTCATGTATATTGCTTCAATCCCCTAATATACATGTAATAATAGAATTACTGGTTTACCTGCTGGTTTACATGATATTATCAAGGTGATTGCTTCAATCCGTAAAGTAATATCTTCAATCCGCAAGAAACCTAGTTGTGGTACATGTATATTTACCTGCTAGTATTAATAAGGTGGATGTGGCTAAGATGTTTCATCCGGTAGGGATGTTATTAGTTGTGCATTATGTTGGCATTTGTTGGTGATACTTATCTTATATGGGATTGCTACTTGTTTGCCAATCTTCGGGACAGACCACCAAAATTTTCAAGCTGAGTCCCTGACTTACGGCACTTAGCACTTGCCCGTCTTGTTTGCTAATACAGGTTCATGAAGGCCTTTGCTCATTTTTCAGAACAGTGAACAATAATTGACTAATTGCTTAAAAATTATTCTTTTTCAGGCTGTCTATGAATGCTTGAAGGAATAAACTGAACATTGCAAGGAAGACGGAGATGAAGATTGAAGATATTACTTTACATGAACAACCTATAGAAAGTGTCAAAGTGGCCTAACATTTGATTTCGCTTGATACAATTGAATTATGTTGTACACTTGTACTATTTTTTTCTCTTTCTTTGTTAATTGTTTATAATTTTTATTTGTACATTACATATTTACATTCATAAATTGTATCAATATGAAAAACTATTTACATTATACATTACATATTTACATTGTATCAATATGTATACATGTAGTTTAGTAACTTTAGTTAATAAAATTTTTTTATTATTTGTTTCATTGTTTGTTAACTTTAAAATTCTTTTTTTTTAATATGTCTCTATGATTCGGTTTAGGAAAAACCGAACCGAATAAACCGAACTATAATTCGATTTATTTGGTTCGATTTATATGATTTTTTTGGGCTAATTTGGTCGGTTCGATTTTTTCAAAATAACGGTTTGGTTTATTCGGTTGGATCAAAACCCAAACCGAATAAGCCAAACCGACCGAATGCTCACCCCTACCTGTTGGCACTCTATTTGGATCATGTCCTTTATAACCCCATTTAGACACTACCTGGGCTACTCTTGGATTGGACAATCCCACTTTCCTAGTAGCCACCCCTGTGGTTGGAGAATTTGTTCAGCAAATGCATAGGTTCTCCCTTGGTTCAGTAAATTTGAGATATGTCTAGTCTAATATATGCTCTTTCTCAGTATGATCCTTCGCAAACCAATAGGGTCCACGATAAAAATAATAATTAAATAAAATAAACAAATTATTCGCTTGTGGATTAGGAAATCAAGCCCCAAGCAGCCCCTTACCCAAGTAGGCATCCTATCTTCAAGGCAGTGTCAGCATAACTCCCTATAGGAATAGCCTAACTACTCTTGAGTAGAGATAAGTCCCTAGGTCAGCACTCTCTCAATAGTCTCCCTTAAGTTGGGTTCATTCTATTTGCCATAAATAGGTTACCCTGTCAGCCATTTCACTTTAGAAGATATAAGTCTAATATGCATTCTTTCTAGCATGGCTATCACAAATCGATGGGCAGCCCTAAGTCGGGTTGACATGTTACCTCGCTAATGTGTCACCCCAGTGGTCTCTTATTCAGGAAAGATGTGAGTCCCTGAGCTTTCTTCCCTGAATTAACCATTGCAAATCAAAAGGCACTCATTTGGTTGGATAGTTCTCCCCTCGGCTGGGAAATTATTCCCTTTGGACTGGTAAATATGAGGTTAGGCCAAGGCCAATGTGCCTCCTACTCAGTGTAGTCCATCATAAACTAATGGAATCCATCAGATATAATTAAAAAAAATGAAATTAACTTTGACTATCTTTGAGTTGATTTAAGTCTCTAGTGAATTCACTCAGTAGTCAACCCTAGGTCGGGTTGGCATGTTACCTTGCTAATATGTCACCTCAGCATTCTTTTGCAGTGGAAGAAGTGAGTCCCCATGCTTTCTTCCTTGAATTGACCACTGCAAACTGAAAGGCAGCCCCTTTGGATGAGTAGTCCTACCATGTGGCTGGCTGACTACTGCTTTGGATTGGTAAAGCTGAGATAGGTCTAGGCTGATATAAGCTCCTTCTCAGTATGATCCATCGCAAATCGATAGGGTCCATCTCAAGAATTTAAAACAACAAATAAAACAAATCCAACCCTCCTCCCAAGTGGAGTCAAACCAAATTAAACAAACAAATCAATCTGCTTCTCCTCAGTGAGATGCAAATCTTCCTGATTCTCCCAGTGGAATTAACTCAATCCAACTCGAACTTCCTCCCCTAGTGGAGGGTTTACATTTTCTATCCCCAACAGATCCTGAATCCTAATCCCTCAGCGGATTTCATAACCTCTTGTCCCAAGTGGATGACTCGAACTTGCTCCCCTAGTGGAAGTTCATATTTTCATCCTGAGTGGAGTACTAAATCAACAAATCAAATCAATTTTCTCACCACTGAGACACAAATCAAATCAAACCTCTTATTCCTGGTGGATGACCCAAACCTTTTCCCCTAGTGGATTCCTCCTTCACTCTCTTATGTATCTAACATGAGTAGAATCACATTGCACTAAGCTCTTGATTCCTTCTACACCTCTAGTTTGGGAGTAGATCATTTCTATTAGTGCTTATGATTGTTCGACATTGTTTATCATCTTGATCAACGCCAATATGTGTGATATGCCTTGTCAATCACACCACAACTATTGGGCGCCCTTTGTTGACCTCACTTTTGGAGTGAGCTTTCAACTTATTCATCCTAGGCACAAGGACTCCTCTAGACATTAAGATTTACTTAGTCTTAAGACACTTCTAGTGATTACATGAACACTTAACCAAATCCTAGAGATTTAGAAGAGGTAGCCATAGGAATGGGTTATACCTTAGGGGGTATTAGGAAAACTTGCCGACCCTTTTAGCTTGAACCAAATACTTACTTCCTTCTTTCAAGTCAACTTCAAATTCAAATCAACTTCAGATTCAAATCAACTCTAAATTAAAATCAATCTCAAATTCAAATCAACTTCAAATTCAAATCAATTCCAAATTCAATTTCAATTCCAAATTCAAATCAATTCCAAATTCAAACCAATTCAAATCCAAATCATCAATCAATTCCAAATCAAATTATTAAAACCTATGATTGAATTCAAATCCCAAAATCTTTCCTAAGCCCTTTCATTTGATCTTATGGACTTAGCCCAAATTTCAAATTCGAATCACTCCAAATTCAAAAGGCTTTCTCATAACCCATTTATATTCTCATTTATATTCACAAATATAAATGAAATATAAATTCAAATTATCAAAACAAATTCAAAACCCAAATCCAAATCAAACCAAAATCCAACTTGTGCCTTTTCATGTCAAAGTCTTGAACTTAACCAAATCAAACTCAAGTCATTCCAAACCCTTGGATTTTCTTCATGATTCAATCAACCCTTCAATCACAAACCAAATATAAACACAAACTTCAATCATCGAATCAAAATCAAGCTAACCCAAGTCATATTTACCCTTTTGACTTGAAATTGTCAAATGAATCAAAACTCATTTGACTCCAAATCACTTGCAAATTCACAAGTCCATATGTGAGTTCAACTAAACTTGAATCAAGCCTTGATCAAGCTAATTGAACCACTTAAGATCACTTGACCCAATTCTAATCCAACCCAAATTGGATTGAACTAAGCCCACCTAAGCCTCACATTATGAGCAACAATCATCCTAGGATGATCAATAACCCAAATTGGGTCAAACCAAGTCAAACTTAGCCTTTGACCAAGTCAACACTTAACCCATATGAACCCAAACTAGCTAAATTACAATCTAAAACAAATTTATTGCAACCAATGGCTCTAGTTCACTCCAAATTGATTATTGAACTTGACCAAAGCCTCAATTAAACCTAATTTGACCAATTGGTCAACCTAACCCAACTTAGCCCAATATAACCTTAAGGGTCAAATCAACATAAAACCCAATCAAATTCAAATTGAACTTAACCAAAGCCAACAATATATTCCAAATGATCAACCAAACCCAGCCATGATTTCAAATTCAATTGGGTCAAATTGGTCAACTTAGCCCAAATTTAACCTTAAGGATCAAATTGGCCAAAATCCAAATTAAATTCAAATTAAACCAAATTGATTGAAACCAATTGAACCAATGCAATCCAAATGGTTATTTGACTTTGACCTAACTCTTGGTTTGACCCAATTTGACCACTTGGTCAACCTAACCCATTTTGACCCAATTTGACCCAAATGGGTCAAATTAACCCAAATTAAACCAAATGAACTTCAAATGACATGAAATTTGGTCCAACTTACTTTTGAATCATTTCAAATCTGCTCAAATCAAATTCAATGCCAAATGACTACTTTGCCCATGCGTCAAGGGCATCCCATGAGAAAAGACACTTGCCCAAGTGGTCATTTCTCTTCCTTGGGCACTTAGCGCTCATACATTGGTCCACATAGGCACCAATGACACTAATTTTCTAACCCAAGGAGCAGTTGGGGCAGCCATGACTCATGGTGAGGTGAAATCACCTCACTTCTCCCATTGGAACACTTCGCATGAAGGACTCTCACCTCCCCTTTGCTAGGACACCTATTTGTCCTTCATGGCAGCCGCTTTCCATGCCTTAGCCAACCAAAATGAGCCACCTGATTTTCTTCCATTCCCAACCACCCCAAGCCAAATGATAATATTTTGGAGCCAAAAATTCAAAAACTAAAGAGAATTTCGGCCACTTTTCAAACCAAGGTATTAGAGGCTGAAGAACTCATCCATTCCCCTCATTCTCCTTCTCCTAGAGCTTCCAAACCCATTAGCTATCATCCCCACTTCATTTTGGAGAGAAATACACCAAAACTAAGTGGATTTCGATGAGAAAATGATAATTACAGGTGGAAACTTTGTTGCAACGTGAAGGCGAAGATCTAAGCTCATTCCAAGGCCTCTTCTCCCATTCAACAGCATGCTCAGGTCATCACCACCATCGAAAATCATCCCCGGTGAGGTAACTTTCAAAAACCATCGTCGGCCTTAGGATCCTTCATTTGTGATATTATTTTACGTGATTTTAGAAATTTATCCTAGATAATCTTACATTTTTATTTTATATCATTCTAATTAGAAAATAGAAGTTTTCTGGTGTGAATCAACGTAAAAATGAGTCCATTTTGACAAGTTTTCACTTAGAATTTCTCATTTTTTTCCCAAAACCCTTGATTTTTACTATTCCCGTCGGCTGGATAGCAGCAACCATCCAATCCTGAGGTTTGCACTATCGGACGGCTCAGATCATGCGCCGATCACACGATCCTAACCTTCTGATCAACAGATGTGATCTGTGATCTAACGGTCCGGATCAAACCCCGCATCATGATCATTGTGCATGCACAATTTTCGCCACTATGCGATGATGGCGACGGTGCGATGGCACCACATGCCATGCGGCCCGACATCAATTATGGTGCCATGTTACGCGTTAGCCGGCGCTGCTGTCGACCGTTAAGTGGAGAAATTGGATTTTTTGATCTTAAAAAATTACTTAAATCACCTAAAATTTCAAAAATTCATAGAAAATAAAATACTTAATAAAAAATTGCAAATAAGAGCTTATTGGATTCATCTTACTAAGAGGAGTCCAACAAACCCAAAATCCCCAAATTTTACTGAATATTTTGAGCTTAATTTGAGTTTTAGTAAAAAAAAAAATTTTATTAATTAAACAAAAAATATATGCGAGATTAAGTTGAAATTTTTACAGATTAAAATTGAAGTTAAAATACACTTACCATAAAAATTTCAAGTCAAAAGGACCTTTGGATTAGAAGATATTGAATTTTGAGTTTCAAATAATTTATTTTAATGAAATAAATTAACAGACTTAAAACAAAATCACTTAAATCAACTGAAACTTTTTTAAATTCATAGCTAATTATAGAAAAATTTTAAAAGTACAAACTCAGGTTCATTTTAAAGATATTTTAGAGAAGAATTTAGGAAAATTATTATTGATTGATCTTGAACAGTGAATTTGGCTTAATTAAGGCTTAATTAGAAATATAATTAGCCTAATTACTCCCTAATTAACCATCCAATTAATCTCAAACTTTTTGTGTATATTTATGGGGATGACTTCTACCTCCCCTATTTTTTCTGAGATTTTATTGTTTGCTTAATTAGATAAATCAATGGATTAAGCCTTAATCACCTTCTTAATATAATTAGTGATAATTAAGCAAATGAACAGTAAATTAGTCAATCAATCATGCTTGTTAACCTCTGTTAATAATGATGAAGTCCAGGGAAATGGATTGGGAATCCCTCTTCCAATCTTTTGTTTAAGTCTTCTCTAATCCCTATTAAATAATTAATTAATTAACACCTCTTAATTAATTAATCAACAAAATTAATCAAAACCCAAATCATAGCTAAACCTTAATCAATTAATTGAAAGGATTTAGGGATTGAGACGTAGGCTCTCTTCTTTGTCTCTTTCTCTAAGCCCATCTCACTTTAGTTAGCTAAGGCTAATTCAAATTTAATTAACTAATTAATGAACTTAATTAATCCATTGAATCTATTTCTCTAATCTAATCTTGGGTAGCTCTTCGGGTGTTCAATAACCCAAAGTAAGAGATAATGAAATTATGGTTAGCTCACATGTGTGAGAAAACCATAAGAGTAATTAGGTGAGCTCCTTAAGATTAATTAATTAATCATTTATAAGCTAATTGCATTAGGCACCTTTCATTTCTAAGGAGCATTGCAAATTTAATTTTCTTATGGTTGCATATCATATTAGCTCATAATTGTTTAATCAATTAACTTAAGATGATATATGTAAGGTTTAATTAATTCATTTAATTCATACCTTAACCTAATTAAGCCATAAAATCAACTTAATTGCCATCTCATTAAAACAAAATTAACCTACACATGGGGAATCAGATTATGACCAGCAAACCTCTCTCATTTCACTTAACTCAAATCAAACATAAAGATAAAATATCCTTAAAAGAACTTTGGTTTGTTTTAAATAGCTTTATCTAGTATGATTGTCCTTAGGAATTAAATGAGATGAATGAAATTTTGTGTTTATTTTCATTTACTTCTTTCCCTATCATGCTAAATGTTGCTTGTCATATGTAATCATACATGCATTCTTTTCAAAATTAACAAAAATTGAAATGATTTATTTTATGTCAAATTGCATGTGTTGGTTTAAATTAAATATGTGTGGCTATTATCACTATTAAATACAAATCTATGTTCCAAAAACATATGAATCAATATGTGGAGTGATATTAATTACAAATACCTATAAGTTGCATGTGTTGGTATTATAGAATATGCAATGTAAAGTCCTCTTTCCTTACCTTATATAGACTCATATGGGATTCACAAATATATAGTTCATTTGAAAAGAACATAACATTTGTCTAAATCTATCCCCATGTATCTCTATGTTAGGATTTAGGAAGAATTTCACATCATATATATAAATCATGTAATCAAACCAATATGGTTGTTTGCATTGTTTCCTATTCTTGTAGTTTCTTTTTGCACATTCATTTGTATTTGAGAAAAGTGATATATTAGTTTAGACACCCCGAGGCTGCGAGGCTTTAATTAGCCCAAAGTAGGACTCGTGCCTTATGCCCCTGGTGTAGAACAATGGCGTCGTACTCACTTATAACTCTTATACAAGTGTATGTGTGATATGACTGATGAATAGAAAGCATGAATCAAATAAATCAAAAATATAATTTTTCCATGGATTTTTCATCCTTATGATTATTTCTACACTCATATGTATCTAAGCAAAGTGTTATATTAGTCTTGTCATCCCGGGGCTGCGAGGCTTTAATTAGCCTTAAGTAGAACTTGCGCCTTATGCCCTTGGTATAGAATAATGGTGTCGTACTCACTTAAAGATTTTATACATTTAAATGTGCATGTAATTAATGGATGAAAACCCCATTTTCTACAAAAGACATGTATTCATGATTCAATCAAAATGGAATATTTAAACCATAATTATACTCTGTTGCATTCATCATTCAAGTATATTAGAAATCTAAATTGCATGTATAGATATGCTTAGAATTTATCCATGTGCTTGATATGCATGAGGGAAAGAAGTAAATGTATATGTGTATGTGATAATAATTCCTCTCAATTAATCTTGAGATGTCTCTCTTATTTAATAAGTTATTTAAACTAAGCCTAAACTTAGGATTAATTAAAATATATAATAAGTCATTCACTAAAATAAATTCACTAATTAACTTGCTTTAAAAATGACTTAAGATAGGGATGGAAGAGAGATTCTCTCTCTTTCTTCTCTTTATAACACTTAGTTGTTAAGTGTAAGCCAAATGAAATGAAAGAAAACACTAATTAAAACTTGCAAATTAAATGAGCAACTTAAAGTGAAACCACCCTTTTTAAATTAAATCCCTCACACTTAGCAAATTATAACTCTAAATCCTAGCTAGGACATGTTACGCAAGCTTTAAATCACACATATTAGATTAAATCACCACATCTAGCTTTATGTTAGGGCGATGCATGGTTTGATGTATGTTTTATTTTTTGATGTATTATTTTAGACCGATGTATACGATCTTAGTCTAATCATTATCTTCTGTAGGGGATTATACTTAAGGAGCATTGCTATAAAAATACAAATGCTTTTGTTGTGCAAGTTGCTTATGCCCCTAAGCATAATCCAAAAATAGGCCAGGTGGAATTGGTTACCCATGTGTGGGGTGCTAAGTCTAAATTATTCATATACATGCTTGAGATTGTATGGTGTGATTAGCTAATCTCTATTTTGTAGGTTTTACTTCGATTTACTTTTCCCATTTTCATGTAATTTTTTTAATTAGGATTTGGAATGAATGTTATGGGGGATTAGGATGAACATTGGTCATAAGACTGTGTCTTATGTACCATGTGAAGCCTTTGAAGCAACCACCTTCCAACCAACCAAAAGAAGAAAGAAGAAAGAAGAAAGAAGAAAGAAGAAATGAAGAATGAAGAATGAAGACCCCCATAACATGAATTCGTTATTGAACGTAATTAATTCATTTGTAATCTGGGTTGTATAAGGGTAGAGCCCGACCACAATTGACCTTTTATTCTTTTGCGCTTGCTTTATAAAATTGTTTGATGTTTGTTTAACTTATGCATTAAGATGGCATATTTTTCCTAGTTTCTTCCTTACTTTGTTGAATGGCCTGGATGTGATTAGGATCTTAAGGAAAAATAAATTTTCTATCCAAATAATAAATTCAAAATTAAAATTAAATAACTCATAACCTCACCTAAAGCCTAGGATGTAAAATCAAGATAAAAGATTTAGCAACCCCTTAACTGGATGTTGTATGTTTCACATCATGCATATAAAATCATCTTGCTTCACTCTTGCTTATGGAGGGCTTCCACCTTCGCCAAAGAACATGGCTTGACCTTTGAGAGCAGTGGTGGAAACACACCTCCTTCTTACTGATTTTGGCACATAACCAATTTCTCAAGCATTAGGCATATGAATCCCATAGCTTGTGTAAAATTAATTATCCAAAAATAAAAATAAACTTAACAAAATTTGCATTAGACTAAGTCATGAGTTCATGCCCTACATGATCTAGTCTCTCAGGGAGTGAGTTTAAGGACTTAGCCACTTTTTTAAATAAATAATAACCTAGCTATCTTGTAAAAGCATATGACTTGCCTAATTGTATTTAAAATCGTAGGAGGAGTTAGTTGGCGGCCACCCCCAAGCGGTTGTAAGTCTAAATAGTCGGGTGGTTTATCCTCTCTTGTGGAGGTAAACCATATACTCTTTATTTTCTTAGATTTAAGTCATGCTTTGGCCCTCGCCAAAACTCCCTAGATTTAAGATCTGAGGTTACTTCTACCATTTGGGGGGATACAAGCATAAATCCTCACCTCTTAGGCATTTTCATGATCTTGTGTTGTGAAATTGTAAGCCTTAAATTTCTAATAAAAATTCAACTCAAGCAAATCAAAAATATAAAGTCCAATCATAGGATAGTCTGGGATGCTTAGTAGGCTTCCTAGTATCATGAGCATCCCCTACTCATCTTCCTCTTATTTTCGATAATAACTCCCTCCTCTTGATCAATCCCACTTGAGCTTTCAAAAATAACCAATTGATTGATAGTCCTATCTTTGAAATCTTTGGAGACAATGATCATTTACCTTAATCGAGAGTATTCTTAAGGAATCTCATTCCTTAAGATATAATTAACTATGGGGGCTTGCCAAACTTAATGAACCCGGTTTAAAATAAACCCTACTATCTCTATGTAAAGTAGGGAAAGAATCTCTGGTACATGCGAAGACCCATTATCTTTTGGAGTCCTTATTAAGTGATTAGGTCCATTGTAGGATGGTGACTTCTATCTTTCGAGATAGTATACTATTCCTCAATGTTGTACCCAATCACCCTAATAAGAACATTTGTGGATCTACATGGTGTCCAAACGAAAAGTATATTTCTATATTTATTTTATTCACATAAATTAAAGATGAAAGTATATAAGAAATTTTCACCACAGTAAACACATGGCTTCATTCACCCTAATTAATTCCTAAGGATAATCATATAAAATAATATCATTTAAAATGAATCAAAATTTCTTAAGGAGATTTTTATCTTTGATTTGATTTGACTTAAGAAATATGAGAAGGGTTTTCCAGTCTTAACCCATTCCCCCATGTGTGAATTGGCTTGGTTTAATTTAGAACAATTAGGTTGATTTTATATTTTGATTAGGTTAAGGTATGAATTAAATCCATTAATTACCCCTTACCTATACCACTTTAACATAATAATCTAAGTAATTATGAGCCAAAATATGATATGCAACCACACGAAAATTAAATCAGCAATGTACCTAAGAAATGAAGGGGTCTAATGCAATTGGCTCATAATTATTGGTTAATTAAGCTAAAGGGTTTGATTAAGTACTTTTATAACCCTCCTACACATGTAGTTTGATTATAATTTCCTTTGGAATTCTTTTAGGTTATTGAACACCTAAGAATCTACCCAAGAATTGAATTATTGAGTTCTCGAATGATTTAGTTTTGAGTTTGATTAATTAAATTATTTAAGGAAGTGATTAAGCTATTAATTAGTTGCAAATTAATTAAGCGTTATCCAAATGAAATAAACTTAGGAGAAAAGATTGGAGAAGAGTTCCTAATCTCATTCCCTATATCCATTCACTATTTCATAATGATTATCCAACTTTATTAATGAATTCATTACTGTTTAACATGCTAATCACTCATTTAATTAATTAAGAAATTGATTAAGAATGGAACAAGCAATTCTCCTAACTAATCAAGCAATAAATTTCAAGAAAATCATGGGAGGCAGAGGTCATTCCATTAATCTATTTTAGAAAGTTTGAAATTAATTGTTGGAGTAATTAGAGAGTAATTAGCTTAATTATATTTTCAATAAAACTTACATTGAGTCAAAATCACTACTCAAAATTAATTAATTTTAATTTCCAATTATTCTCCTCTGAATTACCTTTAAAATGAATATTTATTTATATTTTTTGGATTTTTCTATAATTAGTTATTAATTTTGGAAGTTTCATCATTAAAATCATATTAATTAAGCCTAATTAAACACCTAATCCCATCAGGTCACATGGCGGCTGACGCGGCGCACTTTCCACGTGGCGTGATGGGATTGGTTATTTAAGTTATCATATCCATCGGCTGAGTTAGCTGGCGGCGGACGTGCTTTCTCTATGGGCTGTCTGATATATGATCGGAGGGTCGAGATTAATCCTGCAATTTAGGCTAAGACTTACAGTGAATCTAGCGTGATCTGATCACAACCGTCCATTCCAATCACACAGAATAGTCGGCGTATGATCCTTCTCCTTCACGAGAATGATCATTCATCTTTTCTCATTCAATTCGAGATCACCTGAGCTCGGATTGGGATCAAAATGATCCCACACCTTCGGAAAGAGGGGGATGCATATCCAACGATCAAGATTTCATGGGATGACAATTCCCTTCGAAAAAGACCAACTAAAAATTCCCTATAGCAACAATTTCGAATAATTACCTCACTGTAGGCTATTACCGATGCTTCCAATGGAGGAGGTAGCTTCGTCTAATAGAGATGATGCCATGTTGAAGAAATCTGATCTTGATTTGAAGTGGTTTGCTCGGTCGACCAACCTCCTCTTCAATGGCGATCGATCTTGATCGAAGTGGCACTTCCCGTTGCTTAGAGGCTTGGGAAATGGTTTGATTGAGCTCGATGAGGTGTGGTGAGAGTGTGGGTAAAAGGAATTTAGGTTTGGTGAAGTGAGGAGAAAGTATTGTTCGGAATGGGGCTGCACTATTTTTGGCTTTGCATGCATAGGAAAAATGTCAATCGAGGGAGCTTTGGGAGACCTTGGGAAAGCTCTATGAGGGTTCAAAAATGCTTCTTGAGCTCTGAGGAATGAATCTCCCTCTGTTTGAGTGAGAATGAGGGGGATATTTCTCCCCTCCTTGGATCGGATGGTGGATGGTTGATTTGCCATTTTGGCTCAGTGGCTTGGATTGGCTGATTGGTTTGAGTTGAAAAACAACCCACATGGGTCATTTTCGGTGGAGGAGTGATGGAGAGTGGCTGCCCATGTGATTGGTGAGTGAATTTGGTGAGCCAAGTGTTTAAGGGTGATTAGGGAGGTCAGTTTTGCCTCCCTCTGGGTCATGGCTAACCCAAGCTCATTGGCAAATGTTCACCACCCTCCTTGGTGCCCATGTGGACCAATAGTTGGGTGGCAAGTGGCCTTTGGAAATGAATGGCCAAATTCCAAGTGAATTTGGTCATGGAATACCCATTGACCCAAGGGAAAAATGGTCATTTGGCTATGAGTTTGATTTGGGCAGATTTAAAATGATTTAAAAATGGGTTGGGCCAAATTTCAAGTGATTTGGAGTTCATTTGATTTGATTTCACTCAATTTGACCCATTTGGGTCAAGTTGGGTCAAATTGGGTCAAACCATGGGTTAGGTCAAGTTCAAATGATCATTTGGAGCCTGTGGGTATCATTAGTTTGGTTTAGATTTGGTTTTGGTTCATTTAGGTTCATTTGGGTCAAATGGGTCAAGTTGACCAATTTGACCCATTTGATCCAATTGGGTTAGGTCATGGGTTGGTTTATGCTTGTTTGATCAATTGAAATATATTGCAAACTTTGGTTTCAATCAATTCTGATTTGGTTTGATTTCAAGTTCATTTGACCTTTTGGGTCAAGTTGGGTTCATGGTGAATTGAGCTAGGTTGGGTATAATTGGTCAATTGAAGCTTTGGTCAAGTTCAATAATCAATTTGGAATGAATTTGACTCATTAATTATAATCAATTTGGCTTAGATCAAGATTAGACCCATTTTGGCTTTTTAGGTCAATTTGGGTCAACTTGGGCTAGGAGGGCTAATTGGGTTTGGTTTAGCTCAAGTGAGGGCTTTGTCATGTTTAATAATTGATTATGGATTAGTTTAGATCAATGATTTCAATTAATTTAGCTCGTACTAAATTTTGGCTTGTTTAGGTATCATTTGGGCCAAGTGTTGACTTGGTCAAAAGCTAGGTTTGACTTGGTTTGACCCAATTTGAGTGATTGATTACTCTAGGATGATTGTTGATCACAATGTGAGGCTTGCATGGCCTTAGTTAAATCCAATTTGGGTTAGATTAGAACTTAGCTCAAAAAGGACTTTTAGGTCACTTTAGGTCAAGTGAGCCTAAATGGGTCATTTGACATGATCAAGGCTTGATTCAAGTTTGGTTGAACTCACATATGGACTTATGATAGAAATATAAATCCAATTACAAGTGGCTTGGAGTCAAATGGGTTTTGGTTCATTTGATAATTTCAAGTTAAAAGGATGAACATGAGTTTGACTTGGGTTAGTTTGATTTTGGCTTGGTAATTGTAGTTTATGTATATATTTGAGCATGTGATTAAATGAGTGATTGTTTGAAGAGAAAATCCAAGGGTTTGGATTGATTTGAGAAAGATTTGGCTAAATCTAAGAAATTGGCTTAAAGGATATAAATTGGGTTTGGATTTGAGTTTTGAATTTATATTGATTTTATTTGTCCATTTGAATTTATATTTCATTTATATTTGTGAAGATAAATGAGAATATAAATGATCCATGAGAGAATCATGTAAATTTGGAGTGATTTGATTATGAATTTGGCTAAGGTAGGTAAAAAAATTGAAAAATGGGTTTTGATTTGGTTTGATTTATACTTATTTGATTTGGATGATTTAGATGCCAATCTCATTTGTAGTTGTGAATACAAATGATGGAATAAGTGATTTATAAAGAAATCACTTGGCTTTGGGTTGATTTGAAGGGTTTGACTAAGCTTATGGATGTGGTTCATAAGACTTAGGAAGGTTTTGGAATTGGAATTGATCATGGGTTTCAATCATCTAGAATTAGAGTTGGATTTGGAATTGATTTTGGATTTGAATCATTTGGGATTGGAATTGAATTTGGAGTTGATTTTGGATTTGAGGAACTCAATTGAGTTGGGATTGATTTGAGATTTGAGAAAATCAATTGAGTTGGAATTGATTTGAGAATTGATTTGGATTGGTTTGAAAGAGTGTACATGGGCTGGATTTGAGCTATAAGGTAAGTGGTTGCCTTAAATCCCTAATGCATAGCCTAATCCTATGATAAACCCTTCTAAATCTCTAAAGTAAGGTTAAGTGTTCACCTAATCACTAGAAGTGTCTCAAGATTAAGGAACTCTTAGTGGCTAAAGGAGTCTTATGTCTAAGATGGAGAAGTTGAGAGCTCACTCCAAAAGTGAGGTCAACAATATCTCATTTATATTTGTGAATATAAATGTAGATATAAATGATTCATGAAGAGATCAATCGAATTTATGTTGAATTAGGTAGAGATTTGGCTAAATTTATGGAATTCAACCATAAGACTTTAAGGGGGATTTTGATTTTGGATTTGATTATATGTTATAATCATTTGATTTGGAATTTGGATTTGAATTTGGTAAATGATTGAGGGATTGAATTGATCTTGGAGAAAGTCAAATGAATTTGAATTAATTTAAATTTGGTTAAGGCTAAGTCCATAAGATGAAATCAAATGGCTTAGGAAGAATTTTTATTTTGTATTTGATTATGGGTTTCAATCATTTTGGTTTGGAATTTGGATTTAGGTTTGATATTTGAGTTGAATTTGAGGTTTGGTTTGAGAAGGTAAGCATAGGTTTGGTTTAGGCCATAGGATAGGCAAGTCTTACTAAATCCTTATGGTGTTTATTTTTGGATTTTATGTGTGTGTGAGGGACACCATGCAGATCCGAGGGTGTACTTATTGAGGTGAAGTACGACATCAAGGAATAGGGCACTATCTCTAAAGATAGAAATCACTTTCCTACGGTGGACCTAATCACCTAATAAGGACTCCTAAGGCATGATGAGTCTTTGAATGTGCCAAATTTTTCCCCTACTTTACATGAATGAATAAAGTAGAGTTTATTTAAACTGAGTTCTAAAGTTTCCTATGGGGGAAAACCCCTATAGTTAATTACATCCTAAGGAATGTGAGTTCTTAAGGAATACTCTTGATTAAAGTAGGCAATTATTGTCTCCAAAGATTTTAAAGATAAGACTATCAATAAATTAGCTATGTTTGGAAAATCAAGTGGGAGAGATCAAAAGGAGAGACTTATTATTAAAGCCAAAATGAGATGAGTAGGGTATGTTCATGATACTAGGAAGCCTAGTGAGCATCCCAAACTATCATATGGTTGGGATTTATATATTTGAAATTGAAGAGAATTATGTATTTGAGTTACAATTTATTAGAAAGCTAGGACTTATGATTCCATAATACAAGGTTGCAGAAAGGTCTAAGAGTTGAGGATTTATGCTTCTAGCCCAAGGGGAAACAACAATCTCACATCCTAAATCTAAGGAGCTTTAGCGAGGGCCAAAGCACTTCCTAAATCTAAGGCGAAAATAGGTATATTGTTTACCTCCACAAGAGAAAGCAAACCACCCGATTGTTGGTCTTATAACTGCCTGGAGTGGCAGCCAGCTAACTCCTACATTTTAAAATCATGTGATCAAGTCATATGCTTTTCAAGATGGTTTGGTTGTTATTATTTAGAAAGAAACTAAAATCCTTAAACCCACTCCCTAAGGGACTATAGCATGAGTGGTATGAATAATGACTTAGCCTAATGCAAATTTTATCAAATTTTATTTGATTTTGGACTTTTCATTTTAACAAAGGCTATAGGATTTTATATGTCTAAATGCATAATGAAATATGAATATTAGCTAAATCAGATAGAAAGATGTGTTTTCCACTAGAAGGGAGACCCTCAAAGGTCAAGTCTTCCCCTATCATGCAAGGATGGAAACCCTCTCTAAACAAGAGTGAAATAATATGATATGCATGATATTAAATATACGACATTCAGCTGAGAGGTTCCTAAATCTTTTAATTATCTTGATTTAATACCTAGGCTTTAAATGAGGTTATGAGTTGCTTAGAAAATTAGATTATGAGTTGTGATTGGGGTAAAAAGTTTAGTTTTTACTAAGAGTCTAATAGAATCTAGGCCACACATTAAATCATCATATGTGAAGAAACTAGAAAAATATATAATATTTCTATTACATAATTATAAATAAATCATCAAACAATTTATAAACCCAACATAAAAGAATAATAGGCTAGCGCGGTCGAGTAACACCATACAACCTGAAAAGAGAAATGGGTAGCCGAGCTCTACCCTTATACAACTCGGTATATGAAAGAATAGTATAAGTTATAAATGATAAGTGTTATGGGAGGTCTTCATATCTTCATGCTTCCTTCATTTCCTTATTTGATTTACTTCTTTGATTTGGTAGGCTTCTCGGCATCACATGCTACCCCAAGATTAAACCTTCTGGCCAATGTTCATCCTTAACCCCCATAACACTTAACCAAATCCCTAATACAAAATTATATTAAAAATAAGAAGAGCAAATCTAACTACACCTACAAAATAAGTGTTAGCTAAACACACCATACAACTCAAGCAATTATAAGTATAATTTAGACTTAGCACCTGCACATGAGTAACCAAGTCCACCTATCATAATTTAGATTATGCTTAGGAGTTAAGCAACCTACAAAAGAGAGCATTTATATTTATTTGAAGCACCCCTTAAGCACAATCTCCTATAGAAAATATAATTATGCTAATCACGGCCTAACATCTAGTCTACAAAGCATACACCCTAACATCCAGTCTACAATAATACATCACAAAACAAATATACATCAAATCATGCACCGACATAACATCAAGCTAGAAGTGGTGACTTAATCTAATATGTGTGTATTAAGATTTATGTGGTATGTTCTAACTAGGTTAGAGTTATCATTCTCTAAGTATGAAGAACATTTAATTATTATTGGTGATTTCACTTTAAATGGTTTAATTGATTTGTAAATTTTTGCTTAGTGTTTTCTTTTATTTCATTTGACCTACACAAAACAACTAAGTGTTATAAAGAGAAAAAAGAGAGGATCACTCTCTTTCATCCATACCTTAAGTCACATCTAAAGAAAATTAATTAATCAATTCTCTTTAATGAATGGCTTATTACATGTTTTAATTAGTCCTCAGTTTAGGTTTACTTTAAATGAACTTATTCAATAAGAAAGATATCTTAAGATTAATTGCAATTAACTACTATCACATAACACATGTTTGTTCATTTCTTTCCATCATATATATCATGCATATGATTAAGTCTTAAGTCATATAATTAAGTATACCTATACATCTCATATGACTAATCAACTGAACCACTTGAACAAAATATGAATGCATGTCTTTTTAATAGAAAAAGGGGGTTTTCATTCATTAGCTAAATGCACATTCAAATGTATGAAAATTTTAAGTAAGTATTTCATCATTGTTCTGCACCGGAGGAGTAAGGTAGGAACCTCCTTGGGGCTACTTAAAGCCATGCGTCCCCAGAATGTCCAGACTAATATACCGGCTATTTTTAAATACATATGGATGTATAAGCAACTATAAGAATAGAAAATCATGCAAAAGTAGAGTTTGATTTATTTGATTTATTTGTGTAAATGAATCAAAGCTCTATCCCAATTCTAATGTCAAAATGCATAAGAATGAAATCAAACAGGTACGTCGTCATTGTTCTACACCAGGGGAGTGAGGTAGGAACCTCCTTAGGGCTACTTAAAGTCGTGAATCTCTGGGATATCCAGATTAATATACCCATTAATATTCAAACCTATGCAAATCAACATATGAATGTAAGAAAGAGGCTTCACTTCATACACTAAACTTATATTCACATGTACCTCCAATGTCTACATAACTAAAGTCACAATATATTTTATCATTCATTAATAAGCTTTTGAAAATACATTTGAGATTTAATAGTGATAATAGTCACACAAATTTCTAATTAAGTCAGCGCATGCAAATTTCACATAAAGTAAATCATTTTATTTAATTAATTTTTGAAAGAGATGAATGCATGAATCAAGTGACATATATTTTAACATGATTGGAAAGAAATAAAGCAACAAAATCATGTAATTTCATTCAATCTAACTAATTCCTAAGGACAATCACATTAAACAAACTTATTTAAAATAAACCAAAGTTTTTTAAAGCCATTTTAATTTCATGTTTGATTTAATTTAAGGGACGTGAAAGAGGTTTGCTAATCCTAACCTCATTCCCCATGTGCTAGTTAATTTGATTTAATTAAAAGAAATTAAATGATTTTATGGCTTAATTAGGTTGATGTATGAATTAAATCAATTAATTAAACCCTTGCTTATATCACCTTAAGTTAATAAACTAATTAATGATGAGCCAACATGATATGCAACGACATCAAAAGTAAATTAGCAATGCTCCTAAGAAATGAAAGGGGTCTAATGCAATTGGCTCATAATTAATAGTTAATTAAGCTTAAGTGATTTGTTTAATTACTTTTATGATTTTCTCACACATGTAAGCTAATCATAATTTCATTAAATATCTTTAGACTATTAAACATCTAAAGAACTACCCTAGGTTGATTAATTAAAATTAGGAATGAATTAGACTTTAAATTAATGTAATTAAGCCCTTAATTAGTTAATTAAATCCTTTGATTATATCTTCTAATTAGGATAATGAAATTAACTTAGGGAAAGAGTTCAAAGAAGAGGCCTCAATCCCAATCCCTAAGTCATTTCAAACAATCAATTAGGCTCTGAAATAATTAAATTCCCTTCTCTTTTAATTGATTAATTAAGTGACTAATTAATTACTTAAGCTTTAATTAATTTGAAACAAATGGAGAGGCTTAATGAAATGGTCATAAAGAATAAACCCAAACCATTTCCCTAAGATTTTTCACAATTAATAGATGGAAATAAGCTTAATTAATTAATTAATCCCCTATTCATTTACTTAATTATCATTAATTAAGGTAGAAAAGTAATTAAGGCTTAATCAATCAATTTCCCTAATTACTATCCAATAAATTTCAAAAAATAAGGGAGGCAGAGGTCATCCCTCTAAACATATCTGGAAAGTTTGAAATTAATTGGATAATTAATTAAAGAGTGATTAGGCTAATTAAATTTTAACTAAACCTTAATTAAGCATAAATTATTGCTCAAAATTAATTAATGATAATTTTCTTGGATTCTCCTCTAAAATACTTTTAAAATGAGCTTTCATTTATATTTTTTGGAATTTTCTAGGATTAGTTAAGAATTTTAGAAATTTCAGCCTTAAAAATGGATTAATTAAGCTAATTAACACCCTAATCCCATTGGCACCACATGGCTACTAACGCGACACGCTTTCCACGTGGCACGATGAGATAGGCTATTTAAGTTGTCAAATCGGGACTTTGACTCGGATTGCGGTGGACATGCTTTCCTGTGGACCATCTGATCTAAGATCGGACAGCCACGATCAAATACGGTGGTTAAGGATAAAACAGAGAGGATCTAAGCGTGATCTAATCAGAGTCGCTCATTCTAATCATCTGGAACAAACGACCCGTGATCTATCTCCTATGAGTGACGGGAGACGAAACCTGTCCACCATGGATCGCTTGATCCGAGCTCACCCGAGCTCAGATCCACTCCGAACTCAACCCATACCTTCGTACGAAGGATCCATAAGGATCCAACTACTAGGATGGGCTTAAATGCAAGTTTCCTTCACAAAGCTCCAAACTATTTTCATTCAAGGATTAGTTTTAACAGCATACCTCATCAGAGCTTGTAACCAATGGTTCCAATGATTGAGGAAGCTTCGTCTAGTAGAAATGAAGCCATGTTGAGCTGCACAAGCTTTGATTTAAGGTGGTTTGCTCTAGAGGCCAAACTCTTCCTATTTAGCATTTAATCTCGGTCGAACTCGTATCTCTGGTGGCTTAGAAGCTTGCAAAATGATTTGCTTTCTTCAATTAGGTCCGAGGAAGGTGTGTGCAAGTTTAATTTGAGTTGGTTGAAGGAAGGATGGATTCAAATCAAGGTAAGCCTCCCCTATTTCATTTTGATGTAAAACTGAGAAGGGAGAAAATGGGAGAGCTTGGAAGCTTGGGGAAAGGCTGTGGAAGACTCTCCTTCACTCTCTCTGGCTCAAACGAAGTAAAATGGCTTGATTTTCATTTGAATTGAGGGGGTATATCCCCTCAATTGTTGGCTTCATTTAGTCAAATTATATGGGTTCCTGTTGGGTTGAGTTGACCAATTGGTCAAATTGGGTCAAACCAAGACTTGGGTTAGGTTCAAATGATGATTTAAATAGTTTTGGTTCAAGTGGTTTTGATTAATTTGGCATAGGTTTGATTTTGGCTCATTTGGATTCAAATAAGTCAAATGGGCTAAGTTGACCAATTTGACCAATTTGACCAAATTGGGTTGGGTTAGGTGTTGGTTCATGTTCAATTAGTTAATTGAAAATGATTGCACGCTTTGGTTTGATTTGATTTGGGCTTAATTTGGATTTTGGTCAATTTTACCTTTTAGGTCAATTTGAGCTAGGTTGGGTCAAGTTAAACAATTGATCAAATTGGGCTCAATTGTTGCTTTGGTCAAGTTCAATAAGTGATTTGGAATGAACTTGAGCTTTTGGTTGCAATCAATTTGGATTAAATTATGATTTGACCCATTTTGGCTATTTAGGCCAATTTGGGTCACCTTAGGTCAAATGGTCAATTAGACTTGGTTTGGCTCAATTAAGGATTTTGTCATGTTCAATCATTGATTATGGATGTGTTTGAATCAATAGTTTCAATCAATTTTGTATATGGTGGGTTTTGTCTAGTTTAGATTTTATTTGAGCTAAAGGTTGACATGGTCAAAGGACCAAGTTGACTTGGTTTGACCCAATTCAAGGTAGTTGATCACCCTAGGATGATTGTTGATCATGATATGAGGTTTGGATGGGCTTAGTTCAATCCAATTTGGGTTGAATTAGAACTTGGCTCGAGAAGGTCTTTTAGATCACTTTGGGGTAAGTGGACCTAAATGGGTCAATTAGTTTGGTTTTGGCTTGATTCAAGTTTAGTTGAACTCATATATGAGCCTAGAATTGAAATATAAACTCAACTACAATCAATTTGGGCTATGATGGATTTTGGCTCATTTGAAGTTTTCAAGTCAAAAAGGCTAACTTGGGTTTGACTTGGGTTGACTTGATTTTGGTTTGATAATTGTAGTTTGTGTTTATATTTGGATGAGTGATTGAAGGAAAGATTGATCCATGAAGAAATCCATGGGTTTTGGGTTGATTTGGATATCATTTGGCCAAGTTCAAGAAATTGATTTAAAAAGGCTAAAATTGGAAATTTGATTTGATATGGGTTTGATTTTGGCTATTTGGATTTATATTTCATTTATATTTGTGAATATAAATGAATATATAAATGATTCATGAGAAAATTAATTGAGTTTGGAGTGATTTGGAAGCAAATTTGACTAAATTTAAGGATGTAGGTCAAAAGAACTTAAATAGGGAATTGATTTAGTTTGATTTATTTTTGATCATTAGATGGTGGGTTTCATTCATATTTGTGAATATAAATGAAGGAATAATTGATTTATAAAGAAACCAATTGAATTTTGGTTGATTTGGGTTGAGATTTGATTAAGCTTATAGAGGTAGATCCATATGGCTTAAGAAAGGTCTTGATTTGGCTTGATTTATTTTTATTTGATTTTGGCTATTCGAATTTTAATTTCATTTATATTTGTGAACATGAATGAAGGAATGATTGATTTATAAAGAAATCCACCAAGTTTGATTTGGCTTAAAGGGGGTTTTGGCTAAGCGCATGAAGGTGGTTCATATGGCTTAGGAAGGGATTTTGGAATTTAAATTTGATTTTGGGTTCCAATCTCTTGGAGTTGGATTTGATTTAGAATTTGAAGGGTTGAACTGATCTCTTGAGAAAATCAATTGAATTGGGGTTGATTTGAATTTGGTTAAAGCTAAGTCCATATGATAAAATCAAAGGGCTCTAGGAAGGGTTTTGGAATTTGAATTTAATCATAAGTCTTGATTATAGGTCTCGGAAATTTGGTTTGTTATGAATTTGAGGTTTGGTTTGAGGAGGAAGGCATGGGTTGGGTTTGAGCCATAGGGTAGGCAATTCTTCCTAAGTCCCTAAAGCATAACATATTCTTATGGCTAACCCTTCTAAGTCTCTAGGCTTAGGTTAAGTGTTCACCTAATCACTAGAAGTGTCTTAAGACTAAGGAACCAAAGTCTGAGTCTATGATGAGAAGTTGACTCCAAAAGTGAGGTCAATAAAAGGGCACCCAATAGGTGTGGTGTAACTGACGAGGCGCACCGTACGTATTAGTGTTGACCGAAATGATCAACAACGTCCGAAGGATTGCAAGCGCTAACAAAAATGATCTACTCCTAAACATGAAATGTAAAAGGAATCAAGATCTTAGTGTAATGAAACTCAACTTATGCCAAAGGCATAAGAGAGGAAGAAAGAATCTACTGAGGGATCAAGTATGTGAACCTTCCACTAGGGAAGCAAGTTCAGATTATCCATGGAGGATAAAAGTTTGAGTTGATTTGATATGATTTGAGGAGAAAAGATTCATTGGGGGTGAGTGCATGAACCTTCCACTATGGAAGCAGGTTCAGATTATTCACTAGGGATAGGGATTTGATTTGGTTTGATTTCATGAAGGCTCCACTGGAGAGAGGATATGATTTACACCTTGCTGGGGAGAAATTTGATTTGACTTGATTTATGGATATCCATTGGGGATGAGAATTTGATTTGTTGGCTTATGATTTGAGACTCCACTGGGGAGAGGGTGTGATTTTGATTTCTGAGGACACATCTGCTGGAGATATAAGCTCAGGTTCACCAGGGATAAGGTGGACTTAATATATGGGTTTCTTTGGTTTATTTTGAGGGAGCATCCACTAGGGATAAGAGTGAGTAGATTGAATCGGACTCCGCTAGAGGGAGGATGGTGTATTTTGATTTTATGGACCTTGTCGATGTGTGATGGATCCACTAAGAAGGGACTATAAAAGCCTGGGCCTGTCTTAGATTTACAAATCCAAAGGGATAGTCTGTCGGCCATCAGATAGGACTATCCAACCTAAGGGTGTCTTTCAGTGTGCAATTGTCAAGTTAGAAAGAAAGTTTGTAGACTTACAACTCCGTAAACAAGGAACCACTGGGGTGATCAGTTGCTAACAAAACAAATTGAACCCGACCTAAGGTGACTATTGAGCGAATGCCGCTATGGACTCATATCGACTCAAGAATAGTCAAAATCAATTTAATTTTAGATGGACCATATCAGTGTGTAATGGATCTACTAAGAAGGGGATAATATCAGCCTAGTCCTATCTTAGATTTACAAATCTAAAGGGATAGCCTACCGACTGCTGGGTAGAACTAACCAACCTAAGGGGTGTCTTTCGGTGTAGAATAGTCAAGTCAGGAAGAAAGCTTGTAGACTTACAACTTTCTGAATAAAGAACCACTGGGGTGATCGGTTGATAGCACAACAAATAGAACCCGACCTAAGACAACTATTGAGCAAATGCTGTTGTGGACTCATATTGACTTAAAAATAGTTAGAATCAATTTAATTTTAGAAGGACCCTATCGATGTGCGATGGATCTACTAAGAAGGGGCTTATATCAGCCTAGTCCTATCTTAGATTTACAAATCCAAAGGGATAGCCTACCGGCCGCGGGGTAGAGCTAACCAACATAAGGGTTGCCTTTCGGTATGCAATGTTCACGTCAAGAAGAAAGCTTGTAAACTTACAACTTCCTGAACAAGGAACCACTGGGGTGATTGGTTGATAGCACAATAAATCAAACCCGACCTAAGGCGACTATTGAGCGAATGCCACTATGGACTCATATCGACTCAAAAATAGTCAAAATCAATTTAATTTTAGATGGACCCTATCAGTGTGCGATGGATCTACTAAGAAGGGGCTAATATCAGCCTAGGCCTATATTATATTTACAAATCCAATGGGATAGTCTATCAGCCATGGGGTAGAGCTAGCCAACCTAAGGGGTGCCTTTCAGTGTGCAATAGTCAAGTCAGGAAGAAAGCTTATAGACTTACAGCTTCATAAACAAGAAATCACTAGGGAGAATGGTTGCTAGCACAACAAATCAAACCCAACCTAAGATTGACCGTCTATGTGCAATGGTCGTGCTGGAAAGAATGCATGATAGACTTATATCTTCCAAAGCAAGAACGACCGTCGGGGTGACTCGTTGGTGGCACAAGTAGAAAGAACTATAGTGACTCGAGGTCACTCAACTCAAAGTAGTTAGCGATTCCTATAGAGTTTTGCTACACTCCCAAAGATAGAATGTCGTTTGGGAAGAAATGGGGTTTTCCTCATCCAAACAAAGATATATATTTTTTGTTTATTTATATATTTATGTGGATATAGGACCACACTGTATATATCTCACTTGGACCAAGGAAAATATGCATATGTTAAATTCTTCAACCATGGGTGGACTAGGAAAGGGGATTGTCCAATCAAGAGTAACAGGTGTCTAAATGAGGTGTGGGCGTGATCCAAATAGAGTGCACGAGGAGGTCTGCATGGGCTTTATCAGACCACAGAGAAAGCCTAGGTATCGTTGGCCAACTCTGGGAGAATGCTTGTAGACTTACAACTGCCATAAGTGGTGTATCCACCAAGTGGGTCACCGTCAGCATGGAGATAACCAACCAACCTAAAGTGCCCATCAGTTTGCGATGATTAATCTGAGAAGAAGGCTTGTAGACTTACATCCTCATAGACGGAAATGATCATCGGGATAGTTTATCATCGGCGAGGTAGATGCTATCCAACTATGGCCAGTAGGAGTCCGTGGGACTAGACTGCTTGAAGTAGTCGAAAAGGAGCCACGGGGACTTATCTAAGTCTCAAATATATTCATTGATGCATGATGGCTAGTTCAAGAAGAAAATGTGGCTTACATCCTCTTAAACAAAGTCAATCATGAGGTAATACCATGCAATAGGCTAAAAGGTGCTCGTTGGTTTGCAATGATCAAGTTAGGAAGAAAGCTTGTAGACTTACATTTGCCAGAAAAGTAACCACTAGGGTGACACATTAGCAAGGTAGCATGTCAGCCCAACCTAGAGCAGCTAATGAGTGAATGTCATAGGGGGCTTTATCAGACATCAAAATAGCCCGAGATAAAAGATATATGTTTATTTTATATGTGGTTGTGTGTAGTTTGTGTTGGTGTTGTGTTGCTAAAGGATAGTATGCCACTTGGGTTCCTTACACCTACCCTAAACACATCGTGATGGATTCGCAAGCAAAGATATTTCTAACCAATATGAAGAGATGGAGTTTGAAATGAAAAGAAGTTTTATTGATGATTATTTTCAAACAAGATTTATGGATTGTATTTCTTTAGGTATAGCTCATTGATTAGAAGCATTGGACGCTCTTCTTTACAATTTATAAGCTGATAAGATCCTCCTTAGTAGGCTTTCTCTATAGAAAAAGGGCATTCCCAAGTGGGTTCAAACTTGCCTCCCATCTTTCGACGGGCAACAATTGGTCTCCTTAGAACTGAAACAAGCTCTCATACTTGAAAAACTCTAGTACATACCAGCTTGTTATGAGCTTGAATCATTTTGGCTTTATACAAATTGAGGTTCTGGCATGTCTGGAGGCGTCTCTCCTCCGAACCTTCAAGCTCTTCTAACCGCAACTTGGCATTCTCTCATGATTTACTACCCAGTTATCCCCTGTTGGGAGTTGGACTTAATGGTAGGTGCCTTGGACCCATACAGAGAGAATGGGGGTAGATTGAGTTGAATTCGTTTGTAGTGCGGTAAGCCCACAATGCTTCAACTAACCTCATATCGTATTATTGTGAGTGTCTTCTTTAATATGGATGAGAGTTTTGTTGAAGGCTTTGTAAGTAAAATGGTATGTAATAAATGGTATAATATCTCCAATCTATGTTGTGTCTCTGGGCAAAGTTGTTGATTTTAGTGCTCTTGAATGCAATACCATTATTGAATATAATTTGTTGAGGTACCTCGAACCTATATATGATATGGTTCCTAAAAAACTAGAGCACATTCTAAGTTGTGACCTTTCTGAGTGGGATTGCCTCCGCCCACTTGGAAAAGTAGTCAGTGGTAGCTAGAATGAACCGGACTCTTGGAAGAAGGAGAATCGATCGAACCCACTATATTGATACCCCAACACTCGAACGACCATGAGGCTAATGTAAGATGTACAATGTTGGGTGGTCAGTGCAAGACCACACCATGTACCTTCATTGGTGGCATCTCCTAGCTACATCCATGCAGTCTGTGATCATCGAAGGCCAGTAGTATCATAGTCTTTTGATCTTAGCTTTCATCTTCGGACCAAATTGATGCACTCTGCATAAACCTGGGTGTACCTCGATCACGATCCTATGGGCTTCATATTTATCTAAACAATGTAACCACATATGATCGAATGATCATCAGTATAAGGTGTCATCCACAAGAGCATAAGAAAGGGCTCTCTGCTTCACCTGATGGGAAAATGACTTCTCTTGAGGTATTTTACCCATATTTAGATAATCCATGAATAGTTACCTCCAATCCAACTCCTCGTCCTTTTTGGCAATGTTAACCTCCCCTTCAAGAGAGAGTCTCTCGATGAGTTCAGCAATAATAAGGGATAAGACTTATCTATTTTGGACCCTTATTGGAATGGACTCATCTTCCATACATGCCAACTATTTGGCAAGCTTGGCTAATGCATCTACTACAATATTTTCTCCTTGAGGAATCTTATAAATGGTAACATCTGGGATTTGAGCCAACAACTCCATGGTGTACTTGTGGTAGTGATGGAGCTTAAGCTTCAGAATCTTATAAGACCCAGCGATTTGGTTGATAACTAGCTGAGAATTCTCGAAGATGTTGATGTCTAGATGAATAGTATAATGGCTAACTCTAGACCAACAATCAGAGCCTTATATTCAGCTTCATTGTTGGTGCATGGATTGGACAGATGATATGTGAATCTCATCACATCGTGATCTGGAGTAAGGAGAACTATTCCTACCCCTACCTTCCCTAGAAGAGTAGATCGTGGTTCTTCTCCCTTTTGAAAGGAAACTGCACCATCAAAATATATCTCCCAATGCGAATGCTAGTGTCCCTAAGTTCATGATTTGTTCATCGGAGGTCATCAGGGAAGAATCGGTGAAAGTGGGTCTGCTAAGATATCGCTTACTTGTCCTTTCACCACGGATGCAGTGATGTCAAACTGCGATAGAATCATGGACCAATGTGCCAACCATCCAGATAGTGTCAGTCGTGTCATGAGATATTGCAGTGAATTGATCCTATAGATTAAGTTCACCTTATGAGAAAGCATGTAATGTTGTAGCTTTTGGGATGCAAAGATTAAAGCTAGGCAGTGCTTTTCAATAGGTGGATAGTTTATCTCAGCATAGATTACACGACGACTATGATAATAGAGTGTGTTCTCATTCCCTTCATCATTGGTTTGGACCAACAAAGTGCTAAAGGAGTCATCTAATGCAACAATTTATAGTATCAGTAGCTTGCCCAGGATAAAGGCTGCTAAATCGGCGACGTCATCAAGTAGTGCTTGAAGTCTTCAAAAGCATATTGGCACTTGTCATCCCACTTGAACTTGGCGTCCTTTTTGACAAGTGTTGAAAATGTTTGGCATCTTCTTGATAGGTTGGAAATGAAGCGTCTTAGATATGTTAACCGCCCTTGGAATGATCTGAGTTGAGTTAGACTTTTAGGGGGTGGAATTTCTAAGATAGCCTTAATTTCTCTGGATCGATTTCTATTCTACGGTGTTGGACAACAAACCCAAAGAATTTCACTAAAGATACTCTGAATACACACTTCAGGGGATTCATTTTTAAGGTTAATTATCTTAACTATTTGAAAACTACTCTCAAGTCAAAGAGATGATCTTCCTTTTCTTTACTCTTGAGTATAAGATCATCAACGTAAAATTCAACCTAATGATGAATAAGTTCGTTGAAGATCCGAGTCATGACTGGCTGGTATGTAGCACCAACATTTTTAAGGCTGAAAGGCATGACCCTATAGTAAAAGATTTCGATCAGGGTTCGAAAGGTAGTGTTTCTTTCATCTTCAGGGGCCATCTTTATTTGATTATAACCAGATGAGCCATCCATGAAAGAGAAGACTACATGAGATGAGGCAATGTCTACCATCAGTTCCAAAATTGATAGTGGAAATTCATCTTTAGGACATACCTTATTTAGATCCCTAAAATCGATGCATATGCAAATTTGGCCATTCTTCTTCTTAACTAGGATGACACTGCTAACCAGGTAGAATATTTTTCTTCCCTAATAAAGCCAGCATCGATCGGTTTCTTGACTTGATGCTATTCAATATCTAGCGCATGTGTAGCTTGTTTGATATAGTTGTACTCTATTATTAGTTTGTGGGTGATAAGTCGATGGCATCTCTTCATGCAAAAGCGTCCTTAAATTCAATCAATAGCGACTAAGTCATCATTTGGTATAATTCAAAGAACTGATGTATGTCGGATGTGGATTGTCTTCAATTCCCAAGTTGATTTCTTTGAGCTCGTTGATGGTTAACCTGATCTCCTCTCGAACTCTAGCGGTGCATCCTTGCCTTCAAGGTCATTTGGATCATCTAAAATTTTTAAACACACCTCCTCATATGAGTTAGCATGATTTGAAAAGAACCTATCAAATTCCAAATGATTGGTGATGACTAGGCAATGATTGTTATCATCGACTGGACCTAATGTACCAAATCCTAATCCTGGTCTTGATAAAAGATGTTTGCTTTGGTTATCCCATAACATTTCAAAGTAGTATGACCTGTGTTTAGACAAAGTATGTGGGATTAATCCCTTCTTTGCTAAATTAAGAACACAAGATGAATACCAATCAAAAGGTAATTGTATTAAATCTTTATATGAATCATCCTTAAGTTCTACATCAGCTTCATGACTTGAGTATGATGCTTCCAAAAAGAACCTCTGAGTCTTCCCATCTGTGGATGACTTAGGGGCTTCCCTAACTACCAAGCCCTCAACTTTCTAAGAGGAAAGTGGGGTTAGAGCTAAGGTTAACAACTAACTCTTGACTGTCTCATATGCAGACTTGGATACATTTATGCTTTGCTTTGGATCCTAGTCTTCATCATTAATCATGCTCAAGGGATCACGAGAAGAGTGGCGGTGTCTAACCACATAAGACTCATCCTCTGAACTAGATTCTAAGTCTATGTGGATAACAGGTGCACTCCTAATGGTTGGGACATACCTCTTATTGGGTGGCCAATAGAGAGGCTTTCCACCTCAGGGGATACCTCTGAATTATCCTCTACCTCTACCTGGTGGAGGTCGGGTCATCCTACCCACATGTTCGAATGGAGTAATGAACTGTGGGTAGAATCTAATGTCAGACTCTATATCTTCCCTGAGTCCATATCTCGCTCTCTTTTATTTTCTTTTTCTTTTTCTTTTTTCTTTTTCTTTTTCTTTTTTTTCTTTTTGTCCCTCTTGGGGATCTTGACTAGATTCGCCGGAATAAACTTATTGATTTTGGAGAAGAAAATAGGTTGCATCCTCATATATCTCGACCTCATGAACTATGAAGGGCTTGAGATATCCTTTGACGTGGTACACAATTCAACCTCTCATGAACTTCATGCACTGATGTAGAGAGGATGAAACTGTGTTATTCTCATGTATCCACGGTCTCCCAAACAAAGCATTGAAAGATGTATCTGAGTCTATGATATGAAACTTGGTTTCAGTCTCCAGTCATCCATCTCTAATGGCAACACTATGTAGTCTAAGGCCCTCTCACCTTGTTCATTGAATCCTCTCAACATCATCCTTTCTTTTTGGAGTTTGGAGATGTCAATCCTTAAGTAGGCAAGGGTTCTTAAACTTATAATATTGACCGATGCACCTTAGTCAACCAGAACTCTTGAAATCTTGTATCTACCAACATCCCATGTAGAGGCGGTTATTGGTCATTCTAGAAGAAAGTCTTCATCAGAATGTAACTCCTAAGATGTCTTTGAATAACATGCCTCCTCTTTCTTCGACTAAAACTAAGCATATCTCTAGATCAAGAGCCTTGACTAGAATTCCTCATCTCTTTGGATAAGGGCATCATATATGCTTAACTTAGCTGGCAACTTTCTAAGATGTGCTAGAACATTGTAATCAACCTTGACTTGGTCCTCCACCAGCATATCTATATATGGAGCATCCCATGGAGGGCTGCATAGAATCAATGACCAATGACTTGTTACCCTTATCAAGAGGTGCTACCTAGGAGGTAGAACATTATCACTTGGTAGGTTGACTTCAGTGACTTCTTGGAATGATGAACTTGTGGAAAGCTCTACCTTCTCATCAGGTATACCTACAGCTTCTCCTATGGGATCTTCAGAGTCAGTTGACTCCAAGTCAATCTCAAGAGGCAAACCCGATTGATTCAAAAAAGAAAAGCCTGATTCTAAATCAGAAGAGAGTGAATCAGAATGATTAGAGATATCATTATTATTTTTTAGACTTAGAGAGTTTTCAAGAGGAATAAAATATAAAGTATCTGAAGTTGACAAGATGTAAGTGAAAGCTTTCTTCATTGATTTCTTTTTAGATGGAGATACATGATAGAAATCTAACAAAGTAAGCGGGGTAAGGGATTTAATGCCCCTGATCGCTAATACAAACCTGCTTGCATAAGAGGAGCTAGTGGAGGAAGAAGTAGTAGCTGCAACTGTGGAAGGAGTGCTAGACTCAGACGGTAGTTGCACTACTGAACTATCGCAGGCAAGTAAGGTGGAATGCTACTGCTGCTGGGCTGTTACCTTCTTTAAGTTGTCTTTGGCAACTTGCAATCCTTCCTTAGTGTTGAAGGTTTGAGCTGCCTCAGGCACCTGTAGAGAGAGTTTCTTAATTTTAGAAACTACTTTTTTAGAGATTCAAGATAAAGCAATATCCCAACCTTCTTTGGTCTTAAGAGGATGTGAGTTTCCCAAATTATCTAATATATAATTGGAAGGTTGTTTAAGTATTCCTTGGGGATAACCAAGACACGACCGCTTCAAACAATCCCCAAGTAATACAATCCTCTAAGACATGACTAATCATGCGATGGTAGGGGAAATAGTTAAAATCATTACTCTTGCCCACATCATCCAGCCTTTTGGGCTCTAGTAGTTGAAAGTCAGGTTACTTCAAGAGATTCTTGAAGATTTTTCTAACTACCTCCCTCTTGAATGAATATGGCTTATTCAATCTATCAGTAAGAGTAGATGGGTAATAGCTACCTGGCGGGGGGTAGGAATACCACTGTTGGGTAAGCGGGAATGGTCATTGTGGCGGATGATATGAAGGCCAAGGTGGTGGCAGAGGAGGTGGCAAAGGAGGTGAGTGAGAGGTCTCTGGACTCAGGGGCTTCCATTTATCCACACTCCCCGCTTCTTCTCGAATACCCTTAAGCTTGGGCGAGATGATTGGTGAAAATGCTTGGCTCTTCTTGCAGGCTAGCCTTGTTAATTAGTTTTCAAATGTCTGGATGGTAAAGCCCTTAAGCATGAAGGCGACGAGGCCATGAATATTCTTGAGAAGAATCTCAATGGCGTGTTCTTCGGACAGCTACGGCTCGTATTTCATGCTCAGGTTGCATCATCTAAGAATATAATCAACAAGGGACTCGTTGGAGACTCGTGTCACTACAACAAGATTACCTATAATCACACTTTGATGAACTACAGCAAACCTCTTGATGAAGGTGCTCCAACTCAGCAAAAGTCTCTACCGAATTATTGTGCAGTTCAGCATTCCAATCAAATGCAACCTCTGCTAGGCTACTGACAAAAAGTATGAACAATAATGCATCACTACCACCAGCATTGCAACAACCGGCTCTGAAATGTGCAATATGCTGATGCGGGTTCCCACTGCTATCAAAGATTTTGAATAAAGGTGGTACAAAACTCTTAGGGTATTGAACTACATCAAATTCCTCTGGGTATGGTCTACCTTTTAGAATAGATGAGCTCCCCCGAGTTTGCATCATCGCTTCCTTCACCTGCTATTCTACCATGTGCTTGATATCCTTCTCATGCATGGAGGTGTCATCTGTAACCTTCCTATGCAAACTACTAGTGTCATCCTCTGCGGGAGTGCACCTAGGATGCTCTAGGGTATGTACCAACTCTGGACGGTCGGCTATCATGGGAGAGGGCAGTGAAATTGGGGCTAAGTTCTGCAATGCTGCAACTACTACCATCAACTCCTCAATATTCTTCCCCATCTTATCAATATAATCATCTCTTTGTCTGAGCTAGTGGAGGAGGTGTTGAGTCGAGTGAGAAGTGTCACCCTCCTCGAGCACAACACCTTCATGGCTGGTCTGATCCCGCTGTAAGGATCCCGGAGTGTCAACCATGTGGTCCTCGGTTGTATCATCTAGCATGTCATCCTCATTAGGATCGAAGCTGACCCTATCCTCATCCTGATGAGAGCAATCATTCCTGAAAATCTATCTCTTCTCGATAAAGTAATCAATTAATATGTCATCTAGTGATCGATCTACTATGCCTGGCTGGGTTGGGACAAATACCCTTGCTAGTTGTATTATATCCTCACTGCATGAACAGCTTACTTATCAAAACTTCCTTATTGGGAGGATCAACTATCATGGGGACCATGTCTATGTCAATTCCCCTCTCTATCTATGTATGATGCGGTGGAGGTGGTGCGACGATGATGCTCTTAGGTCGCCACTCCTTCACGATTCGAGAGGTAGGGGTCGGCGAGGAATCTCACCACATAGAATGGAAGCGGGATCCTTGGTCCATAGCTGAATCACCAGAGGGGAAAGTCTCTCCCCGGATGGGGGCTTCTAAACCTTGGTGGGAGTGGTAGATGCTGCGAGCTGAACTGGTGATGGTGGATGATGAGGGGAGTGGTGTGATGACAACCACCTCTCATGGGGATCTCTCTGTGGGTTATGCAGTAGAACAACCATATGAATGATCCACGACTGGCGATGATCAAAAAAATCCATCAAGGTGGAGTCTCTGAGCATACCTCATCGCTCTCCTACTGGATACTCAGCTCCTCTCTCTCTCTCTCTCTCTCTCTCTCTCTCTCTCTCTCTCTCTCTCTCTCTCTATGGATTACCCAACACTCAGGGATCATAGATCATAAGTCACAAGTGCAGACTCAGAGAATATGTGTGCTCACCTGTAGAATAGTTCTAAGTCAGGGTGGGGCCTCCCTGCTCCCTAGCAGGTGTCTCATGGTATATTGGTGGTGGAGGAGAAGCAGTAATCCTCTGATAATCCTCCTCTCTATCTGAAGCCGAGAGGGGGTGGAACATACTACCACTCATAAGTGGAGAGGTCTCACGGGGAAAACCCTCAGCTACATGTGAAGCAGTGTTAAGCTCTCTGGCTGCTCGCTCGTGACTCCGCTTAATCTTCCAATTTTTTGTTCGGCTATGGGTGAGCAAGCGAGCGAGAATTAGACTACCTCAAAGTGGAGGAGACTATCTCGAGGCTAAGATAGCCTTCCCCTTTAGGATGACCAACGAGGAGGTAGTAGCTCTTGCTGGAGCTGTGATAGGTACTAAACGGGGCGTGGGAACCACTACGACCTTTCTCTTCAACGAAGGAAACTCAGAGACAGATGGGATATCCAAGCGGATGAGTGGATTCTGTCCCACCACCTCCTCCCTACTAACAATTTTGAGGACTGCCCCATCACAAGTAACATAGATCCCCTCAAAGCCACGGCCAAAATAGATCAGGTTGGCAGCATAAGTCGTGGTGAGATTGGATTGATCCAAGGCCAAGTCTATGCCATAAGGGAATAAAAAGATCAACTTGCTATGAGCCATGATCACTGCACTAACTGAAAGCTGGACTGACTGACTACACTGAAATCACAGCATTTGTTGAAATATAATTGAGTCAGACTCTTGCCTTGATGTTTGCCTTCAATTATTAACTTCTATACTTAATTTGAAATTTGAACTTACACTTAACAAATTTAGGTATGCTAAGTGGGATTCATTGAATTTTGAAGAGATTTTTTATATTTAGAGGAGAGACTTTGCCATATGATTTTGATTTAGAACCCATACTCAGCCAATTTAAGTAGGTTGGGCGGGGCTCGAATATTTGGAGAGACTTTTAAAGATGTTTGTCTTATGTATCTTGTTTGAAAATTTTGATTCAAAAAAATATTTACTTAGCAAATTTTGGTATGCTACGAAGAGGATTTGATTATATGTTTGAGGATTTTGTGAAAGTATCTTTGCTTGTGATGACGGTTTATGTGTGTGACATGTTGATTGAAATGAGGTTCTTACTTAACAAATTTGGTATGTTAAGTATAGGCCAAATGTGTTTGATATGTGTTTGAAAATGGGACTCCCACTTAACAAATTTGGTATGTTAGGTGGGCCTCAAGTGTATTTATGATTTGAAAATGAGACTCTTAATTAACAAATTTGGTATGTTAAGTAGGAACTAAGTGTGTTTATAATTTGAAAAAGAGATTCTCACTTAACAAATTTGATATGTTAAGTGGGAATCAAATGTGATATGATTTATTTTTTTTTTGAAAATGAGACTCTCACTTAACAAATTTTATATGTTAAGTGGAAGCCAAATGTGATTATGATTTGAAAATGATACTCTTACTTAACAAATTTGATATGTTAAGTAGGAGCCAAATGTAATTATGATTTGTGTTTTGAAAATGAGACTCTCACTTAACAAATTTGGTATGTTAAGTAGGAGCCAAATATAATTATGATTTGTGTTTTGAAAATGAGACTCTCACTTAACAAATTTGGTAAGTTAAGTGAAAGGCCAAATGTGATATGATTCATGTTTTGAAAATGAGACTCTCACTTAACAAATTGATATGTTAAATGGAAGTCAAATGTGATGTGATTTACTTTTTGAAAATGAGACTCTCACTTAACAAATTTGGTATGTTAGGTAGGAGTCAAATGTGACATGATTTGTGTTTTGAAAATGAGACTCTCACTAAACAAATTTGGTATGTTAAGTGAGAATCAAACATGATATGATTTGAAAATGAGATTCTCACTTAACAAATTTGGTATGTTAAGTGGGAATCAAATGTGTTATGTTTTGTGTTTTGAAAATGAGATTCTCACTTAACAAATTTGGTATGTTAAGTGGGAGTCAAATATGATATGATTTAAAAATGAGATTCTCACTTAACAAATTTGGTATGTTAAGTGGGAATCAAATGTGTTATATTTTGTGTTTTGAAAATGAGACTCACTTAACAAATTTGGTATGTTAAGTGAGAGCCAAAAGTGATATGTTTTGAAAAATGAGATTCTTACTTAACAAATTTGGTATGTTAAGTAGGAATCAAATGCGATTATAATTTGTTTGAAAGAGGGGAAATCCATTTAACAAATTTGAGTATGTTAAATAAAGTTCAATTTATTTTTGTGAATTTTGGGAAAAGGGACTCTCATTTAACAAATTTGGATATGTCAAATGGAGTCCAAAATATATCTTGATTTTATGTGTGTGATTTCTTACTTTTGAAAAGAGGGAAACTTCAACTCTAGCATATGTGAAATATGTTAAGTGAAATTTCAATTTTATGCTATGATTTTATTTGAAAATAAGATCTTCATTCAATAACTTTGAGCATATTTAATGGAGATAACTATTTTCACAATGATGCTTTTGAAAAATAATTTTGATTTTGATTTTAAAAAGAACCTCCATGTAACAATCATGAAGATTATTAGATGAGGTTCAATTATATGAGTTCTGTGCTTTTTTGAAAATTTCTTATGAATCTTGTGCAATATCTTTTATTATGTGAATTTTAAAAGAGTGTTTTTGGAAAGTGACATTTTTGCAAAAGAGTTTATTTTCTTAAATATTGGAATGAACCTTACTTCACCAAGCTAGTGAAAAAGAGGTTCTAAATTTTTGTCATCTCCTTTTCATTAATTAATTTTATTTTTCACCTATAGGGATACCCAATTGAGGTTCTAAGTCCTATAATGAGTGAGGTCCTAAAACCTAGAAGATGTTGACTAGCTTGGCTTAAGAATGAAATTAGCTAAGTACCAACGGAAGGAGAGATAGTCTTGGACTCATATGAAATACAAGTCCACTATCGATGCTCGGAGACAACAATTATCTACTAGAGATGGCGATAGGAACCAACCCTAGCGGAGTCGCTAGAAAAATCTGTGGTGTTTATTTTTGGATTTTATGTGTGTATGTGTGGGGCGAGGGGGACACCATGCAGATCTAAGGGTATACTTATTGATGTGATCGGGTACGACATCAAGGAATAGTGCACTATCTTGAAAGATAGAAATCACTACCCGACGATGGACGTAATCACCTAATAAAGACTCCTAAGGCATGATGGGTCTTCAAATGTACCAGAGATTTTTCACCTACTTTACATAAATGAATAAGGTATGATATATTTAAGTCGAGTTTTAAAGTTTTCTATGAGGGCAAGCCCTCATAGTTAATTACATCTTAATAAATGTGAGTTCCTTAGGAATACTCTCGATTTAAGTAGGCAATTACTATCTCCAAAGATTTCAAAGATAGGACTATCAATAAATTGGTTATGTTTGAAAAATCAAGTGGAAGAGATCAAAAGGAGAGACTTATTATCGAAGCCAAAAGAAAATGAGTAGGGGATGTTCACGATACTAGGAAATCCAATGAGCATCCCAAACCATCCTATGGTTGAACTTTATATATTTGAAATTAAAGAGAATTATGTATTTGAGTTATAATTTATTAGAAAGCTAGGACTTATGATTCCAAAATACAAGGTTGTGGAAAGGCTTAGGAGTTGAGAATTTATGCTTGTAGCCTAAGGCGAAATAACAATCTGAGATCCTAAATCGGAGCTTTAGCAAGGGCCAAAGCACGTCCTAAATCTAAGGTGAAAATAGGTATATTGTTTGCCTCCACAAAAGAGGGCAAACCACTCGACTGCTAGACTTACAACCGACTAGAGTGGCAGTCAACTAACTCCTCCAATATTTTAAAACATGTGATCAAGTCATATATTTTGCAAGATGGTTGGGTTGTTATTACTTAAAAAGAAACTAAAATCCTTAAACCCACTCTCTAAGAGACTAGAGCATGAGTGGTATGAATAATGACTTAGTCTAATGCAAATTTTATCAAATTTTATTTGATTTTGGACTCTTTATTTTGACAAAAGCTATAGGATTTTATATGTCTAAATGCATTATGAAATAGGATTATTGGCTAAATCAGACAGAAAGAGGTATTTTCCACCATAAGGGAAACCCTCAAAGGTCAAGTCTTTCCTTATCGTGCAAGGATGGAAACCCTCTCTTAACAAGAGTGAAATAATATGATATGTATGATATTAAGCATACAACATTCAGCTAAGGGGTTGCTAAATCTTTTAATTATCTTGATTTAATACCTGGGTTTTAAATGAGGTTATAAGTTGCTTAGAAAATTAGATTATGAGTTGTGATTGGGGTAAAAAATTTAGTTTTTTCTAAGAGCCAAATCGAATCCATACCACACATTAAATCATCATATGTGAAGAAACTAGAAAAACATATCATTTCTATTCCACAATTATAAACAAATTATCAAACAATTTATAAACCCAACGTAAAAGAATAATAGGCCGATGCGGTTGAGTACTGTCATACAACCTGAAAAGAGAAATGGGTAGCCGAGCTCTACCCTTATACAACCCGGTATATAAAAGAATAGTTTATAAATGATAAGTGTTATAAGGGGTCTTCATATCTTCATGCTTCCTTCATTTCCATATTTGATTTACTTCATTTGATTTGGTAGGCTTCAAGGCATCACATAGCACCCCAGGATCAAACATTCTAGCCAATGTTCATCCTTAACGCCCATAACACTTAATCAAATTCCTAATACAAAATTACATTAAAAATAAGAAGAGTAAATCTAACTACACCTGCAAAATAAGTGTTGGCTAAACACACCATACAACCCAAGCAATTATATATATATAATTTACTTAACACCCTACATATGGGTATCGAAGTCCATCTGTCCTAATTTAGATTACGCTTAGAGGGTTAAATAACCTGCAAAAAAGAGCATTTATATTTATTTTAAGCGCCCCTTAAGCACAATCTCATGTAGAAAATATGATTAGGCTAATCACGGCCTAGCATCCAGTCTACGAAGCATACAACATAACATCCATTCTACAACAATATATCACAAAACAAATATACATCAAACCATGCACCGCCCTAACATAAAGCTAGAAGTGGTGACTTAATCTAATGTGTGTGTATTAAGGCTTGCGTGGTATGTTCTAACTAGGCTTTAGAGTTATCATTTTCTAAGTATGAAGGACATTTAATTAGGGGTGGTTTCACTTTAAATGGTTTAATTGATTTGTAAATTTTACTTAGTATTTTCTTTTTTTGTTTCATTTCCTAACAACTAAATGTTATAAGGACAAAAAAAGAGAGGATCACTCTCTTTCATCCCTACCTTAAGTCACATCTAAAATAAATTAATTAATCAATTCTCTTTACTGAATGACTTATTACATGTTTTAATTAGTCCTAGGTTTAGGTTTACTTTAAATGAACTAATTCAATAAGAAAGACATCTTAAGATCAATTGGAATTAACTACTATCACATAACACATGTTTGTTTATTTCTTTCCATCATATATAGCATACATATGATTAAGTCTTAAAGCATACCTATACATGCAATATATATCTCAGCACACTCAAATGGTGAATATAAGCAAATGTACTTGGAATTGATATTTCATTTGGTTGAATTATTTTATCATATTAATTTAAAGCTCTTTCTAAATTCTTATACAAAAATATAAGAAAAGAACACTAAATAATATGACTAATCAACCGAACCACTTGAACAAAATATGAATGCATGTCTTTTTAATAGAAAATGGGGTTTTTCATTCATTAGCTAAATACACATTCAAATGTATAAAAGTTTTAAGTAAGTATGCCATTGTTCGCACTGGGGAGGTAGGAACCTCCTTGGGGCTACTTAAAGATCCCCTAATGTCACTAATATACTCTATTTAAATACATATGGATGTATAAGCAACTATAAGAATAGAAAATCATGCAAAAGTAGAGTTTAATTTATTTAATTTATTTGTGTAAATGAATTAAAGCTCTATCTAAATTCTAATGTCAAAATGTATAAGAATGAAATTAAATGAGTACGTTGCCATTGTTCTGCACTGGGGAATGAGGTAGGAACCTCCTTGGGGCTACTTAAAGTCGCGGCATCTCGGATGTCATTAATATACCCATTAATATTCAAACTATGCAAATCAACATATGAATGTAAGAAAGAGGCTTCACTATACACTAAACTTATATTCACATGTAATTTATGTACATAACTAAAGTCACAATATATTTTATCATTCATTAATAAGTTTTTGAAAATACATTTGAGATTTAATAGTGATAATAACCACACATATTTCTAATTAAATCAACACATACAAATTTGACATGACGAAAATCATTTTATTTAATGTTTTTGAAAGAGATGAATGCATGAATCAAGAGACATACAATATTTTAATATGATTGGAAAGAAATAAAGCAACACAAGCATGTAATTTCATTAATCCAACTAATTCTATGACAATCACATTAAACAAGCTTATTTAAAATAAACCAAAGTTTCATTTTAATTTCATGTTTGATTTGATTTAAATGTGAAAGATTTGCTATTAATCTATTCATATGTGAGTTAATTTGATTTAATTAAAAATATTTAAATTGATTTTATGAATAAAGTTGAACAACAACAACAACAAGCCTTAATATTTCATTAAAATCCAATCATTATGTGTCAAATTCTCATTTAAATCAAGTATACCAAAGATCATTTTTATACATCTTAACCATCTTTTTTAGGTATGCTTTCTTAAAAAGGCTAATCCTAATCTCCTTCCCCATATGTGAGTTAATTTGATTTAATTAAAAATATTTAAATTGATTTTATGACTTAATTAGGTTGAACAACAACAACAACAACAAGCCTAAATAATTCTAATTAATCCTTATTGTGTATTATTAAATTCTTTATTAAATAAGTATGACCAAGATCATTTTTATACATCTTAACCAAGTCTTTTAGCAATAACATAAGTAAATTAATGCATCTATAATGATGATTGATTTACAATAAAACCATAAGCAATTCTCCTAATCTTATCTAATAGAGCTAAACTTTTCAATATACATTTTGCATTCCACAGTATGAATTAATCATAATTACCTATTATTTTAATTCAACTAAATGAAAGCTAATGATATGCAAATTACATAAATAAAATGTTCTAAGAATGAACAAAGAAATTTTTTAAATTAAATAATTATGATAATAATTAATTGATTAATTAATTAAAATTTAAAAGAATTTTATTATATCTTTTAGGGGATAATGAAATTAACTTAGGAAAGAGATCAAGGAAGAGGCCTCAATCAATCCTAAGTCATTTCAAACAATTAGGCTCTAAAATAATAAATTCTTTCTTTAATTGATTAATTAGTAATTAATTACTTATGCTTTAATTAATTTGAAACAAATAGAGAGTCTTAATGAAATGGTCATAAGGAATAAACATAAACCAATTCCCTAAGACTTCTTAATGTTAATAGATGACAATAAGATTAATTAATTAATTAATTTACTATTCATTTGCTTAATTATCATTAATTAAGATAGGAGAGTAATTAAGTATTAATTAATCAATTTTCCTAATTAACTATCTAATAAATTTTAAGAAAAATAGGGGAGGTAGAAGTCATCCCCCTAAACATCTCTGAAATTTTGAAATTAATTGGATAATTAATCAGAGAGTAACTAGGCTAATTAAATTTTTAATCAAACCTTAATTAAGCAAAAATTAATGTTCAAAATTAATTATTAATAATTTTCTTGGATTCTCCTCTGAAATACCTTTAAAATGAGTTATCGTTTATATTTTTTGGATTTTTCTAGGATTAGTTATGAATTTTAGAAGTTTCAACCTTAAAAAATATATTAATTACTAACACCCCAATCTTGTCGTATGCACACGCCGACGCATACGCCATGTGGGGATATGCTATTTAAGTTATCAAATCGGGACGCTAACTCGAATTGGGACGTGCTTCGTGGACCGCCCAATCTAAGATCAAGATCAAATCTCTGAAGGATAAAAGAGGATCTAAGCGATCTAATCGAGAGGCTCCAATCACGCGGAATGACGGCCCATGATCTATCTCCTACAGGATGAGACGGATCAGCCATGATCGCTTCGATCCAAGCTCGGTGAGCTCGGATCCACTCCAAACTCAACCCACACCTTTGAGTGAAGGATCCACAAGGATCCAATGGCTAAGATGGGCTCAAATGCAAGTTTCCTTCACAAAGCTCCCAAACTATTTTTATTCGAGGATCAGTTTTAATGTCATACCTCACCGAAGCTTGTGACCGGCGGTTCCAACGATTGAGGAAGCTTCGTTTGGTAGAATTGAAACCCTGTTGAGTCGCACGAGCTTTGATTTGAGGTGGTTTGCTCTAGAGGCCAAACTCCTCCTATTTGGCATTTGGTCTTGGTTGAACTCCTATCTCCAGCAGCTTAAAAGCTTAGGAAATGATTTACTTAGCTTCGATTAGGTCCAAGAAAGGTGTGTGCAAGTTTAATTATATTTTGGTTGAGGGATGGATGGATTCGAATCAAGAGAAGCCTCCCCTATTTCAGTTTGATGTAAAATCAAGAAGGGAGAAAATGGGAGAGCTTGGAAGCTTGGGGAAAGGCTGGGGAGATTTCACTGCTCAAACAAGTAGAATGGTTTATGTCGAATTGAGGGGTATATCCCATGTGAGGTGGACAAATGAAATTCAATCATATTTTCTCGCCTCACCACCATGGGAATTGTCTCCATCCTCCACATGGCTGCCAGAGTGGAGGAAGTTGGCAAGAGCTCAAGGCGATATGGGGAGATCTCATTTTCTTTGTCCATGGGGTGCTCTGGCTTTGAGAGGGAAGAGGTGAACTCCCTTGGTCCATGCCAATCCTAGCTATTCTGGGGTGGACTAGGTTAGCTCTATGGCAATGGGATGGTTGCCCAAGTGATGGGAGAGTGGACTTTGCCAAATAGGGAAGGAATCCTATGTGGGAAGGTTTGTTCAATGGCTAATTCCCTTGTGTGGGGTCCACTTTGCTTTTGGGATGGTTTTGGGCTGACCTAGGGTTAATTTGGGTCGGGTTTGGTTAGCACTTAGGTTCCCATGGGTTGGTTTTGGGTGCTTTGGCTTCATTTGGTCAAATGGATTCATATGAATTCATGTTGGGTTGGGTTGACCAATTGGTCAAATTGGGTCAAACCATGACTTGGGTTAAGTTCAAATAATGATTTGAAGAGTTTTGATTCAAGTGGTTTTGATTAATTTGACATAGGTTTGATTTTGACTCATTTGGATTCAAATAGGTTAAATGGGCTAAGTTGACTAATTTGACCAAATTGAGTTGAGTTAGGTGTTTGTTCATGTTCAATTGATTAATTGAAAATGATTGTAGTCTTTGGTTTGATTTGATTTGGGTTTAATTTGGATTTTGGCCAATTTGACCTTTTAGGTCAATTTGGGCTAGGTCGGGTTGACCAATTGGTCAAATTAGGCTCAATCATGGCTTTGGTCAAGTTCAATAAGTGATTTGGAATGAACTTGAGCTATTGGTTGCAATTAATTTGGGTTCAATCATGATTTGACTCATTTTGACTATTTAGGCCAATTTGGGTCAACTTAGGTCAAATGGTTAATAGGACTTAGTTTGGCTCAATTAATGATTTGACCATGTTTAATCATTGATTATGAATGGATTTGAATCAATGATTTCAATCAATTTAGTATATGATGGATTTTGGCTAGTTTAGGTTTCATTTGGGCTAAAAGTTAACTTGGTCAAAGGAGGGAGTTGAGTTGGCTTGACCCAATTCAAGATAGTTGATCACCCTAAGATGATTGTTGATCATAATATGATGTTTGGATGGGCTTAGTTCAATCCAATTTGGGTTGGATTAGAACTTGCCCAAAAAAGATCTTTAGGTTACTTTAGGTCAAGTGGACCTATGGTTTAATTGGTTTGATTTTTGCTTGATTCAAGTTTAGTTGAACTCATATATGAGCCTAAGATTGAAATATAAATTCAACTACAATCAATTTGAGCTATGATGGATTTTGACTCATTTGAAGTTTTCAAGTCAAAAAGGCTAACTTAGGTTTGACTTGTGTTGACTTGATTTTGGTTTGATAATTGTAGTTTGTATTTATATTTGGATGAGTGATTGAAGAAAAGATTGATCCATGAAAAAATCCATGATTTTGAGTTGATTTGGATATCATTTAGCCAAGTTCAAGAAATTAGCTTAAAAATGATAAAATTGTAAATTTGATTTGATTTGGGTTTGATTTTGACTATTTGGATTTATATTTCATTTATATTTGTGCATATAAATGAAGATATAAATGATTCATGAGAAAATCACTTGAATTTGGAGTGATTTGAAAGCAAATTTGATCAGATTTAAAGATGTAGGTCAAAAGGGCTTAAATAAGGAATTGATTTTGTTTGATTTATTTTTGATCATTAGAGGGTTGGATTCATCTATATTTATGAATATAAACGAAGGAATAATTAATTTATAAAAAAACCAATTGAATTTGGGTAGATTTGGGTTGAAATTTGATTAAGCTTATGGAGGTAGGACCATATGACTTAAGAAATATCTTGATTTTGTTTGATTTATTTTGATTTAGTTTGATTTATTTTGATTTAGTTTCAGCTATTTAAATTTGGATTTCATTTATATTTGTGAATATAAATGAAGGAATGATTGATTTATAAAGAAATCAACCAAGTTTGATTTGGTTTAAAGGGGGTTTTGGCTAAGCATATGAAGGTGGTTTATATGGCTTAGGAAGGGATTTTGGAATTTGAATTTGATTTTGGGTTTCAATCACCTCGAGTTGGATTTGATTTGAAATTTGAAGGGTTGAATTGATCTCTTGAGAAAATCAATTGAATTGGGGTTGATTTGAATTTGGTTAAAGCTAAGTCCATATGATAAAATCAAAGAACTCTAGGAAGGGTTTTGGAATTTGAATTTAATCATGGGTCTTGATTATAGGTCTTGGAAATTTGGTTTGGTATGAATTTGAGGTTTGGTTAGAGGAAGATATGGGTTGGCTTTGAGCCATATGGTAGGCAAGTCTTCCTAAGTCCCTAAGGCATAACCTGTTCCTATGGCTAACTCTTCTAAGTCTCTAGGATTATATCAACTATTCACATAATCACTAGAAGTGTTTTAAGATTAAGGAGCTCTTAGTGTCTACAAGAGTCCTAGGTCTATGATAAAGAAGTTGAGAGCTCACTCCAAAAGTGAGTTCAATAGTCCCTAAGGCATAACTTATTCCTGTGGCTAACTCTTCTAAGTCTCTAGGCTTAGGTTAAGTATTCACCTAATTACCAGAAATGTCTTAGAACTAAAGAGCTCTTAGTGTCTATAAGAATCCTAGATCTATGATGAGGAAGTTGGTAACTCACTCCAAAAGTGAGGTCAACAATGACGCAACACATGGCTGCTAACAAGGATCCTTCGGTCAAGTTGGATCGACTACCTACTCTGACTAAGTAGACTAGGGACCACAACAGCCCGGGATGACGAAACTATGGGATCTTGATCGGGCACGTCATCATTCCCTCAACCATCTGCTTTAAGTTAAATAGTGATGAATTTCATAAATCCATAATTTTAAACTCTACATGCTGCTACTATATGTTACGCATTTAGCGATCTAATGACTAGCCTTAATCGAAAATTCTCTCTCAGCATTGGGAGGGGTAATTAACTATGGGTGCTTACGCCTATAGGAAACTTGGAACCATATCTAAAGTTCTGACAAAATGAGGGCGAAATTTATATGTAGTATCTTATCTACTATTCCATCTGTCTTTTGAAAATTAGGCTGACATTAAATCATACTCTCTTCATCGAGAGGTCGGTGACAAATTTTCGGAGCCCGCAATTGTGAGCACTAATTCTCAAAAATTGGATGCTTATGTATTCCAACTTTTTTAGAAGATAGGGTTGAATAAAGCACATTTCATAGATTTACATAGTGGTTTGAATGACATATAGATAAAAAATAGAATATGATATGATATGAATATGAGTGTCTATAATTAAAATTATAAGACATGAATATGCATTAAATATGACATTAATATTATAGAATTTATACAAATTAAATAAATATAAAATAAATTCATAAATAATACATTTATTTCATTTTCATATAAAATAAGAAACATATTTAGAAACCTATTGCCTTCATCCAAATAAGGCCACCTCCTAAAATAAATTCTACTTCAATGAAGGATGAGTCTAGTTGCCCTTTAAAAGGAACATAGCCTTAATCTCTAGGAGCATGAGTAGACCCACTAAAAGAAGTGAGAGAGCCTTTCATCCTTCTCTTGACATCATGTGGACAAACACATCATTAATTTATGCTAAATTCTCTTTTTATTTCTATTATGGCCTGCCCTTTAATAGTATTTGATACTCTTTATGTTACTCGTTCTAGAAAACTCACTTGCCCTAAGCAACCCATCGGTACAATAATTTGTCTAAAAACATATGATGGAACCACCACATGAGCATGTGTTGAATCCTCAAAAATAACTTGATTTTCTCTTTACCATGCTACTTTAGATGTGCTCGAGGGGATTATTTCCATCATCTTCCATTAATTCCTAAAGTAACTTCCTTTCTCAATCAGGGTTTTGTGCTATTTGGGAAGAGGTTGCTCACATCAGCAGAGACCATATTGTCCCCAAGTAGAGATATACTATCACTTATACACAAAACCTCCTTCACCTCCATGAGAATTCGCATCAATTAGTAAAGCCTCAATTCGATTGAGATCTCCAACCATCTCACGAAAGTCTTGACTTCTAAACCTAGATCCTTAGGTGATGTGTAAGCATTATAATGTGTTGGACGATTTTTGTTACCAGTGTGCTTGTCGTTTCTTTCAATTATAAAGGATGACTGAGATGGACCTTGAGCTCTTTAGAAGACTGACTATTTCATAATAGAGCCCAATTAAGATGTGAATAAATCAAGTTGAATTTGAGTCATCATTAGCTTAAACTTTAGCTTAATTAATTAATTGAATTTAAACTTGGGCTTGAGTTTTATTCTATGAGCATGAATTAACTCACGAGCTAATTCATTTAGCATAAAAAAGATAAAATAATTTTGATTTAAGCTTTGTCACTCTAATGAAAGGCCTTCCAATCATCCACCAATTTCTCTTCTCCATCAACTATTCCATGCTATCATCATAACCATTGGCTTCACGTTGCCAGCATCCCCAACCAAGTGTCCTAACTCTCCAACCTCAACTTGAGATGCCCTAAACATTTCAAAATGATGATAACATTTCTCCTCAGAGATAAAGAAGTATAACCTCTTCCACTCGAAAATCCTTGTCAAACATTTTAATACAAAATCACAAGTCAAGAAAAGATAAAAAATATATCTGTTTCGATCACTGCAGAAGACACCAATAGCCAAATGAAGAATCCCCTGCTAAAGAAGATGACTTTTCCAAGATAACGTATTGATAAAAAGAAGCCACTCAAATAAAAAAAATGCAAAATAAATTTTTTTTTAACAGAATTCCCCAATTCCTCCGTTTAACGAAGAAGATTAACATGGATTAAACTGCAAGAAGATCTTCTTTATAAGGCCATCCAGAGGAGAAACTGGTCTCAAAAAAGAATCAGTAATCAAGTAATAAGGTTGCAGATCAACTGTCATTCAAACCACAGCTTTTTCAATTGTCAGAATAACTGTGCTAAAAATATTCATAGTGGATGATCAAATTGGACATAGACAAAGAGAGACCATCAGCTCTCATTCAAGCCATAATTCTCGACGCTGTTTATAGCTAAACCATTGTTGGCTAAACTCTGAAATAATGATACCGGACGATGAACTTCAACAGCTAAAAAGAAGTACCTACACATTTCTTCCGTGTCACTTTCCATTTTCAAAGAAATTGGGTCGTGTAAATGATTTTCTATGAAATGAATTATAATGCAAAGCATGAAGGCATCACTCATCAGGTTGGCAATGTTAAACTAGCTGAGTTTGAGCGAGCTTCTTATTTGTCCATATTTGACTCATTCAAAAATTTATTTATTTAAATAATATGTTGTTTGTGTTTGGCTAGTATTGATCCTATTGAGCTTGTTCAACTCATTTAGGCTTGAATTGATTCAAATTATTAAAACTTAATTGGTGAATATTTCTTATAAATTCCAACTTAATAAATTTTATTTAATTAAGATTTCATTAAATACTTAAATTATCTAAAAATATAATTAATTTCATAGTATATATATATACTTTTATTTCAAATTAAAACGAGTCAAACACAAACAAATAAGAGTTGTTCATGTTTGACTGACTCAATAAATAATTTGAATATGAACTACTTAACGAGATGAACATGAATTGTTCACGAACAATGAGCTTTTTTTGACATCCTTAGTTTGCAAATGTTTGATCTATAATTCATAAAAATGAGAGAATTAAGTGCTATAAATGCTCCTACCTGATTCATAAATTTATATCCCTTATGAAATCCACTGATTGTCATTTCATGGAGTTGAATTGCAACATATTGCATTATATCCCAGCATCATATTGCATCCTTCTCCACTCAATCAGTTAATAAATCATCACGCAAGAAAACAGATACCAGGGGCACTGGTCTGCATTTAATAGCTTTGACAAGAATGCAAAATTCTTAACTTATGTAAGCACACTAAATATAGAAACACAATACAGATATGTGAATTTAAGGTGAACTACAAAAGAAAAAAAATACAGACAAATCCACAAAAGATGTCAAGGGAACACATGTTTTGAGAATGCTGGCATGTTAGAACCAAGAATAATATCGTTTGTACAGAAAGACTGGATAATATATAGACATGAAAGACATTGATCAGGTTACTGCACCTTCTACGAAGCAAATCCAAGCATTTCAACCATTGTGGAAAGGCTCTACTGAACCAATTGCTTGCTTATGGTTTGAGTTTGGAGACCGTAGCTTCTTCAAAGACCAAAGCACTCCTCTTCCGGAAGATCTATTATGAGCGGAGCAAGAGATCAGCGGATTGGATGGTATTGTGTGATTCCACGTTTGGGTGGCAGCTTCCTCAAAATGTAAAGAACTAGAGATGAAGGAAGAATTTCCACCAGCTGTGAACCATAAATACAAGTTAGTCATAACGGTGCAAGTGGATTGATGTCTCATTATGTTCTTCATAGCTCATATAAATGTATTGAAGGCACAAAGATTTTTGTCTGATAGAGAGCTGCCAAGGAAGCTGCAGGATGGATGGATGTGGGTTCCAAATCAACAATCTTCATATAAATGTGTCAAACTTTTTAAAAACTAAAAAATTAACTCTAGTTTTAAGCATAATTGTAGGTGGTGGATGTCAACAAAAATGAGTCGATCTCTCTCTCTCTCTCTCTCTCTCTCTCTCTCTCTCTCTCTCTTAATGTTTGAAGTCTACAACCAGAGATGATTCTGTTCTCTTGTAAAATATCAAATAGTAACTATACATATTAAGTGGGAAAACAACAGAAAAAAATGCCATCAAAATAGATCTATATTTATATTAGATTAATATGCTCGTTGGTTTTCTCTAATATCTAAACAATCAACATATTTAACGGCAATACACTCGAAAGGAACCAACACAAATCTATTTCATTACTTAATGTTTCTCATATGCTTTGAAGTAGTGATTGCATACTAATGAGTAAGTGACAATTATTTAAGTTGCCTGACAGCCTCATTTGCTCAATTTCAGATGTTAAACATTTCTCTAACTATTTAACTTGTTTCAGCCTCAGCAAATGTAACAGCTATTATTAACCAGAAATATTCTTTTTTAAAAAATAATTAGAAATGAAAAATTAAATGCTAGATATCACAAATGTCTGTAAACAAAAATGCAGAGAGATGATGCATTTTTCACTAAGTCAACTAGTTTTGCCACCTGTTTGAATAAGTGTTCTACTATCAAAGAGATTATAAACCTTTTTATCAATACAAAAATAAAACAAATTCATACGTTCATGTTCTTCCATCATGTTGTTGCAAAACATCATTGGAAACGTACCAAATAGTAAAATAAGTTCAAAATTGGATGGTCCAGAACATCAAGGTCTGCGGCTTTGTCAAATGCATTGAAGCACATCTGGTAAAAAGACAAAATTAGCAGGATGGTAACCTTCCCAGATAACAAAGGAAAATTTCCTTTAAAGTTTACAAGAAAACAAGACAATCCACACACCATGATGCATCTAATCAAGAAACAGGTAAAACATATGGTTGTCACATAGCCAACCTGCGGAAGGTAGCAAAATGGAAGAAATTTTAGTGCAAAAAGATATTGACACAAAAGCCTTCACCAATTGAAAACATTAAGGTGCTTGCGAATATACTTCATGCAATTTCTTGCGTCTTCCTTTCGATTCAACAGGAAAGCGTTGCAACATCAGGAAAAGCCTGCCATAAAATAGAAAAATGGTTTGGCGGAAACTAGCTTCAACCAATGCGAGAACGAAAAGAGCACATAATAACCATAGGAACCTTCTTACTACAACCAGTTAAGTGCATTCATTTTATGAGAAGTTCACTGGTACAAAAGTATCATTGAACAATAATTATTTCTTTCATAATCTTGAGGTCCCATAAATATGCATTAGGTACACCTTTCTTAATCTTGAAAGTCCTTTCTATTTTAATCTCCAAGTTGCATTACACAGTGAACCCAGAAGGATCATGTAGCACTGGACCGCCCATTACAGCATGCCTGGAGAATATATTTCCGGACTACTAAAAAAACAATACCAGTGACACTGGACTGTCAGAAAAGCGAACAGAGAAGCAAAGGAAAACTCACCTTTAAAAAATAAAAATAATAAAAAATCCACAGTTTTAAAAATAATTAATATTTTTGTACCTAAAATTTAACCAATAAAATCTCTACATTAGGCACAATGTAAGTTAAATAGTTTGAGGAAAGTAATATATTTTTTAAAGCAAATACTCAACACATTTCATAATAAGCGTATGAAAAAATACTAAGTATAAAGGTGCAAAGAACAGAATTAGCGTACTTGTGTGTGGGGGCAACTGCATTAATACTAGGATAAATGGAAAGTAAGTTCAACGTAAACGGAACACAAAAATGTAAGCCAAAAAACGATGTGTATCGAATTGGAAAAATCAGCTTGTGCACTTGAAGCCGAACAATGTTTGAATATAGGTAACGTTGAATTGAGACATTATGAATCCATAGCACCAAGTATAGAAACAGATACACACCAACTACTTACATGCAAAGCTACATATAAGACAAATTTCATCTCACCTTCCACCATAAAGAAGGAAACCAAGTGCAGCAAGCAATGAGGCACCTGATAAGACATCCCTTGAGACATTATAAATATAAAAAATGCATGATTGTACTTGAACAAGGAATTAAGCTTCAGTAACACAAACAAATTAAAGTACAAACCAGCAAAAAATATCTTGGACAGGATGATAATGACTTGAATGGGCTTCCACCACATAAGCAGCCACAGCAACATCTATAAAACAGTTACAGCACAGCTTCTCGATCAAACAATGTAAAAGGTACTGACAACAAATAAATATCATACAAATATGGTGTTAGAGAGAAACAATTTGAAAGGGAAGACTTGACGAACTAGAAAAAACACCAATTATGGGGTAATGGTCAATTATCACAGACCATCTCGAACCTCCAGCTAGATCAGTATATAATGGAAAATCTGAAAATTTTGAGCAAAGTTTAAAATTATGCAATCGGGTGTTGAGGTGTTTTTCGTCTGTGAGGCGAGACATAAGCCTCAAAATCAATAAATTATGTAATAAAAGTATTATACACACATCAAAGTATAGTGCAAGAAGTAATATATTAATAACCTAACTTATTAAAATATCAAAATGCAATATATTAACATCCTAATATTGTAAATAATAAATTGCATAAATTATCAAGTAGCATTAATATCTTGACATCTACCATGAAATTGGAAGTGTTATACTAACATTAAAATAACATAAGATATGAGAGCTAATGATAAAGCGATTTAAAATAAGTTTAAAATAATAAGTTTCTCTCCCCCACTCCAATTATTCCATATCAAAGTAAGAGCATCACAAATAATGATTGTAGTGGTAATGGCCAGCACAGTGTGGGAGGAGCAAAGAAGGCACGAGGAAAAAGCACCTAGTTAATATCCATCCTGAGACCTGTTGCATGTGTTATTTGGGTAATTAAAACTTTTTTTTATGTAGATTTAAAAGTGCATTGCTCACAAAAATTAATGCGAGGGTTTTGAGGTAGGCCTCACATCATGTGATGCATAAGCCTCACATAGCATTAATGATGCATAAACCTCTTTGCAATTTTTTTAAAAAAGCGTTGAAGCAGGTTTTGAGGTGAGCTTTTCATTGCATTTGAGCAAAGGATAAAACTTTATTAAGTATACAAAATGCCTCCATTATGAGTCAAAAACCAAGAGTAATGAACACCATCATATAAACTATTACTCTACAATGAAGGGGGCAAGGTTGTTCATGCGGGTGGTGAAGTGTAATTGGAATCTTTCAGTATTCTTTTGTGAGTTGGAAGATTATTAAGAAAGTGAAGATGAAGTGGGAAGACATTAGCAATAATATGAAAGGCTGGTAAAAAGAAGATTGACTACTTCAAAATTCCCAAACAATTTTTGGGTTGATATTTAATTGCAATGGATGGCAAAACAATTTTCAATAAAAAGAGTGAAAACCATCAAATCAGAACTTTGGGATATTAACAAACTAATGGAGGTAATTTTAGGCTATTTGAATAAGTGAGTGATGACTTGTAATTTTTTTCATGGACAAATCCCAGTAGGTGGAAACCAGGAATTGCACTTTTGGGAACGAGCATGACTCTTTTTGTGATAATTAGGATGGTTTGAGGTGATGGGGATATTTTAGAAAGTCGGAATTATAAATATAAGGTGAATGGTGATGTTGGAAGGAAAACACAGAAGTCATTAAGATCACTATCTTCTTCCACCAGGGACAAACCCAAGACTGCCTACCAAACTCCTAGCCAAAAAAATAATTCTTAGATTTTTTTTTTTTCAAATGCTAAAAAACTAATTTCACTACAAAATGATGGCAATTTATATCCTATTACAGTCATCACCAAAAGCCAAAAGAATGAAAAGAGGGGAAGGAGGCTTGGCCACATTAATTAGAGACATTTAATTGCCTCTATAATCTATGCATGATATATCCAAATACTAAACCTCCCGCTTCCTATGCAATACATAAATTCTTGAATTTAAAATTTGAAGTTTCAAAACCTAACTTTCTAATAAATTACAGATACATAATTTAAGGTTTAAGCAAAAAATGAACATTGGTGGGTTAGACATTTTTCTTTCTTGAATTTTCACTTAAGATCTGATGATTGATCTTTATAAGCCTCCACAATACTCTACTGCACTTCATTAACTCTATCCTTTGATCTCATGAGAGATCTTACAAATCATCATATCTGCATCAAAAATTATAATGATTTTATCATGTAATGAAGGCCATGCATCCAACCTTGAAATTGCAATTCAATATTCTAGAAGATCCACTGACTTCTCTTTCATGACTTGCTTGAGAATGAGCACTACATCAATGGTATCAATCAACCCCACCCCAAACCCCATGCTAGTAGTGCCCTCATGCAATGTATATGCGGTTAAAGTGTACAAACACCAACAAATGACAAGACATGTTTCACACAAAATGGGTCATCAAAGTGCATAATTGGAGTCTCATGAAGGATGAATTGAAACTTAATTTCTTAGAATGAAATCTTCACAAACTCTAAAAACTTTCACATTTTGGATGATTTGATAGGTATATAATAGGGCCTCTAGGGCATGTAAAAATTAATGAACAAAGAGTATTGAAATAAAATTCATATTATATGTCATCATTGAATGTGTATTCTTGAGTACTTCACAAGTGTAGATAAGTAGGATCAAGGGAGAGTCTCCTTGTATCAAAGTGAGGCCCTAATCTTATTTTAATTTATTGTCATTTATTTATGTGCATGTTAAGTGTCATACATACCAAATTTCATTTTAAAGGGTGAAACTTAATGGTTGCTTAAATATTATCTTTGTTTTACTATTTCTCTTGTAAAAATTCAAATTTTGGCAGCAATTAAATTATCTTTTGAAATGAAAGAAACATGTTGGATATTTTTTTATTAAAAATGATAAACTTTTGCTATGAATCGGCAACCTAAGAATTGTGATTTTTTGAGTTTCCATTGTACATATCATCCTAAGTTGCAATAATTGTCCTATACCAATAACATATTACATCAAATTGATATCAAAACCTAAATTCATAACGACAAATCACTCAGAAGTGAGGAAAATTCTTTGTAATAACAAACAGATCACCATGAGTATGATGTTTTAAATAGTTTTGTTGACCCGCTATTAAATTCCAAAAAAAAAAGTTAATCACAATAATCCATGTGCTAGTAAGAGCCTAATAATTTATTACTTTATACAGTTGCATTTGCATATAATTCATATGTTGAATGTTTAAGGGCATGATTACATTTAGAATTGTCATAAGATACCAAATAGAACTTGTTGAACTTCCCATTGAATTAATATTAGAGAAAAGCGAGTGCCAAGAGCAATGATGGCCACAAGAATAAGAAAAATAATTATTAAATATTTTATACTTTTATCTCATTAGTATTATTCCCTCCCCAAATTTGAGCATACTTTTTCCACTAACTATGGTCACCAGAGAGAGAGAGAGAGAGAGAGAGAGAGAGAGAGAGAGAGAGAGAGAGGAAAGCATGTCATCTCATATATCAAACCACCTAGCCAACCACTAGGTATTGTGATAATCGCTGATTTCCTCTTTAGAAAGGTCTTCAACTTTTAAATGTCACTTTCATCCCTTCAAAAGATTGTTGTCCACCATCCAATATAAGAATCACTCTAAATGACACCAGCTAATATAACTACCAACTTTAATCAATTCACCAACCACTTGTTTGACTCCACCTCTACACATTGATAAATGAAGGAGCAAAATGAGTGATGCCCTTTAACAATATACAATTATCTCCATAAAATGCTTAGAGGTGATACTAATAAACTTGTAAATGTTAAGTAAAAGATATTAGATCGAATATAACATGTAGATGTTTGATAGCACTTTTAGAAATGCAAGAAAAACATATTAACTAAATTTATTTATTAGGTTTCTTTGCAATCAATATTGTAAAAAATTATCTCAACAATCTCCTACTTGTGTGCCAATTAGTATTATTGATAAAAGCTTTAGAAGTTATTATCAAGGTTTTGAGTTCGATCCTTATCCACATAATAATAAACTTCCACCTTGCAAACTTTTGAGTGGGTAAGAAAACAAATCTCTCACTTGATTAAATTTAGATTTACTAGATTAAAAGAGTCATGTCTATGTGACACCTCTCAATCATCCATATGATTAAAACATCATAGTTTTTTGAGTACCTCCTCAACCTATCAATGATAAACATGTCATCTATAATCACCATCCTTATCTTGCTATCATGTTCATCATTGATCTTAAAATATCAGCTACCCTGCAATGCCCATCTTCCCTTTAGAAGTTACCATATAGTCCTATTACTACACTTAATTTAAACTTCACCAACTCCAACAAAACATAATGAGTTCACCATTAGAAACCCTCATGCAATGTCTTACAGAATAAATAGATATAAACTATTGATGAAAAGTTAAAGTAAAATATGCGCATGTGACTAGGATCTACTTTCATTATTTGCATTAAGGACCAACGCATCATAAATCTCTCACTTGCAAGTCACAACTTCTTTCAACTGATTCAAACTCTATCATTCATTTCTCTATTGACTATCCTTTTTAAATGACCAATCTTCCTCCAATTTAAAGATTCAAAGTAGACGAAGAGTTGTATGATATCTTCACATAAGAATAGTTTATGAGCTTCAACTTCATAGATCCACATGAACTAATGATAATTGGCTTAATTCCAACTCAACTTTTATAGTAATGATGATAACAAGATCAATGCACAAACTTTGTCATCGAAGTTAATACCAATGAGGTTAATTAAGTTATGATCAAATTAAACTCACTAATATGTGCATAGAAGCGCTTTCAACTATCTTGAGCTTAAAAATATTCTCATTAAATAAACCTACTTGTTTATTCTACTAAGCTTTTAGCTCAACATATATTACTTTGACTCTAATTTTAGGTAAGACAAAGGAGAGGGTGCAGATGACCCGAGTTTGTTAAGTATCCTAAAGTCTAATATAAAGTTTGGGATATATGATAAAAGAATATATATTTATGATGTTAATTAAAGAAAACTTTTGGTATGTATAAATTTTATGAAATTTATAAAATTGTGATGATTTAAATTATATATACTTTCGTATTATTAGCTCTAATGAATCTAATTAGATGATCATGAAAGATAAAAAATGTATTGAGAAGATCAAGGTAGACTAACTTTACATCCAAACATGTATGATTAGTGTAGTTAAAACGAGTGCTAGTGGAGAATGCATCTAACTAGATTGTTTGCCTCTGTTATATCTCATGTTTGACTGAAAAAGGATCAAAATGAGGCATGACATGTGTAATATGTTAAAACGAAATTCTTTGTACATGATAGATGTACAACTCACAACACATATGTCCAAGAGATCACAGTCTTCTTGGATCATAGTAGTTGACTTCAAATCCAATTGTTGTAGATGTAACTTTTCTGTAGCATATGTAATACTCGATCTACACCTTCTAGCATCCAAAGGTCTTAAAATTGAATCAATTGATCATCACCTTCCCATCTTCACAAGAAATTGCTCCCACTTTTCCTTTAGAATTCCAAAAGGCCTAGCTATCAATTATTGGGCAAAAATATGTGCCTGATCAATGCTGATCACATGAATAGAAAAATAATAATCATCAAAATTATCTCACTTCTATATCACTAGTATTATTTCCTTTATCTTGCATTCCCTTTCCAAACTGAGCATGATTCCTCCACCAACTATGTTCATCAAAGATAAACATGCATCACCTCTTATGTTAAACCACCTCGATGGTCAATTACCCCTTTGTAATCATTAATTGTCTCTTAAGGGGCAATTGGCTTCCAATTGCCACCTCAAATGCTTCGGTGATCATGCTTCGGTGATCATTGCCATCCACAGAAAAAATAAACCTCTCAATATAACTCAATCAAGATAGTAGGTTTATCTTTTCTATCAAGACTAATGAGAAATTATATCTTTATCTCAACAATGTAGACTTATAAATTAGCACAATCATTTTGGACATCATATACATATCTACATGAAGATGTTCACGAAAAACTAACAATTAACCATTGGCGCGTTTGGGGCAGCTGCATCTTCTAAAAAAGTAGCGATAAAGCTCCTGCAAAAGAAGTTGTTATCTAAAAAACTACCGTGGGTATAACAATTTTTTTAAAATTTAAAAAAAATCATATTACAGATTTCTAGTAGTCACAGCACTCTATCAGATCAAGTTGAAAAATGCAATTTTTCATAGCACTCCCAAACGTCACTATTGTGAGATTCCCCACCACATCGCACCACACCACTTCTGCTACCCCAAATTAGCAACTATAAGTTTGTTGTTGACCTTAAGAAGACCTATAGAATTTAGACCCGATGAAAAAATAAATGATACATCTAAATTTAAAAAAATTCCCAAAAAGTCTTTTAAGAAATTAACTACAAGTAAGATAATGTTTTATAAAGTTTTAAAGTGCATTGGCACTAATGCTTATAAGACAAAAATTTTGAGAAATACTAGCATCTATCTTATATTTAATAAAACTGAAATGATTTTATTTTATAAATATGTTGCCATTATCATGGATTCTTCACCCTTTCCCTCCCTTGTGAATTTACATCCAATACCTTCTTGAAGTTATTATAGACAGTGAGATTGTGTTCATTATTTATGGTAGATATCGAAGGTACATTATATATTGGCAAGCAAACTTGTACTGAATCATGGATTACTCTAAGAAAAGCACTGCAGTTATGTCAATGTTTAATTGATGTATTATGAAAATCAAATACTCATTATATGAAAACTAACTTTTTCAAGTAGAATAAACTTGAAGAAAATCTAAAATGCGCAATCATTGAAAGCACAAAAAGTGAAGAGAACTATGAGTCTTACCATTTCTTTTTTCTTTTAGTTTGTTATATATATAGTATCCCCATGATGATGGCTACAATATGAACAGGATGCATTCTCTAGTATTTTTTAACTTTATGTTATATTTTGTTTATTATTATAAAATTGTAATTCAACTCATTGAGAATTATAAGGATACGCATGGCTGGACTACTATGCCATGTTTTTTGTTAAGGGATTTTTTTTCTACTCTACTGCCTGTTCCTTCTTTGCTCATTGTTTATTGACTAGTCTTTCTACACTCCATTATTTCAAGTTGTTGTCTCTGCTACCTGTTTCTCTTCCTCCCGTTAGACTCCCTACTACCTTGGTTTCCAGTTATCCTAGCTCTCATACACATACGTTCCTGCTATTATGTTGCTGTCGCCTATGTTCCCATTGTTCTACTACTTACTACCTCTGTTCCAATTGTTCTGTTGTCTTGCTTCCATTTCCCACTTCTGTTTCTCACCACCTGCTGTTGCCAAGTTCCCACCCACGTGTTGGAACTATGAGTCGGATTCTTCAATCCAAGAGCTGACTTTTCATTTGTGGTATTTGAATTTAATGAATGATGAATTAGAACTTGCATTTGAATAGAATTTAGCAAATTCCAAAATGTTTCTTATTTTGGGTGAATTCTAGGCTATATAGGACCTTTCTGGTATATAGAAATAATTAAACATCGAGTGCTAAAATAAAATTTTAGTTTTTCTCAATTCTTGTGTGTGCTTATTAATGTTTATTATTTGAGCACTTCGCAGATGTTGATGACTACATCTAAGATGAAACTTTTTGTACCAGCTGTCCTTATTTTTATTTAATTTATTTAATCATTGATTTATGTGTGTGATTGCAATTTTATCAATTGTGATATATACTAGATTTCCTTTTATAGTGTGAAACTTAATCATTGCTAAAATTTTATGTTCTCTTATTATTTTTTTTGTAAAACATAGAATTTGGTGACTTTATATAACCATTTATTTGCTATTTTTAGATTAAAAGTGATAAATTCTTTGTTAAGTTAAAACTAGAATTACGATTTACATGTTTTCATTGTATATTTTATCCAACGTTGCATTAATAACCCTATTCCTTAACAGTCCCGCATAGAAGTTAATTCATAATAACTATAACTTGTACATGCATTGATAAACCAAATTCAGTTTATTCATTAGTTAAAGTCAATTTCATGGAAATGAAATTAGAAAAGTAAAAAATAAAAACCAAAGGCAGACCAGTAGCTTCTCTTTCTAATTTATTAGATTTAGCATTCAGGAAAGGTTGCTTTTCTAATTATTTCAATATGATGAACAATTCCTTCAAAAATTCATCCCATGGCAAACTTTTGCCAACAATAACAAATTGGCATCTCCTTCAAATAGTAACACCAAAAGTGCCCATTAGAAAAATAATTGATCACATATAGTGTGCAAGCCTATCTTAATAATAACAGTTTCCTGGTGTTCCAAAAAAAAGGCTTTAGAATAAATTTACTAACAAAACTAATCAGTTTATTGTTAATTTAAACTAAACAAAGAAATTTCAATGTAACGCCAGACAAAATAATTAGCAAAAATTCAAAACAAACATTCAAATAAATAATCTGTAAGATATATTTTGGAGGACAATGTGTAATGTATCTGCTTTTTTAAAACAAAATCAAAATGATAAGTATGAATTATATATTTTTTTTCAATCATTGATTTGTCAAAATACAACTGCAATTTTAATATTCTAAAGTGACAAGTTAAATTTGCATCAAGATACTCACTTTCAGTTCAACTAAGCTAATGATAATTAGTCCTTAATTCTATAAGCAAGTTATATTAGACAAATGGGCCTGCAATATAACTGTTACGCGGCCATTCCACCATAAACTTAATGGACGCTTGTAATACAAACTATGGGAACCAAGAAATGAGGATTGCAATTCCATTTCAAAAGCAACAGAAAAATGCAAACATTTTTAAGCGAGCTGGAGAAAAATTAAGTGTATGGGCAATCACAAACATAATATTGTTATCTTCTTTGTTTTTTTTGTTTTTTTTTTTTGCTTGATTAATTTTATCTTGGTTGGTATGTGTAAAATAAAATAGTTCTGCTAAGCAACCAGTATCTATTACCATAGCACAAATTAGTTCTAGACCAACTTTTTGAGAGTTCAGTTAATTAAATTATAATAGAAAATGAAAAAAAAAAAAGGTGTTAATAAATTGCTGGCTAAAATTAGTTACTAGTTATGTAGTCTGACATGATCATACCTATTTCTTTTTACACAAATAGCTCGACTTTACATCATTCCAACAACAACTATTCACCAAACAAGCCTTGAAAATTCATTAATTCACAGAGTAAATAATCAATCACCTCTCACAATCTAGCATGAACACTCCTGCCTCACATTATCGTCAATATTATTACAACACTTACCTGCCAGATCACGCATTAGATTCCTTTATCTAACTCTTCTCTCCCTCTCATTCAATATGTTAAGCCAGATAGTTTTCTAATGATGTTTGGAGGCTTAACAAGATTAAGAAAACTCATTTTGATCTCTAACATAATTTTAGAATGGGCTAGGTTGCAATTATTCACAAATTCAACATGTCTTTATATCATTCTCAATAATACTAGTCAACATGACGTTTCAGTAGAAAAAATAAAATATCCAATATTTTTTACTAGATCAATTTTTTATTATGCTGATTCATTAACTAAAAATGCATGTAGAAGACCATCCTTAATTACTATGATTGAAATTAGTTGAGAAATTCGCTTGGATAGTCTTTCTTTTTCTTTAATTAGTAACATTGAATTAATGAGAGAAGATTATTTGTCTTAGCTTTTTAATGACTATCCACACACAATCAGTCAAATGTAAAAGGACTAGGGAACATCAAACCTTTTTGTGGAATACTAATGAAGAAAATCACAGGGCATGCATGGTCATAAAATCTCCCTTAATAAACCCGTGTAACAAAAAGGGAGCTTTCCACAAAACCTGAAAAGGAGTATGTCTACTATACATACCTAAAAGAAGAAGATCCCTTCTCTGCCAAAGAGAACAAATGCTGATGTGTTGGTGTTGATGGCAATGAAGAGTTATATCCTGCCTTTGTTATGGAAAGGAAAAGGGGAGTAGATTGATCGATTAACCAATTATTGATGTAAGTTGGCAATGGTCATCCAAGAACGGTTGGCATCAAGTGATGACAGAAGTCAAACATCATGAAAGGTGATAGTGGGCATCAAAAGATGGAAAACACTAGAGAATGGGTGTCAAACTTCAAATGAAACCAAGCGTTTAAGGATGGCGAACATCAAATGATGGAAGGCTATGAACGATGACAAGCATCAGATGATAAGAGTAAAATGTCGTGTGAAGGTGGAGGTCAAACAAGGGTGAAGCAGGTGTCAAACATCAGGTAAAAGGGATAAGAAGTGTTAGAGGCTGGCAAATGTTGAATGACGAGCATTGGACGAATGGCGATTACAAGCATCTAAACATGGCAGATGTCGAAGAACATGATCTTAGAATGTCAAGCAACAACAAGAAATATGGAACGACATATGTAGGATGCCAGAAATCAGGTAACAACGAGCATCAAACATCCAAAAACAAAATGAATCAAAGAATGGAGGGCATTAAACGATGACCATCAGATGTTAGGCAATAACAAACATCAAGTAATCATGGATATCAAATAGTGGAAATCAATTGTTCATGGACATTGAATATTAATCGTAGTAGGATGCTAGACATCAAGCATCATTTATTGGCAAACATTGAACATCGATCGGAGGAGAATGGCAGACATTAGTTGTTGGTGAACATCGAGCATAGGAATGTGCACAATTCAATCTAGATCCAAACCAACTTGTATTTAAAAACAAACCTAAAACAAAAATAAAACTTTCATTACGATAAACCAAAACAAACCAAACCAATAAGTTTGATTAGATTTCTTATTCAAGACACAAAATTTTAGTAATAAATTTTTAAAATTTCAATTCAATTATGCTTGGTTCATTTTGATTTAGCATGATCTTTAATAAATTGGTGTATTTTGGTTTGTTCCAAATCAATGAATCCTTAATGCGTCTATTAGGTTTCATTATATACCAAAGAATGATCATGATTCCATAGGAAATGATTGAAAAAATAGATAATATAAATTGGGTATAATGTAGAAAAGAGAGCACAAACAAGGGCTTTTAATATATTTAGAGAGGATATTCCAATTCTTATCTAAAAATATAAAAAAATATTTATCATTCTTATCATTAAATGCAACAACATAATGTGATCACCTCATATAAAAAAGGGATCAAACAATCCTACACCTATGCTGACCAGCTTAGACCAAGACTAGGTTGGGTTGTCGATTGACAACTAGCAATGATAGCATAGTAGTGGCAGACAATGGTGAAATATCCGATCAACGAACAAAAATAAATCATTTTGACGTTCTAGATGCCATAAATACAATGAAGTTAACAAATTGAAAATACAATAATTGAATTCTCCTAAACAATTATTAGAAGATTTATGAATCAAAATTAGGGTTTGCAATGTACAATAATGATAGAATATAGTTGGGGCATTGAAAATTGTTTATCCACAACATCAATCCAAAATCATTGCTTGCACAATAATCAGAGTTATATTGGAGTAACAATAACTCCTAGAAGGCATACAAATCAAATCTTGGGCTGCCATAAAAAGTTAAAAATAGTTTGCCACTTTTTAGTCAATGCGATTTCAATAATAATTCCATGCTAGAAATGGATCCTGAATTAGAAGTCTTTAAAGATTGCAAAAGATTCAATAAGTGAAAACCATTTTGACATTCTGCACAACTGAATTAATTTGCTGCCACTTGCACATCCCAATGTGGTTGCTCAGGGCAAGGAAAGATCAGAGGTGATTTGACAGCCACTTTGGTCATTGACACGACAGCATCAACGATAGCTAGCGATAGCAACAATGACCAACAATGATGGTTTAAACACCTCGCATACAAAAAGAAAGAAAATGGAAGAAAAAAGAGAAAGGGAAGTGCTGCCCAATTGGGCATGTTTTCTTTGAACAAATTGTTTGTGTTCATTTGGAATTGAATTCAGAGTTTCTTGGAGTTGTTGAAATTATCACAATAAAATGATCGTTAGACTTAAACTTAATCAATTTGGAGTAAATTTGGTATGTAAAATAATTATTTTAAGTTCTTTACATGTGTTTGAACAACTTCAGGACTCATTTGGCCCTAGAATTAAGCATTCTCCAAGTTACTGAAATCATCTCAATGAGATGGCCTTTTTTATTATAAGCAATCTGAAATTGAAAATCAAACAGTCCCCAAAGTAATTTATATTTTTTATTTCATATATGAGTGCTTTGAGATATAAAAATGTACCAAAATTCATGTTGAATAAGGTGAAATTATGCAATCATATCAATAAAGGAGAATTATGATTTATAAAACCAACTCCAACTACAAAAAGTTGACATCTCAATCGTTTAATATGATAATTCATCTAATAGAAATGCATATAGAAAACTCCATAATTACTTCATTTATAACAGTCAAACAACTTGGATTATATTCCCTTTTCATTACTTGAAATGGATTTAATGATGGAGAATGAGCATTCAGGATGTTAATCCCAACACAAAATAGTTGGGATAGGCTAATGACAATCATGATAAAGATGGCCCCAAACACAACATACATAAGATGCTTCATTATGTTTTACCTCACAACATTTAAATTTTATCAAAGCTTACCTGCACCACATAAACCACTACATTGATCGTATAGAAAGTTGATCTTAAGCCATCAGTGGTCACTCCCCGTGCCTGCCATCAACTCAATGTCAAGACAAAAGGGGTAAGAGAGCATACCAAATAATGCATAACTGAAAACGAAAGACATGAGAACCTGGTAATATATTTCAGCCCAAAAAAGTGCCAACAGTGCATATGTGGTGAAGAATGCAAGAGCAGGCATATCAAGAAGGATGTGTTGCAAAATCTGAAAACCATAGGCAGATTCAGCTCCTGTTATTCTTCATATAACACTTAACAACAATATGAAGGATAATGAACAACCTCAGGTCTTATTTTCTGCACACTAGGACGGAATGCAAAGACAACAGATCTAACTGCAAGTTTCAGACAAGAAAATTTAATGGGAATAAACAGATTCTAAATTTAACATATGGAAACAAACAGAGAAGGATTCCAACCTCCATTAACAAGGAAATTCAATAAATGAAACACCTTCTGCGTAGTCCATCCATACTCTGGAACCCTGCACTCGATTCTGATCAATTGTATCTGCAAGTACAAATTCATTGGAGAAATAAAAATTCATGTGCCGCACGGCAATAGATTAGGCCACAAATCAATGGTCAGGTCCCCACTCCACATTCAGGCGAAATAATAGATTGAAAAAAAAAACACTCAATAACAGAACGAAGAAAGTCCTAGCAGATAAGAACCAATTTTCTTGAAGAAGTAAATTTTCAGAGGCTGATTAACCCATCAACCCCACTTCTCTTTCTTCCATGAGGTAAAACCTAACCCTAACGAAGAAAGCAGTCAAAAACTCCAGGGAAAGCGGATTACGAGAGCAACGAAGGAAATCAATCCAAAGAGTGACGCTAGGGTAAAGAAGATCCGATTCTGCCACATTGCCGACTCATTCACCTCCTCCCACCAATCCGAGGCGCTGCTAACAGCGTAAGTTGCCACCGACGCCATCCCTGCCAAACTTCGTCCAGCAATAACTCAATTCCGATTCTGGAACGGTCGTCGGTGGCGCAATCTTGAGAACTTCGATGAAAATTCAAGGAGGTGAGACTTGGATTTTCGCTAGGCAGAAAGAGAATAAAATAGGGATGAACTTATAGCACTATATATATATATATATATATATATATATATATATATATATATATATATATATATATATATATAATTTATTTATTTATAGGACGTGGATTACTCCTGCAGCTCCGGTTCTGATTGCTGTGTACGTGGATTACTTCTGTAGCTCCGGTTATAATTGCGGATGGTCAAAGATTTTATATATCAGAAGGATTATATATATATATATATATATATATATATATATATATATATATATATATATATATATATATATATATATATATATATATATATATATATATATATAAAATAAAAATTTTAAAAAGAATTATAATGGAAATTTTTTGTGATAAGTCTAATTACTAATGAGAAGAAAAATAAGTTATAAAGTGCAAAAATAATATTTAACTCATTTAGTCGAAAGACTTATATTTACTATGCAAAGAGTTGAGAAAAATAATTTTATAAGATAAAAGAATACGAGTACAAAATCTCTTTTAGACTTCTCACTATATATATTAATTGATAAATGTCACTCATTATTCTTTGTTAGGTGTTGATGAAAGTCAATTTAATTATATAATAAATAGAAGTAGAATTAACATCAATTTTCAGACAAAAATAAAAAAGTAAAAAAAATTTATTAATACTAGAATTTTTGTGAACCAAACCTCACACTAGAGCTTTTGTAACATTTGGAAGGGGGCTAGAACAATAAAGGTATATAATACTTGTAAGTTATTTTATTAAAAGAATTTATTAATTTTTATTTCATCATAATTATCATAAGTGATGGTAATAAAAAATTTTAATTGCATTAATCTATGCTATTAATGTGAAACATTATACTGCATAAATTTCCTAACAATGCTCCTGTTATTGAGAATGTAATTCTTGATAAAATCAGAATACTTATATTAGACCCAAAAAGATCATGAGGATCACAATTTCTCCCAAAACTGACAGCAAGATATTTTCAAGTCTACCTAAGATCTTATCTAATGACTCAAGGTTATGAATTGAATCCAAGTCAACCTTCATTTGAGGCAGCATTTCGCATGCAACTTTCATTTGAGGCAGCATTTCGCATGCAGTGCAATTCAAATCACACCGTTCTAAACATTTGGTGAATTACGGCAGGATTGCATTTTAAGAAATTTGTAGTGAAAAAATTACATTTTCCAACCTAACCTGACCAAATACAATGATGTCTATAAAACTACAATTTGACTTTTTAAAATTTACAATAATCATCATAATTTTAAAGACAATAACTTCTGTAACAGCTCAACCATAACTTTTTCATACAACTGCAGGTGTTCCAAATAGACACTCAACTCTTATCCAATCTTCAATCCAATTGGCCAAATCTATGTCAACCCAATTTTAATAAAAATATAAATTCAATAAAAAAAATAAATTCTTATATTCTAACATAATATTTTAACAAAGTTTTTAGTAACCGCAGCGAAACAGAGGTACGATACCAATTGTAGGGTTTCCTCCTTTTCTCGTTCTCGCTTCACCCCTTTGCTTGGCTTTGGCTATAAGCCAGCTCTTAGGCAAGCGAAGGAACCATAAGACTTAGGTCGATTGATCTGAGGTGCAAAGAGAAAAAGAAATCTCTTTTTTATGACTTCCACTTCTCGATTCCGCCGGCCCGGAAAACAACCAGAGTTTATGAATGAAAGGGTTTATGAGCCCTAGCTGGTCGTAGAAGATTCTTCCCGTCATACTTGATGAAAATACAAAAGCAGCAATGCAATCACTCCCGATTTGATGGGCTGAGCAAATCGATCATCATTTTTTTAAGAATAGATCCAATATATATATATATTCAACCACCAGATTGTCCAATTTTCACAACCATTGTTTTGAAAAAAAATAGAAAATCAATGAAATGCGTGGCTGATATATCAGATAGTTTGAGGGGGATCACAGAGAAATGAAGCTCTCCATTCACTTATTTTTCCCTCATCAACATGGACGTAGATGTTCTCCTATATATTCTTTTACACTGAACTCAGCTGCTGATGCGGGGAAGACTCTTCTGAGACTCGGGTTTACCAAGTCATCTAAAGATAAACAGACTTCCTCCAAAATAAGGCTAAATAAACTCACCTGTAGCATTTCTATGCTGCCCTAAGTAATCGTCAGAACCAAAAAAAAGGCTATTTGTCGGAAGCCATATTATAATTCAAAAGGGCTAAATCCTAAAATGGTCAAACTATTTGCAAGTAGCATATTTAATCTTAGAGTATCAAATTGCTCCAATTTAATCTCTGATAATACAAAATTGATCCAAAATGATTGTCTGAGGACTAAATTAGGATCAATTTTTGTGTAATCGAGGAGCTAAAATGAGATCAAAATTGTATCACTCTTTCTACACGGAAACTATTTTGAATCAATTTTATATAATCAGAAATTAAATTGAAGCAATTTGATACTTGAGATAAAATTGACCAGTTGTAAGTAGTCAGAGGACAAATGTGAGATTTATTTCTAATTCAAATGTATGTTTAACATCACAATCCAAACACAAAACCCAACCTCGAATTCATTAAATGCAGTCCAAACCTTGTCCAACTAGGAAGCAGACCGTTAAGATTGCAGTTCAGTCACAAGCAAGCGTTACACAATTTTCAGTCATTGAACAGTAATACGAAATCATTCAAGATTTCCTGTAGCCGTTTTAAGCGAATAAAACAAGATTTACAAACACATAATATACACTAAGCTAAAACAAGCAAAGACATCAACATGAAAGACAATCACTTATATACAGTATGTTCTTATGTTAATTCTAATGCAGTGAGCCCAAAACAATTGATTAATAGAAGCGAGTAGACACAATCAACTGAAACAAAAAATATATAAATAGAATAAGATAATCAGTTTGCAAGGCTGAGGCACATAGGATTAGATGATGTGAGCACTCAACTTTCAGTTGAAACAAATACAAAGACTGAAATAAAAAGGAAGCTTTTCTACATAATTACATTCTTCTATTTTATGATTCATAAGAGCATGGAGGCAGCATAAATAAGATACACCTGCATGCTGTGGCGATGCGATATAAATCAACTTAATACTAATTGCACTTCTGCAGATTAGACCAAAATGATTCTTGTGTTAGCTTGTAGAATGTCACTGGTTTCTTATTCCTACTACAGAAATCATTACCAATTTTACCAGGACGACCTTTGTGCAGGGAACGCTACGTTAAAATTCGGTAGAAAAGAGGGCTGGAGTTGGAGATATTAGAATATCACCATAAGCTTCCTTTTGCTCAACATTCATGAAATTATAGTTCTTCAAAACCTGTTAGCATCATGTAGTTAAGAGTTGATAGGCACACAACTCCAAAAATACATTGATATAGTGGGAAACAAAATGTACAAAACACTTAGAACGCTGAACAAAACTAAGGGTCCCTTTAGAACAGCTGCAGATTTTATTAAAGATGATCGTAAAGTTGACATGAGAAAAATAATTTTTGTAAAACTATTATGATTTTTTGAAAATTTTCAAATAGTAAATTTCTGACAACCATCACATTTTAATGACTATGATTTTAAAAAAAAACTTTTCGCCACAAAATTTCTAAAAAGTAACCAGAAAGCTAGCAGTTAAAGTCAATTATGGCTGCTTCCTGAAAAACAAAATAGTCAGAACACTTCCCCAAACACATTAAGCAAACTAATCACCAATTCCAATTTTTTTCACTGATGCCCACAATTGGCAACATTAAGGATTTTTCACTAAATCTAACTTACAAAATAATTTAGAAAATTACCAGAGTTTCAAAGAACATTCTCGCACATTGCTTCAGAATCTTCTGCACTAGAATCTTGTTCAAGCTTATACGTCCTGATTCACCTGACTCAGCTTCTATGGAGTTATCTTTAAAATATTTTGCCATGGCCCTACACAAAGAAGAAATCGTTTAAGATTCAATAAATAAAGCGAAGAAAGGAAGCATTATAATTCAACTGACAACAGCATCTTTAACCTTGTCCGAGCAAACAAGTTTTCAACTTCAAATGCATCGTGGAACCACCCTGCATATTAAAAACTAGGAACATTGGGAGATCAGTCTCTTTTCTTCATAAAAGAACAAAGTTACAAGCTATACAAACAAAGGTAATTGAAGGATGGGAAAGTTCAAAACGAACCTGGTGATGCATCAATAGCATTCAAAAAGTTTAGTTCCTACAAGTACCCACTCAAATTTGTTAATTGGAAATAATTTATTATGCTAATAAAGTGGTAGCTTTAATTTCAATCTTACTTCATCAGCAGAATCTAACAAGCCAGGAGCTTCTGGTACTTCTGTGTCATCCAAATGATGTTCTCTCAAATGAAATGGAGTTTCAACATTGAACCTGATGGGTTCAACTGTGGAAGAAACTTCAGTAGTTGGCTTCCAAAGAGTTTCAGAGTTCCTTTCTTGTCATTTGCATGAATCTTGAGTCATCATCAACTACAAGTATGAGCTAGCTTTGTAATGCGTGTCGTGTATAGTTTGAATTATCAGCATGCATTTCAACACATTAATTTTGCATTAAATTTTCTTTGAAAAATGTGCGTAATTAACTTGTGATCCTTAATTTCTTGTATGCATAACAATGCATTAAAAAAGTATTGAACTGCACCTTTTATGAATTATCTACAAATATTATGAGTATTAGGATTCAAATATGAGCATATCTCTTAATATGTGTAATATTTATTTTATTAGAGATTTTTAATTATTAGCGCGTATTTCAGTGCGATAAATTGGAACACAAGATTGCTTTGAGATATGTGAAAAACTTTTCTCGAATTATTAGCATATATTTTGCTATGTTGAAGGTAAATCTCATTTTCAAAATATGTATTCAATTAACTAACAACTCTAGGTTGTTCGCACACATTTCGATGCGACATGCTTGAGTTTGAACTTCAAAGTTGCCTTAAAGTGTATGCATAGCAATGTGTCACTTGATCTCTCAGATCATTCATATGTTTTTTTTAATAATGTGATTCAATTTATATAAAATATGCATTGAAATTCATGCATGATGTATCCATTCGAGCCTCTTATGAAGAGGGCTTCTTTATTTTTTTGTGCTTATGCTTTGATGATGCGGGCCCCACACATGACCCCTCTCATCATCTATAAATAAAAAGGGTGGGGTGGTGTTCATTCCTCCATTCTCTCTCCCTTCTACTTGCATCTTCACATAAGTTTTGAGTGAGCATTGGAGGTTGGAGAAATCTTGCTTAGATATTTACTAATAGGTATGATCCTTAGTCGTCATTTCTTTCTTGTATTTTTCATCTTTTTTTATTATTTTATTTTATTACATATTTTTTGTGCAATATATCCAATATGATATTATGCTTCACTCAATTATTATTTTTTATTTTACTTAGATTTAAGTCATTTTAGTTACTTAAACACTTGTCCAATTTAAGTCTCCTACAAGTGTATTTTCGGATTCTCGACAAGATAAGATCACCTCCCAGCGGGAGTTACGAGAATACTCACCATGCCAACAAAGCAGATGTGGGGCACCATGGCCAAGATAAATCTGGAAGAAAGAGTATAAGATCTTTGACCTGCACAAAATAACATATTTTCTCCGCCACGCCAAGAGAGATGTGTACGAGTACTTAAATTTTACAACATTTACAATTTATCACAATACATCATACTTTTGAGAGAGCAAGCAGTGAAATCGGCGATGAAATTTGCAAAGAAGTATATATATATAAAACTTTCTCTGTTTTAGTTTTCTCTTTTCTGTTTTGTCAAATTGGAGAGAGAGAGAGAGAAAGAGAAATGAGAGAGGGCTAGCTCGACTAACAACAACATCAACAAGCCTTAATCCCACTAGGTGGGGTCGGCTAGCTCGAGTAAAAGAAAAAAAAAATTAAATTAAACTAAATTTTTTAAATGTTTTCAAAATCTAGAGAGAGAGAGAGGGGTGGCGGGAAGTGAAGAAAAAGAAAAAAAAAGTTAGATTAATTTTCTTTTCAGAATCTGGACATAGAGAGAGAGAGAGAGAGAGAGAGAGAAATAGCTCAAAATGATAATATATATATATATATATATATATATATATATATATATATATATATATTATTTCTCGTTTTAGAGAGATAGAGACAAACGTGTTGAGGTGGAGGGAGAGTCGTTGAAAAGTCAAATAATTTTTTTTTAATATTCTCTATAATCTGAGATAAGGAGAGAGAGAGAGAGAGAGAGAACGTGGACATTTGCTGTAGAGAAGAAAGGAATAAAAAAAACTTTTTTTTTTGTTTTCTATAAATCCAAGAGGCAGAGAGAGAGAGGGAGAGAAAGAAAAGACAGATAATAAGTTGGTTGTGGTTCTCAACGACGGTGAGATCGGTCGAAGAAGTGGGTTGGTCAGTGTACGATAAGGTTGACATGAAGAGAGATCAGTTGCTAGTAGAGAAGTGGGTATGGAGTAGGTTGCCGATTTGTGAGTTCACCAGAGTTATACGGGTAGAGAGGTGCTGCGGGAGTGGAAGGAGTATAGGGTGGCAATGAAGACGCTAACGAGAGTTGGAAGCCGACAAGCAAATAGAATTGCTGTTGGATAAGGAATGTGAGGCTTGTGCGGAACCTGGAAACATGGAACATTTTTTTTTTTTCTAGCTGAGAGCCCCTTTTTGATTAAAGCGAGATTTTTTTTTTTTATTTGACTGCTAGAATAGATAGGACAAGGTCGGCAGATTGCGAGGATTCCGGATTTTGCGGAATATTTTGACAAGTCCAAAGAGAGTTTTAATTTTAAAATTTTTTTTTTATTTGTTTTATGTTTAACAGTCGCTCGATTTAAATTTTTTTTTTTTTAATATTTGAACTATATGTATTAACATACATACTAAATTAAAATTTTAATATCTTTATGTATCTCAAAAATAAAATCATTCTATCTAATAATTAAATAGAAAATAAATTTTGTTTTTTTTTTTTTAAATTTGATGGCTGCAATCACCTTAACCTTATATATATAATTAACTCATAATTAATTCATTTTATTCTATACTAAAATAATTCAATTAAAGTTAATCCGAGTAAATATTTAATTTGATTTGATAATAATTAATTTGCATAATAATAACTATTATTAGATAAAATATTACATTATAGATTTTATGATTTTTATAAATATATTCGCCAATTTTGTCACTTGCCACTCTTAAATTTTGCAACATCATTTTGAACACAATAAATTTTGCAGTTTATTTTTTTTTTTTAAACAAGTACGACAATGTAGGCTTCTTTCTTAAGCATTTTTTATGCGCGAAATAAGTCGAAGTTATATGTTTTGTAAACAAACTTTATTTGGACAGCACTGACAGCCATCGTAATAAATTTGACTAACTTTAGATAATTTCTCGGTCATCGTTGCATGCGATCGAGTTGACAATAAGAAAGCTCATTTAGTATGATTCGATATTGCAAACACATGATTATAATTCATATTGCAAACATGTGATATTTTAATGGCTTTAACTATTGTCAAAGCATCTTTGAATTTGATTAGAGTGATGTTACGACCATCATCTATTTGTTTCGTCGCGCTTGCCTAACTTAGCTTATGTAATATATATGACTGTCAACAAATGCCCCATCAACAAATATGATGTGTGTTTTAAAGCGGATCATATTATAATCAATTTTATAATCTTTAGAAAACTTCCTTCTAAGTTTTATGAAGTTGTCTTATTTTTTATGTGATTTCATTTATTTTTCTCCTATTTTAATAAGTCTAATATGTCGTTGTAGGAACATGTTTAGTTGGATGAGATTATTGAGAAGGCTATTTGGGTTATGATAGATAAGCATGATCCTCATGAGATAGTTGACATCGTTGACAGACTTGAGCAGCATAAGGTGATGTTACATGGTCGGAGCACTTATGGCAGTTTCTTTACTCGCTCATATTATCTTCTTGATTGTGAGCTAGACTCTTCTACTTACAGAGAGCCTGTAAGATGGGTAAGCATTATTAAATTGAAGTGTGGAGAATTCAAACCTTTGAGAGTCATAACTGTGCCTTATGGGCCATGTGACATTCTGAGCCTGACCGATTTATTAGCTAGACAGCTTTGATGTAGTCATCGTCCATTACGATTCAATAGATTGATCTCGGGATTCTTCTTTAGGACAGTTGTTAGATCCATCTCACAGGTACGTCGGATAGGCTAGATATATTTTACAGACGCATCAAGACACTTTGAGGAGAGCAAGTATTTATGAGGCTGTGTATGCCTCTATGTTCAGTTATGCAGGAATTTCTCCGTCTTGGGTTAAAGAAGTGATGGAGTTATGGGATTTTGCCACTAACACTTTCTAGGAGAGATCAGAGGAATTGACTGTCATATTATAAGAGCTGCTGACTATCTCAGGGTTACCAATAGTTGTGTAATAACCGGAAAAAAAAGAAAAAAAAGGAGAAATACAACCGCCGTGACGGTTAGCCGCGAATTGGAAAAAGTCCAAAAGGGGGAGTTCGGATTCGCAATCAATTCCCAAAACACGCGAGAGAGGGAGAGAGGGAGAAAGAGAGGACGGATGACTCACCTTGCGTGCCCTAACCGAGTCTTTCGTGTGTTGACAACTGAGAGAGGAGGGAGTCCAGGCGAGAAAGGGAGTGAGGGAGAGAGGGAGAAGGCGGCCCTGGGCAGGCCCTGCCTCTACTCAGAGGAACGGCTCATTGAAAGACGATGCATCCATCCGCTCGAACGAGTCTTAGGGCAAAATCGAGAGGAAAGAGGTAAGTGAATAAATAAATTATATAATTATATGTTTAATTGAAATCTAATTTTAAAATGTTATTAGCTTTGATTTTAATGTTATTTCAAATTTTAACTTAGAGTTTATCGATTTCAGCAAATAAGTTAAATTAGGAATATGTAGCATAAATTAAATTTAAGTTTAAGATATCATTTTAAGAAAAATAATAAATAAAAGTATTAAATTTAGGAGAACCTATAAATGAAATGCAAATATTTGAAACTTATGAATAAAATGGATGCAGTAAAAATACGATTAATTGTATTAATAGATTAAGAGCTTAATTTTACCTCTCCTTAAGTATAATACAAATTAAACTTAATTATTTAAATTTTATATGTTACATGCAAAATATAACTTAAGTATTGACTTGATATTTAGTCTAATAAATGTACATAATTTAATAAATAAATTAACTAAATATGATTATTATCATTATTATTATTAATTGTTAATTTAACTTGATTTAGAAAATAGACAATGAATATTGATTAAGGTGAGCATTAATTAATAAAAGCTATACATAAATATTATAGATAAGAAATAAATAAAATAAAATACATTATTTTTTAATATTGATCCAATCAATATTTCATTCTATAGGAATTTCAATTAAGGAAAGAAGCATTAAATGAAAGGAGATTCAAGAGGAAACTGCAAATTAATGTGGGTAATTATGTTTTTACATTTATGGTAAAAATGTCTTTAATTTCTTGTGATGAAATGTATGTTTATATGATTATGATTTTTTCCTGTACTGCAAGTTGTGATTTATTCTCCTGCTTCTTCATAAATTGTGATATAGTTTACTGTTTCTTCATGTTGGATAATAACCTGAATGTTAGATCATATTGCCACATAATCATTTTATAAAGTTAACTGATTTACTATTAGTTATGAATTAATATGCATAGTTGTATAATTGTATGCTATGAATGTGCATGTTGAAAGTGGAGTTCGCCCCCTTATGGTACTGGCTGGGGACGCAATATACCCGTGCACAAAATGATAAAAAAGGGTCAATGAAATTGGCAAATGGTAATGGCTACTTTTCCTTTGGATGAGTATTGGTAAAGGTTTAGATGGTGACTCCTAAGCGAATGATAAATGACTACTTGTCCTTTGAATGAGTATTGGTAAATGTTTAGATGATGACTCCTAAGACGAATGATAAATGTAAAAGTAAAAGTTCACACGAAATATTTATATATACATGCTCCCCATATGTTTGATTGTTTGAACAAATTTCTTTTATTTACATGTGATAACAAAAACTAGCATGCATACTAGTTCTACCTTCTTGTTTACTATAGTGTAACAGGATAATTGACCCACTAAATTTAATTTAATTTTCAATTTAATTTTTTTCAGGTAACCATCCTAACTAAATGGCTGATAGAAGGGAGAGTTATGTTTATCGCCGTAGAGAGACTTCAGGAGATAGGTAATCATGTCAGCTATGTTAAATTATGTTTAAATTATATGTCATATGAACTTTGTTAGTATATATGTGTGGACAAATTGTTAAATCATTTGTGGGTTGTAGTGGCTCTTGTATGATTAGAGATTTTATTTAAGCTTGAAAGTGTTATATAAATTTTCTTTTATCCGTCCGACCGTCTGTTCCCGCCTTGGTATTCCAAGCTCCCGGGCCGGGTCATGACAAGAGTGATATCAGAGTTAGATTTTATATTTAGGGATATGAGTATGATCATAATCAAAGAGTCATTAAGAAGAGAATAAATTTTATGAAGAAATTTGCATATAATTATAATGATTGATGCGTAACGGTTATAATTAATTTGTGCTTCTCAGGCCTATGGAATCAATTCAGAAAGATGCTATGGGTGAAAATAAAAAGGAACAAACCGCTGAGCACCAGAATTTGGTGCAACCGCCTTTACTAACGATAGATGCACCTACACAAATGATGGAAGCAATGACTCAAATGATAAGAAATCAGCATACACAAGCTAGTGAAAGTGGTGGGGTTCCTATTGACAAATACATGAAATTATTTCAGGATATGAGGCCACATCTTTTCTCAGGAACAGGAGGACCTATAGAATCAAAAAACTGGATGATGCGGATAGAGAAAATTTTAGAAAATATGTCATGCCCTCCAGAAAGAAAAATTGTTTTGGCTTCTTTTGCTTTTGAGGGTGAAGCTGAAAGATGGTGGCGAGGACAGTTGCAAGAGAAGTTTGAAGGAAGGCCTTGCAATCTTATTTCATGGGAGGACTTTATGAAGACTTATAGAGATTGGTTTATAGCCCTCTCAGTCAGGAGACAAATGTGGGACAAGTTCATCAGATTAGTACAGGGAGATCGTTCTATAATGCAATATGAAGTTGAGTTTACAATGCTTTCAAGGTATGCACCTCAATTGATACTAAATGCAGAAGAAAAATATCATAGGTTTCTATCTAGACTAAAGAATGTAGTCAGACAGCCCTTGATTCCTCTAGGTATTGATGATTATGCTGTACTGGTAGAGCGGGTTAGAACGATAGAATTGGATGTGCAAGCTACTCAGAGGAGGATGATGATAGGCCAAAATCTGGGCAGAATATTCAAACTGAAAAATCAAACTGGAAGAAGCTTAAGTCATATACAAATGCCAGCAGTAGCAATATTACCACATACCCAAAATGTGGAAGAGCACATAAAGGAGAGTGTCTTTCAGGCACAAACACTTGCTATTGGTGCCATCAGCCAGGACATATGGCAAAATCTTGTCCTATCTTGAGTCAAAAATCTTCAATGGATACTAGGACAAGTATTCAATCTCCCCAGAGGACTGTGAAAAGGTGACCAATCGACCGCATCGTTCCATCTCAAACTTCGAGAGATAGACGCACCTCAAGTTTATGCACTCACGCAGCAAGAAGCAAAAGACTCGTCTGATATTATTACAGGTATATCTTTATTTAAATTAGCATTGTTATAATTTTATATTGTGATAGATATATTTGTTTTATACGTCTACCCATCTATAGGTATCATCTTTATTGAAAGTAAATCAGCTAAAATTTTATTTGATACCGGAGCATCATATCCATTTATATCTGAGGAATGTATAAGAATTTTGGAATTACAAATTATGAAAATATCTATAGTACTTTCAGTGGCAATGCCAAATGGGACTCAACTGAATGCTAGAAATGTTTGCAGTGTGAACCTGAATATCTGTGAAAAAAGCTTGGATGCAGATTTAATAGTACTGTCAATATATGAATTTGATGTGATTTTAGGAATGGATTGGCTATCTAAACATTATGCTACTATAGATTGTTGTAAAAAGATAGTCAAATTCAATATTCCTGGAGAAAAAGAATTCAAATTTGTAGGGCATAAGGGAGTATTAGCTATGATGGTGTCTTGCTTAAAAGTTCAAAAGATACTAGCAAAAGACTATGAAAGCTTTCTTGCTCAAGTTACTGATGTTACTAAAGAGACAAAGAAGTTAGAGGATATACCAGTAGTAAAGAAGTATCCATAAATCTTTTTGGATGATTTACCAGGTTTACCTCCAATCAGAGAGATAGATTTCTCTATTGATTTAATTCAATGTGCAAAACTGTAACAAAAGTATCATATAGAATGGCGATCAAAGAATTACAAGAGTTGAAGAATCAGCTACAAGAATTGTTAGAGAAGGGATTTATCAGGCCTAGCACATCTCCTTGGGGAGCTCCTGTATTATTTGTGAAGAAGAAATATGGAAGCTTAAGGCTATGCATAGATTATAGAGAGCTTAACAAACTCGCATTGAAAAATAAATATCCCTTGCCAAGAATTGATGATCTTTTTGATCAACTAGAAGGAGCTTCAGTATTTTCAAAAATTGATTTAAGATCAGGTTATCATCAGTTGAGAATCAAAGAAGAAGATATACCAAAGACTGCATTCAGAATAATGTATGGGCACTATGAGTTTGTGGTGATGCCTTTTGATTTAACAAATGCTCCAGCTGTATTTATGGATCTCATGAATAGAATCTTTAAACTCTTTTTTGTGATTGTATTCATGATGATATTCTAATTTATTCTAAAGATGAAGCAGCTCATGAAAATCATCTTCACATTATTTTGCAAGCTCTAAAAGGAAATGAATTATATGCAAAATTTTCAAAGTATGAATTTTGGTTAAATAACATCATATTCTTGGGGCACATGATTTGTAGTGAAGAGGTTTCAATGAATCAGAGTAAAGTCAGAGCAATAGCTGAATGGCCCAGACCAACCACTGTCACAAGTCAAAGTTTCTTATAGTTGGCAGGATATTACAGGAAATTCGTTGAAAGGTTTTCATAGATTTTCATACCACTATCGAGGCTAACTCAGAAAGCAGTCAAGTTTGAATGGTCAGATCAGTGTGAAGAGGTTTTTCAAAAATTGAAGAATTGTTTAATGACTACACCACTATTAACTATTCCATCAGGGACAGAAGGATTTCAAATTTATAGTGATGCATCATTAAGAGGCTTAGGATGTATACTTATGCAGAATAGAAGAGTGATTGCTTATGCTTCATGGCAATTGAAAAATCATGAAAAGAATTATCCAACTCATGATCTAGAGCTAACAGCAGTGATATTTGCATTAAAAACTTGGATGCATTATTTATATGTAGTAAGGTGTGAAATTTTCACTGATCATCAAAACTTGAAATATATCTTTACTCAGAAGGAGCTAAATTGAAGGGAAAGGAGATGGTTGGAACTCATTAAGGATTATAATTTGGATATTCAATATCATCCGAGGAAGGCAAATGTAGTTGTTGATGCTTTAAGTAAAAAAATATATAGTAGTGCTTATTGGTTGATCTCTCAACAGGAGTTGATTAAATATTTAGAAAAATTAGAAATTTCAATTATTAAATCTACAGATGATCATGTTTTATTGTTAAATCAAATGGCTATACAATCAAATTTGAAAGACAGAATACGAGATGCTTTACCTCAAGTGATAACTTTCAGAAAATTTTAAATTTAGAAATCGATGAAGAGGGATTACTGAAGTATCATGGCAGGGTTTGCATTCCAGATGTTGGAGATTTGAGGAAAGACATCTTACATGAAGCACATCATTCTAATTATACAATTCATCCAAGCAGTAAGCAAAATGTATCAAGATCTTAAGGAAATATTTTAGTGGCCAGGAATGAAAAGAAGTGTAGCTGAATTTGTCTACAAGTGTCAATCATGTTGATATGACGAACATCGACTTTTTACACCTTTGTCAATACCTGAGTGGAAATGGGATGATATTGCTATGGATTTTGTGGTTGGCTTACCTAGATCCAGAAGAGAATGCGATACTATTTGGGTTATTATTGATAGGTTGACTAAATATACACACTTTATCCCTATCAAATAATCTGATGTTGTTGAAAGGCTAACATGGAAGTATGTTAATAAAATCGTGAAGTTACATAGTGTGTCAAAGTCTATAGTGTCCGATCGGGATGGTCGATTTACATCTAGACTGTGGAGAAAAATTCAAGAAACTTTAGATACGAAGCTTACTTTCGGTACTGCATTTCATCCTCAAACTGATGGCCAGTCAGAAAGAACAATTCAAACACTTGAAGATTTGCTTAGACTTTGTATCCTTGATTTTGGGAAAAATTGAGAAATTCATTTTCCTTTGATTGAGTTTGCCTACAATAATAACTTTCAAACAAGTATTGGTATGGCTCTCTATGAAGCATTGTATGGAAGGAAATGTAGAACACCATTTTGTTGGGTGGAGACAGGTGAAAGAAGAATCATTGGTGTAGATGTAGTAGATGAAGCCACTGAAAAGATCCAATTAATTCGGGATAGATTAAAAGTTGTTCAAGATAGGCAGAGGAAATACTATGATATTAAACATCGGCCAGTAGAGTTTGAAGTGGGAGAATTTGTATTTCTTAAAGTCAGCCTCTTGAAATGTATAAAACGATTTGGCAAAGTTGGAAAGTTGAGCCCACGCTATATTGGTCCATATGAAATCTCGAAAAGAATTGGAAAAGTGGCTTATAGACTGGCTTTACCTTCTCACATGCAAGAAGTGCACAATGTGTTTCATATTTCTCTTCTGCGAAAATATATTACTGATGAAGCCAACAAAATTATTGCGGATCCTATTGATATTCAACCGGATCTCACATTTGTGGAGGAGCCAGAAAGAATTATAGATTATGATGTTAAGCATCTTAGAAATAGGAAAATTCCATTTGTCCATGTACTGTGGAAACATGGATCAGATTGAGAAGCGACGTGGGAGAAGAAATCAGATATGCGAGAAGTTTATCCTCAATTGTTTAATTAAATGTATGTTTATTTCTATTAATGTCATTTAATTTCGAAAACGAAATTTTTATAAGAGGGAGAGATTGTAATAACCGGAAAAAAAGGGAGAAATACAACCGCCTGACTTGCTAGCATGGATTGGAAAAGTCAAAAGGGAGTTCGGTCGCAAACAAAATAACTCCCAAAATACTGAGAGAGAGAGGAGGGATGACTCACCTGCGTCTAACCGAGCCTTGACAAGCGAGAGGAGGGAGTCCATAAAGAAAGGGAGTGAGGAGAGAGGGAGAAGGCGCCCTAGTGCGTCGTTCCCAACAGAGTGAGGCGCATTCCGCCGACGCCACCGGAGCCTCTCGTATGCACCGACCGAGAGGCGCGGCGCTGAGAGAAAACAAGAGACGCATGCGTGCATCCATCCGCTCGAACGGGTCTTAGGGCAAAACCGAGAGGAAAGAGGTAAGTAAATAAATAAATTATATAATTATATGTTTAATTGAAATCTAATTTTAATGTTATTAGCTTTGATTTTAATGTTATTTCAAGTTTTAACTTAGGGTTTATCGATTTCAGCAAATAAGTTAAATTAGGAATATGTAGCATAAATTAAATTTAAGTTTAAAATATCATTTTAAGAAAAATAATAAATAAAAGTATTAAATTTAAGAGAACCTATAAATGAAATGCAAACATTTGAAACTTATGAATAAAATGGATGCAGTAAAAATACGATTAATTGTATTAATAGATTGAGAGCTTAATTTTACCTCTCCTTAAGTATAATACAAATTAAACTTAATTATTTAAATTTTACATGCTACATGCAAAATATAACTTAAGTATTAACTTGATATTTAGCCTAATAAATATACATAATTTAATAAATAAATTAACTAAATATGATTATTATCATTATTATTATTATTAATTGTTAATTTAAATTGATTTAAAAAATAAATAATGAATATTGATGAATGTGAGCGTCAATTAATAAAAGCTATACATAAATATCATAGATAAGAAATGAATAAAATAAAATACATTACTTTCTAATATTGATCCAATTAATATTTCATTTTATAGGAATTTCAATTAAGGAAAGAATCATTAAAATAAAAGAGATTCAAGAGGAAACTGCAAATTAATGTGGGTAATTATGTTTTTACATTATGGTAAAAATGTCTTTAATTTCTGAAAAATGTTTTATATGATTATTTTTTCCTATACCAGTGATTTATTTTCCGCTTCTTCATAAATTGTGATGTAGTTTCTGCTTTCTTCATTGGATAATAACGAATGTTAGATCATATCACTTCTCGCCATTTTATAAAGTTAACTGATTTATTGTTAGTTATGAATTAATATACATAGTTGTATAATTGTATGCTATGAATGTGTATGTTGAAAGTAGAGTTCACCCTCTTATGGTACTAGCTGGGAACGCAATGTACTCGTGCACAAAATGATGAAAAAGGGTCAATGAAATTGGCAAATGTTAATGACTACTTGTCCTTTGGATGAGTATTGGTAAAGATTTAGATGGTGACTCCTAAGATGGATGATAAATGTAAAACTAAAAGTTCACACGAAATATTTATGTATACCTACCCCCCCTCCCCCCCTCAATATATTTGATTGTTTGAGCAAATTTCTTTATATATACATGTGATAACAAAACCATACGTATAGTTCTACCTTCTTGTTTACTATAGTGTAACAACATAATTGACCGACTGAATTTATTCAATTGTTAGTTATTTAATTTTTTTCAAGTAACTATCATAACTAAATGGCTGATAGAAGAGAGAGTTATGTTTATCGTCATAGAGAGATTTCAGGAGATAGGTAATTATATCAGTTATGTTAAATTATATTTAAATTGTATGTCATATGAACTTTGTTAGTATATATGTGTGGACAAATTATTAAATTATTTGTGGATTATAGTGGCTCTTGTATGATTGAAGATTTTATTTAAGCTTGAAAGTGTTATATAAGTTTTCTTTTATCCGTCTGACCATGTGTTCCCGCCTTGATATTCCAAACTCCCGGACCGGATCGTGACAAATTGAACGCCACTATGAGTATATATCATCTAACGATGAGCTTTTCCAAAGGCAACCTTCTACTGAAGGTAGTCGTCGGGGTGAGATAACTTTACCCACAGTCTTGCCACAGCTCCTAGATCATTACCAACGGACTGACAGGATAGCGAGTTGATCAACACGCTCACGGGCTATCATACCGGTTGATGTCTGGACATGCAATTTTCTTCAAGAGGATTGTTTGAATCAGCCTGTAGTATCACTATAAGATCCTTTTGGGCTTGTCTTGTCTAGAGACGACGTACTGACTGAGGGATTTGCGGAGCCATTTGAGAAGATTGGGTACGACTCTCCTGCACTTCTAGGCATAGATGAGAATTTACTTTTGGCAGGCTTTTTGGCGATCTGGTTGTGCACTTCGTCCTTCCTCTTAGAGATGTTTCTGTTTGTGCTAGTGCTCTGCTAGTAGCCAGCTTGATTTCCACTGGAGAGTGAGTTTCATTAGCTCCAACTATTCTTAGCAGGGTTTACAGAGTCTTCAGAGCCATTTCAGCATATTCCTCACTTAATATTCAGGATACTCTACCGTGGTAGTATGTTTACGTTTGGGTTCATATACATATTCAAGGAGCTTTTGACAGTTTAGAATACCCTACATTCTTCTTGGAGAGAGGCTGCCTGGCAGTGATGCAGTTGATGCAGGCTACCTTCACATTAGAGCGAGAGCGCATTCGTTTGTTCTTCTTAGCTCTTTACTTAGTGGTTGACAGATTTTCTTTAGTTCATCAGCCGACCGCATGTGATCTTCCTGACTGTGTGACCGAAGCTGATATGACTGATGTAGTTGATCGACAAGGTAGGTATGCCTCACTTTCTAGTGATTAGTAATTCAAGATTGCATAATATTTATTAGCATGAGACCCAGTTGGTTATGCAACTGATCTGGCGAGTTAGTTGTTTTAGAGGGATACCACCCCAACAGAGTTGCTACCCAATTTGGTTTCTCCCAATCTACTACTGATAATATACTGCCTCTTCTCCTGGATGTAACTGATGATAGCAGATTATCTTCAATTCCTTTGGAGACCCGGATGTACATTTCTTCAGTGACATGGGCTCACCTCCTTAGACTTAGCACCAACACGACCTTCCTCTTTGCTCCTTCAGGTAGTCAGACAGGGGTGAGTTACACGAGGTTGACATGGGTACGACTGTCATTTGCAGCTTTCATGGAGCGAGGAGCCAGACGATATGAGTGACAAGTGATATCACTTGGAGTTCCCCGACATTTGAGGCCGCGACGTAGCACTTCATGGTTTGGTGATACTAGAGGTGAGTGTGATATGTTACTTTGTCCTTTCCTTCTTTTCTTTTATGATGTTTCTATTTTCCTTTCATTGTTGTTATATTTAAACATATATACCTGACATCTTATTAATCTCTTTTACAGGTAGGAGCGGGGGGCGATCCAACCAAGATGGAGGAGACTGCTTCTCCATCTAGAGTGTGACTTAGAGAGTCATCTCCAGTTCAAACTGAGGTACGTTCTTCAGCACGTGGACGTAAGCGTCTCCGTCATGTGGAGCCTCCTAGAGCTTCTACAGACTGATCAGCGAGTCCAGCTTCGTGCCAGCTTTTGGCACTGAATGAGGTACCTTCAAGATTCAGACTATTAGTTGGTGTTGGGCACACCATCTTTGAAGATACGGAGGAGGGTATGTCGAGTACTTTTGTTATAGAGTCCACTGTTTTAGAGACAACGTCACCACAAATGGATGCATATCGATCTCCTGAACCTCTTGTTGTTGCTTACTGGTCTAGAGAGACACCTTTTACAAGAGAGTTAGACTTTAGTGCTACGTCAACCATGTTTATTACTTCTGATATGTCGACTCATGTGGATGTGTCCCAACCTCCTGTTCCTTCTACTATTGCTTATTGGCCTGGGGAGACACTGTTGCTATAGATTTAAGCTTCACTACTACACTTGTTCCAGTATACCCTTCTTTGACTTTTAACTTCATATCGGTGCCACGACCGTCACCGTTGGACGATCAATTTGGTCACTCTGAGTCACCTTTTACAGGTATTGTATTTATCCATTCATGTACTTATTTTAATTCTGCTACTACTGATTTTTTCTGATGATAATAATTTATTTGTTTTATCTATGCAGTGCCTAGTATAGTGGATTATCAGTCTGAGATCAATTGTCGGCATTCTTCAGGTCTTCATATGAGGAATCGGGTGATGCAGGATAACCTGGAGTTCTTACGATATTTGCTCTCACAACTAGATCCAGGATCTCCTGAATTATTGCATCATTTTACCTCCAATGCCGACATACTTTTAGATTGTCTTGGACACTTTGGGTTGGAGGACATGAAGTTGAGATTCTAGGAGGGCCTATGTAGGGAGGCAGAGTTTATAGTCAGACAGATGAGATCTCTTGCAGTTGTACGAACTAGAGCTTTGCTACCATAGTTTCGTGAGCTAGTCAAGATCCGACGGGAGGCTGCCGACTTAGCTCATGACGAGTTTGAGAGAAGTGAACGGGCCTTGAGACACCTTCGACAGAGATCTATTGATGCCGGGATTGAGATGACTAGCCTTTCAGATAGGATACGGGGCCTCTGGAGGGAGCTCGCGAGCTTGATGTCTTGCAAGACTGAGACGAGATAGGGCGATAGAGAGAGAGAACAGCGCCGATACCAGACTCGTCATCACGCCATGACAGATGCCGATACTGCCTTAGCTCGAGCTACAAAGGAGTTACAGATAGCAGAGGCAGAGTACCAGACGCTTACTACACTCGTAGCACAACTTCAGGATATACAAGGTCGTCTCCTTTAATGTACTTTTTTGTATGAGCTATGTACTCATTTTTTTAGATTAGTGAGGTTTTTTATTTCTTTTATGATACTTGTACTTTCTATTGTAATATTTTGATGAGCTTTTTTAGTTTGGACATTGGATTATCAATGTTGAGTTTGTTATCACTTTGTGACATTACAGTAACTTAGGCAGTGAAAGATAAATGTCATTAGCTCAATACTCCATACATGTTGGACTTGGTGACTGTGATGTTTATGGTAGATTTGAAGCTTGAGATTCCTTTTGCCCTGACTTCCATTTTAGCGAACTCGGTAGAGAGTTATCCTGATTTGTGTTAGTTGAATCGTTAAGTGAAAGCAGAAATACTTTCTACTCTATGTTTAATGTTTTGATTGGCTTAGTGAAGAATTGAGTTTTGATTATTTTGTGAATTATAGATCCTCCTGTCCTAACATTATGCTTGACAGACTTCATGAAGGATTAGTCTGATTTATCAATATTGACTTGTCAAATATATGTGCATGTCTTCTGTCTCATACTGTTGACTTGATGAATTTGGTGAAGGATGCTCGCCAATGACCTAGCCTTTAGCCCTTGTGTTAAGTTTATGGCAAAAAAGTCGACAGTCCAATACTCAGTACTTTAATATACCATATAATTAAGGATTCCCCTAGTTCGGTGTCAGGCTTTACACGAATTCTAAGATGACTTCTTCGGTCCTGTGCTTCTTTGCTCCATCAGACATGTTGAAGAAGTTTGTTGTATTGCCTTGTAGATAGTATAATGATTATTTTTAGACTGCCTTGAATTGAGGATCATTTTCTCATATTATATCTTAATTTATCGATCAGTTGGAAAGATCTCTTAAATCTGGGTCACTTCTAATAACTAGTTGGATTTGCGTTGAGATTAAACGGTCTTCATCATTGGACTAACGAGCAGAGACTCTTTCAATGCAGCATTTTCTTGTAGTTAGTTGAGTGAGTAGAGCGTCAGAGACTTGATCATATTTGAGCTTGCTGAATCCGACCTTTAGAACCTGCTTGAGCCTTTGACTTAGAATGTAATGGATTGGTAGTTTTGTCGTCAGACTGACGAACGAGTGCTCTTTCACTATAGCCTTTTCTTACAGCTTGTTAAGTGAAGAGAGCGTTAGCGATTCGGCTATATTTGAGCTTGTTGAGTTCGACCTATAGAACTCGTTCGAGTCCTAGACTTGAGTATGCAGGGGTTGATTTTTTTTCCAACTTAGTTGATTGAAATTTTCAGAATAGGAGCTCTTCCTATTTGATTTTCAGAATCTTAATGAATCTGGGAGACAAGCCTCTAACACTTTGAGTTGTCTCTTATATATCATAATCGAAAACGATTCTTATTTATTTGTTTTAGTCACTATTTTAAAAATAAGATCGGACCTCACGGTTCAACCTGTTTAACCGTGAATCGACCATAGGGCCGGTCTGGTTAACTATAAAAACCCATTTTGCATCGAACCGGTGAGAACCGGCTTGAACCACCAGTTCGACCAGTCAACTGGTGAACCGGTCCCGATTATATAAAATCAACCAGGTCAAATAAATCCATTTAATTTCTTTTAATTTTTTAATGAAATGACTAAATTTTTTTAACTAATTATTAAGCATAATAATTTAATTAAATATTTTTAAAATAAATTTAATGCATCTTAATATAAATTGAGCCAAATTAATTTATAATATAAATATCAAGCTATATGTCAAGACACTACTTAGGTGAGTCCAAAGCTTTTACATGGAAAGCTCTTTTCTTCTATATAAAGAGTATAACACTAGCTTCTTTTATAATTTGGGACAAAAGGTTTTAGAAACATGTTGAAACTTGACTTAAACTATAAGAATAAAGAATTAAACTAAAGAATTTATATTTTAAAATATTAAATGGGCTTTTAAATCTAAAAATAAAAAATCTTATTTTAATTTTTAACTTTATACTCTTATTATAAATTATTTTATAATATAAATAAATTATTTTAGGAATATAAAATTTATAATAATATATTATAAATATTTTACATATTATATATAATATTATTATATATATTTTATAAAATTTTAAATAATTTTTTTATATTAAAAACTTTTATTTTATTATAAATTATATTAATATTTATAAATCTATATAAAACTTATTCTTAATTTTTAAATATATTTAATATACATATATTTAGATATATAATAGATATATAATTATATCTTAATAAATTTTAATTTGATTTTTAAATTTATAATTATTAAAAATATTACTTATATATTATTGCTTTTATTTTATTTTTATCATATATTTATATTATTTCATCATTTAGATTATTTTTAATAATTTAAATATTTATTACATCACCGATTCAACCCCAGTTCAACCCCGATCAAATCATCGAACCTTGAACCTCTCTTTCCGATTCTATGTCTGGTTCGGTTTTCACAATCTTGGTTTCAGTAAATACTTGTGACTTTAATAATAGCAATTTTAGATATATTCAAGAATCTAAGCATAAAGCACAATGTCACCTTAGATATATAAAAAAATGTCGCATGTCTTACGGGGGGGAGTTTGACAACATTGAATATGAGACTTGTAAGAAAAAGTGCTCACTTAAGACTCATAAGACTTTTTGTCAGCATGCAATTCCCCTATAAGACAGTGAGCACTTTTTCTTACGAGTCTCATTAAGTCCTTAATTATATGGTACATTAAAGTACTGAGTATTGGACTGTCGACTTTTCTATCATAAACTTAACACAAGGCCTAAAAGCTAGGTCGCTGGCGAGCATCCTTCACCAAATCCATCAAATCAACAGTATGGGACAGAAGGCATGCACATCTATCTGACAAGTCAATATTGACAAATCAGATTAATCCTTTATTAAGTCCGTCAAGCACAATGCTAGGACAGGAGAATCTACAAATCTCAAAATAATCAAAACTCAATCCTTCACAAAGCCCATCAAAGCATTAAACATAGAGTAGAAAGTATTTCTGCTTTCACCTAACAAGTCAACTGAGACAAATCAGGATAACTCCCCCTACTGAGTTCACTAAAATGAAAGTCAGGATAAAAGGAACCTCAAAATCCAAATCCACCATAAACATCATAGTCGCCGAGTCCAACATGCATTGAGTATTGAGCTAATGACATTTATCTTTCACTGCCTAAGTTATTATAATAGCACAAAGTGATAACAAACTCAACAATGATAATCCAAATGTCCAAACTAACAAAGCTCATCAAAATATCACAATAGAAAGTACAAGTACTAGAAAAGAAATAGAAAATCTCACTAATCTGAAGAAATGAGTATATTGCTCATACAAAAAAGTACATCAAAGAGGACGACCATGTATATCATGTATATTGTTGTCACGAGTGTAGTAAGCCCGGTACTTTCTATCTCAGAACTCAGAGCTCGAGGCGGCAAAGATCGGCATTTGTCATGGCGATGACGAAGTCACGGTTGTTCTCTCTCTCTCTCTATCGCCCGATCTCGTCTACCCTGCTCCACTTGAAGGTCAGTCTTGCAAGACATCAAGCTCGTGAGCTCCCTCCAGAGGCCCCGTATCTTGTCTGAAAGGCTAGTCATCTCAATCTCGACATCAATAGATCTCTATCGAAGGTGTCTCAAGGCCTGTGCACTCCTCTCAAACTCGTCATGAGCTAAGTCGACAGCCTCCCGTCAGATCTTGACTAACTCACGAAACTATGGTAGTGAAGCTCTAGTTCGCACAACTGAAAGAGATCTCATCTATCTAATTATAAACTCTGCCTCCCTATATAGGCCCTCCTAGAATCTCAACTTCATGTCCTCCAATCCAAAGTGACCAAGACAATCTAAAAGCATATTGGCGTAGAAGGTAAAACGTTGCAATGACTCAGGAGATCCTGGATCTAATCCTGAGAGCAAATCTCGTAAAAACACCAGGTTGTTATCCTGCATCACCCGATTCCTCATATCAGGACTTGAATAATACCGACAGTATATCTTAAACTGATAATCCACTCCAATAGGCACTGCACAGATAAAACAAATAAATTATTATCATCAGAAAAAATCAGTAGTAGCAGAACTAAAATAAGTACATGAATGAATAAATACAATACCTATAAAAGATGACTCAGAGCGACTAAAATGATCATCCAACGGTGGTGGTCGTGGCACCGATATGAAATCAAAAGTCAAAGGAGGGTATACTGGAACAAGTGCAATAGTGAAGCTCAAATTCTATGAATAGTAACAAGAACATATCTGGCATCTCGTGAACAACATACACATGAGTCTAAAGTCTCTCAAACCAAACAACAACAACAGTCCGTAAGGTAGATGTATCCATCTCGATGGTGTTCTAAAAAATAGTGCACTCTATAACAAAAGTACTCGGCACACCCTCCTCCGTATCTTCAAAGATGATGGGCCCAACACCAACTAATAGTCTAGATCATGAAGGTACCTCATCCAGTGCCAAAAGCTGCTATGAAGTTAGACTCACTGGCTAGTCTGTAGAAGCTCTAGGAGGCTCCACATGACGGAGACATCCACATCCACACGCTGAAGAAGATACCTCAGTGTGAACAGGATGGCTCTCTAAGTCGCATTCTAGATGGAGAAGCGCCTCTCTCCATTCAATGCATGAATCCTTCGTCTCCATTGTGTCTATCAAATTATTAATTCAAGTATACTAAGATCATTTATACATCTTAACCAAGTTAGGTTTTTTTCTACTCTTAACATAGTAATGCATCTACTGTCATCGGACGATGCTTTATGTAAAAAAAGGCGACTCTCTCAATCTTATCGTTACTCTTTTTTCCAACATACTCATTTTGCATTTTATCTCTAAGAGTAAAGCCACTCATCCACGAGCATCCTCATCTCTGGTAATACTTAACTTAGTTTATGCTTCTCTTTATTGGCCAACATTTTGCACCATAAGTCATCTTACCACCATCTTATAATTTTCCTCTTAAGTTTTGGAACTTATCAATGTCAATGGATGCATTCTCCACTTCAACCATCCAACTTGAATACTAATAACATCTCCATCTATTTCACCATCATTTTGAACAATAGAACCTAAATATCTGAATCGCTCACTCTTATTAATGAAGAAATATCATAAGATAAATTCAATTAAATAAATCTATCATTAATTTATTTCTATCATATATTATAAATATATATATATATATATAACCTATCTAATTTCTACAGAAACTTGAATTATGGAGGTCAACTCTAGAGTCTAAAGGTTTTCGTTTAAGTAGATCTAAAACTGAATATATGGAGTGTAATTTTAGTCAGTAGAAGTTCTAGTGGTGTTGTGACATTGATGAACAAGTCATTAATAAGAGTGAGCGTTTATATTTAGGCCCTATTGTTCAAAAAATGATGGTGAAATAGTTGGAGATGTTATTAGTAGAATTCAAGTTGGATGGTTGAAGTGGAGGAATGCATCCGCCTATTATGTGATAAAAGTTCCACTTAAACTTAAGGAAAATTTTATAAGAAGGTGGTAAGACCAAGAATGACTTATATGCGTAATGTTGGCCAATAAAAGAGAAACATAAGACTAAGTTAAGTGTTACAGGATGAGTGGCTTTACTCTGTAGATAGAATGCAAAATGAGTATATTCGGGAAAAAGTTGGAGTAGCTCCAATGTTAGATAAGACAGGGAGAGTCCTTGATGGTTTTGACACATAAAGCATCGTCCAGATGACAGAGAGAGTGCATTTATTTGCCTTTACGTTAAGAAAGTGAGACCTAAAAGACTTGGTTAAGATGTAAAAAAATGATCTTAGTATACTTGATTTAAATGAGAATTTGACACATAATGACACAATGGAGATGAAGATCTGAAATTGACCCCACCTAAATATCCTAATCGCCACTCTATTAATGAAGAAATATGAATTAATTTATTTCATATATATATATTATAATATATATATATATATATATATATATATATATATATATATATATATATATATATATATATATATATATATATATATATATATATATATATATAACCCATCTAATTTCTAAAACTTGAATTATGGAGGTCAACTCTAGAGTCTAAAGGTTTTCAAAGTAGATCTAAAAGCAATATATGGAGTGTAATTTTAGTAGTTCTGTAGTGTTGTGACATTAGATGAACAAGTCATTAATAAGAGTGAGCGTTTCATATATTTAAGCCCTATTGTTCAAAATGATGGTGAAATAGTTGGAGATGTTATTAGTAGAATTCAAGTTGGATGGTTGAAGTGGAGGAATGCATCTGGCCTATTATGTGATAGAAAAGTTCCACTTAAACTTAAGGAAAAATTTTATAAGATGGTGGTAAGACCAATGACTTAAAGAATGTTGGCCAAAAAGAAACATAAGACTAAGTTAAGTGTTACAGAGATGAGGATGCTTAGGTGGATGAGTGGCTTTACTCTTAGAGATAGAATGCAAAATGAGTATATTCGGGAAAAAGTTGGAGTAGCTCCAATGTTAGATAAGATTAGGGAGAGTCGCCTTAAGTGTTACAGAGATGAGGATGCTTAGGTGGATGAGTGGCTTTACTCTTAGAGATAGAATGCAAAATGAGTATATTCGGGAAAAAGTTGGAGTAGCTCCAATGTTAGATAAGATTAGGGAGAGTCGCCTTAGATGGTTTACACATAAAGCATCACCGTAACCGATTAGGAGAGTAGATGCATTAGATTTGCCTTATGTTAAGAAAGGTAAAGGTAGACCTAAAAAGACTTGGTTAAGATGTATAAAAAATGATCTTAGTATACTTGATTTAAATGAGAATTTGACACATAATAGGACACAATGGAGATGAAGGATTCATGTAGCCGACCCCACCTAGTGGGATTAAGGCTTGCTGTTGTTGTTGTTGTATTCAGGGATATTTCATGGTCAACAAAGAAGCATCCAATAGTCACTTTGTCTACCACCAAGGCTGAATTTGCTCTTGCAACTTATTTTGTTCGCCAAGCCATTTAGATCAGGAAAATTCTTGAAGAGCTTCATTTCAACCAAGTAGGTGCCACTACAATTTAATGTGATAATAGTTCGGCAATAAAGCTCTCCAAATAAAGTATCTAAATGTGAAGTTTCATTTCTTAAGTGACACAAATCTAGGAGTCGTAGATGGTGGTGAAAGGTCAATGAAGGGTTAGGTTGGACGTAGGGTCATAAAGGAAGTAGGACAGCGAAGGATGGCGGGTAATCTAGCAAAACGCTGCTGGACAGTAGGTTCGGAGATGGTGGAAGGTTTGCAGACGTTTGGGAGAGTTCACCACCAAGATCTGGTCAGGTTACAAACACACCACCTGAAAGAGATCAAGGATACAACACTCCACAAAATAAGCTTATAGATCACAAGCTCTATTAAATAAAACCTCCATAAAACCATCCAAACAGCAGCAAAAAAACATACTTAAATGTCTCACAATCAAAAGAAACCCTAATTAATAACCTAATAAGGTAAAATAGGCCCCAAGGGGGATAAAATTGTGAATCGGTCCCTCCCTAGACCGATCAGAGTAGTTCCACCCAAGGCAGAACATGATCCCTATTGAATCATGGTTCCATGATCCTGCTGGACGCCCTACGTCATTCTCCCGTGGTTGGAGGGGCTTCGCCTTCATCACTTGATACAGCTGGATCCACGAAGTATTGTGACAAATCAGCAACATTAAAGGTAGCTGAGATGTTGTAATCCCTTGGCAACTCAAGCTTGTATGCATTATCAGTGAACTTCTTGACAATTCTAAACGGACCATCAGCTCTAGGCTTAAGCTTCCCAAAAGAACCTGTAGGAAATGTCTCCTTTTCAATCTAATCCATACTAAGGGTCTATTTGGGACAGCTGTAATTGTATGAAAAAATAATTGTTGAGGTGCTGCAAAAAAAATTATGGTAGGTATATAACTTTTTTTATTTTAGAAAAATCAAATCATAACTTTCTAACCATTCCCACAAGCAGTCAAGTTAGGTTGAAAATTGCAATTTTTCCATTACAGATTCCTCAAAACACAGTTAAAACGCAGCCTGAACGCAGTACCCAAATGACATTGCACACCGCACCGCCACCGCAGCCCCAAAGGGCTCTAATTCTCCTTCGTTAAAAACCCAAAATTTTTTTGTTTATATTAGCCTGTTTTTGGTACCTACTATTTTTCAACAAATTTTTATATCTTAAAATTTTGATGCTCCAACTATCAATTATGATTATCAAATACGAGATGACTATCTCTTTCATGACATATAATTATATACACTAGATTTTTCACTTTGAAATTTTTTTTATTGAGAAAATACATTCATGAAGTGTATCTTATCATTTTGGTTATGATAAGACAATAGTTATGATGGAGGAATAGGCTTTTTTAGCATATCCTTAAGAAAAATGTTGCTCATATTATTGCTTAATACCGCACTTGTTAAGTAGCAAAGAGTTATAAACAAAATTTTGTCCTATATACACCACTCCCAATTCCTCATAAACCATAAAAAAATCTTAATAATGATTTATCCTAGGATTATCCCACTATACAATATTTTGACTCTATCCTAATAGTTGTTGATCATTTCTCTAAAATGATACATTTTATTCCGTGATATAAAATATCAGATGAATCGCACATAACATCTATTTTTTCATGAGATAGTTCGTTTACATGGACTTCCTAAAACGATTATGTCTAATCGTGATGTGAAATTTATGAGCTATTTTGGAAAACTTTATGAAAAAAATTTGACACAAAAAATTTTATTTTTTAAAGCTTATCACCCTAAAATAAATGGACAAACTGAAGTTATAAATAGAAGTCTAGAAAATTTACTTAGTGCTTAGTGACTAATCACACTTTAGGTAAGACCTAATTCTTTTTATTACAAAGTTTGTTTATAATAGTTCAATTAACAGGTCAATTGGCATGAGTCTTTTTCATATTAAAATTGATTATAAATCAAGAAAATCAACTACACGTATCATAAAGGTGTGGCGTATTTGCATCTTAATTTGCACAAAGCATAAATGATTTACATCAAGAAATTCAATAAAAACTTACTTTGAGTTATGATAATATATAGAGCTAATATTGATGCACATAAACGATATGTTAACTCTTAATCAAGTATTATACTATGTTCACTCTTAATCAAATTCTTCCAAGTAAGGATGTGCCGTGTCCTCGACATGTGGTTTGACCAAGAGTTCCACGATGAAGCGATTTACCGAGTCCTGACGTGGTGGTCGGAGCTCCATTATATTATGATCACAAGTATCAGTATGCTCCCTAGCTCGCTTTTTTGAATCATGTAGATACTGAGGACAAACAACTCTCTGGATGTAAACTTAAGTCAGATCCTGACAAATATCATCAGTCTACAAGGATTTCAACGACGAACCGTGTTGAGAATCATTCGATTGAGACTTCCTCCTCTCGACTAAGTAGGGACCTCGACATGACTAACCATGGGATCTAGATCATCATCATTCCCCAACCATCCTGGCCGAAATGATGAATTTAATCTAAATTCAAACTTCATACGCTACTATACGCCACGATGAATGACCTTTAAATTTTAATCGAAAGTTCTTCTCACTTAGAGAGGTAATTAATTATAGCCTATGGAAACCTAAACTGCATCTAAAGTCCCCGCAAATGAGGTGAAATCTAGGTTGTTTATCTACTATCTCATCGCCTTCAAAAATTACACCACACTTAAATCACGCTCTTCAATATTCCAATTCAATTATATCATTATAGAGATCTAATTTTGTTTCACGCTTTTATAACTTTAATTCGAGTATCTATTAGATTTTTTATTATAATTTCAATTAATATTGTCATCAACATTACTATTGTATTTTTAATTACTTAGCTTACATCTTCTTGACTTAATTATTTAATTAGTCTTTTTTATTTTATTTTGAAATAAAAAATATAATAAAAAATAACCTCCAAATATTCATTATTTAAATATTAAATGAAATAACTAACTTAAAACTCTTATATAAGTAACCAAATAATAGCATATGATTTAATTGACTTTAATTATCAGCATACTAAATAATTTTCTGGATTTAACTTTCACATAATTTACTAAATCTAAATTTACTAGATTTAGACTTGAGTTAAATACTATGTGCAGCTAAACAGCCCCTTAATCTATTATAGCGAACCAGCAGTTGGATTAGTGGTCTAAATCCTTTATTATTTTCTTTCTTATTACCTTCGCATCTGCCTATATATAGGAAAATGATGCAGCAGAAAAAACGTTTACATTATTGTGTTTTCTCAACTCTTACTTTCCTCTGATGTCGAGTAATATTTAATAAATAAAAAAGGAAGAATTTGATTTGATCTACTTTTCATGAGTAAAAACAGATAAAAGAATGTCAAAAAATGAGCAAAAAGGAGAATTTGATTTGATCTACTTTTCATGAGTACAAACAGATAAAAGAATGTCAAAAAATGAGCAAAAAGGAGAAAGAAAGAAGCGAACCAGCATAGGAAGAAATGTTGATGCTTTCGATCTGTGGCTTCTTTTTCTTGTGCTCGAGATGGGCTGCGATCCATATTGTCCCCAACGGACTTTTTCGAGCGAGAAATGTGTGGGAGTAGAACATCGAATGTTTCTCTTCTACCTTCACCTGATCTAGCTAGGTTTTTGTGGTTTCAATTACGTATTGGAAACGGATAATAGGGGGTTTTGTTAACAATAGTTAAGCAGGGTTTAACCTAAATCCTGCCAAACAGCAAAAATAGCAGCATTAAATCCTGCTGAATTTTAAATCCCGTTTCTCCTCCGTTTAGCCTTAAATCCCGGATTTAGTGAATCCTGCTGGCAGGTGGATTTACGGAATTTACGCAAACTGAAGCGCGCGACGAGTGTGGGAGGAAAGACGAGGGTTACCTCCGAGACGACTCGGTTCTCTTACTTGATGGTTTTAGCTTCGTAATTGCCTATATATTAATTTGAAAGATTTACATAGATACCAATCAAATCTCAAGTATTTAAATATTAAATATTTAAAATTAGATATTTATTTATATAATATTTTTTATAGAATTTGTATTCAATTTTAAAATATAAATAATAATGATATTTTTGATGTGATATTTAAAATTTAAATTTTGATATGGCTCAAAATACGTCAATAAAAGACAAATCTTGGCGATATGATTTTGATAAAACCGTCGAGATCAAGACTTAAAATATCATCGGAATTTTTTGACATCAATTAAATCCCAAAACAACTCCCAAATATGGATGTTTATAGTCAAATCGGCTCGACGAGCGGATCTAACGAGCCTAAGATCTCATAATTGACTTCATGGGCATCCAAATGCTCAAAATACATCAAATGATCGAAGGAATCATCCCGAACCGTCCGGGGAGTGCTGCAGTTTTACATGAATTTGAGTCCTCCTCCCATATAACAGCCTTCATTCCTCACACCAGGAGGGGGAGAGGCCAAGTGAAGAACAAATGAAATAAAGGAGAAACAAGAAGAAGAGAGCCACCGCCGACGGCCAACCACCACCGCCGTCACCGATCCTCGCCAATCTAAGCAAGGAAAGAAGAGGAAGAGTCCAAGGGAAGAAGAGGAAGAGCAGCAAGGAAGAAGAAGTCCAAGAGAAGAGTCGAGGAAGAAAGAGGAAAGCAAGTGAGGAGGAAGAGAGAGCTCAAGCTTGAAGATCCCCAAGCAAGATCGCACCCCAAGCAAGATTACACTCGCTGCCATCAACCATCGCCACCTACCATGTCAAATCACTAATATTCTCACGAAGTTACCCCAGATTCTACCATCGAATTACAACCCGATCATTTACATGTTATTCTCTCTCATATGCAATTGTAATCATCGGGAAGATTTTGTACTCAAAGTGATACATAGTGGAAGCTTTTACTGTAGGCCCTGGTTTTTCCCCTTTTCGAGGTTTCCACGCTTAAAATTGAGGTTTGTCGTTTTCTTTAATTAATTGTGTGTTTCACAACAAGGCTAAGGCGTAAACTTTCACTCTACCGCGACTGGTTTTCTAGCACGCAACAAATTTATATATATATATATATATATTAAAATTTAGATATTAAATATTTAAATACATAAAACTTGTATGATTTGCATATAAATCCTCCTATTGATTATAGCAGTTTATGAACATTAGAATCTGCATAATTTTTGGGCTAATATCATGATGAAGAGAATTGCAATAAGTCAAAAGGGCCAACCTAGGGTGTAAGCGAATAGAGTCTAGTTAGAGTCAGTCCTAATTCAAGCTCATCTCATCTCATCTCCCTATTCAATGGCTCGAATTCAAACTCTAGCTCGAATAAAGTTCAAAGAAAAAGTAAGAAAAAAAATATCACTTTTATTATTATTATTTTATGAATATTTAATGTGTTAAAAAGAAAAGTTTGTAGCTTTATTTAAGAGAAATGGTTGGCAAACTTTCCTAGAAAATATCAAATATTTTTAACAATTATTTTAAAAAATTATATCAATTTATACACACACATAATATATATATATATATATAATCTATTATCTCGCATCGCGAGTTGACAAGTTGAGTCTTACTTAACTAGAACTCAAACTGGTTTAATATACTTGCTCAAAATTAGGTTTGATATGCTTGGCATCAATTCATTATCGAGTTGAGCATGAGCCAACTTGAGAGTCAACTCTACTCAATTACATTCCTAACGTAACTTTAATTCAGTTTTTCTTCTTATTTTATTTTTTATTTATCCTTATATAATATATACACACACAAATATTTTACTTTTTAAAAATAAAAGAGAATTTATGTATTAAATTTCTTTATTTATATATTTAGCATCTAAAATTTACTATTTATTTACATAACATTCAAAATGACTTTAACACATCAAAACTATACACACACAAATATTTTACTTTTTAAAAATAAAAGAGGATTTATGTATTAAAATTTCTTTATTTATATATTTAACATCTAAAATTTATTATTTAGTTACAGAACATTCAAAACCACTTTAACACCTCAAAACAAGCACTATATTCTCTCCTTCCCCTCCCTCTTCATTAAGCCCTACCACCATTTGAGCACTGACCTCAGATGTCTACACAAGAAGAGCTTTATTCTACCTCCTTGCCGCAGTTCCGACTATGAGTCCTTCCTCTCTCTCTCTCTCAGTTAAGTCCAACGCCAAGGTTTTCTCATCTCTCTTTTCTTAATGTATCAACGCCAACGACGACTTCAAAGTTCAAACTCGCCAAACTGCCTTCGCTGCGACCTCTACTCTTTCCCTCGCAGCTTCGACGCGCCACCGCCTCTCGTTATCTCCGCCCTGGCTTCCCTCATCGGTCACACTGTGGCTAAAACTGATCGCATTGCGTCTTTCAAACCCTCCCGAAGAAGAATGTTAAGGACTGCGGCATTTTAGAGCTGGCGGGTTCATGGTCAATGTGAGCATCCAATCATTTCGGGGTTAAGATATGTAAATGAAGAAGTTTTAAGTGTTATGTATGTAAATCTCTCAAATATAAATAACATCGATCAATGAAAAAATAGAAGTGCTATTTTTAAAGGGTATGGAGCAAATAAAGTCAATATATTTAACTAGAGATGAAAAAGTTGTATGGATGAAATCATATAAGAACTTGTTTTGGGCTCCGAAAATTCGCCATTAACCTCTCAACAAATTTAAATTGAAAAGAGTATGAGTTAATGTGTTGGTGTAATTTTTAGAAGTTAGATGAATAATAGATAAGACACTACTCAGAGATTTTGTCCTCATTTGGTGAGGATTTTAGATATGGTTTCAGGTTTCTTATAGGCACAAGCCCCTATAGTTAATTATCCCTCTCAATAAGTGACAGAGAACTTTCGATTAAGGCTGGTTGTTAATGCGAAGAGCAAGAGATATGGAGTGATTATTATGAAATTCATCATTTCGCCTTAAACCGGATAGTTGGGGAGTGATGACGTGTCTCATCTAGATCCCATGATTTCATCTGTCGCCGTGGTCCCTAGTCTACTTAGTCGAGGAGATATAATCTAACCGACGAAGATCTTTATCGAATACATGCCGTCCGAGAAATCTTTGTAGACCTAGGATAATGGTTGTCTAAGGATACAGGCTTAAGTCTATCATAACTAACAGAGTGTTAGTTTTTCTATCAAGTATACTCTATGATTCACAACTCAAAAGGAAGAGCCATTGGGGAGCATACGGGCTACGGTCGTGATCATAATATAATGGAGCTTAACTGGCCAAACCACCCGATTAAAGAACTCTTGTCGTAACTACTTCTTCTGTGAAACCTACTGGTCAAGCCACGCAATCAGAGGACACGGGTTACATTCTTACTTGGAAGAATTTGATTAAGAGTGAACATAGTAGAATACTTGATTTAACACTGGCTCCTTTATGAGCTAGAGTTTTCTTAATTTGGCACCCCCGACAAATTATTGTAAAAGGTAAATAGATTAAGTTTATTTTAAGCTTTTTTAATAATTGAGTTTCATTTAAACAATTTTTTTAGATTTGCACTCAATTTGAGTTAATTTGATTTGAAATTAGAATCAAATTTTGGTGGAAGTATCCCCTCTAGTTGAAATCACCATTTAACACAACCATCATCGGGGTAGTTGATTGATTTACTCGAATATACATGAGAGTTTTAGATCATGTCGACTCTACCCAATGAGATCGATCTATCACATCGAATTAGCCTCTTAGATATTTTACTAAGTTGGAATTCTTAGAATAGATTTTTAGGTTTTGTTAACCCGGACCTGGTCCTACGACTAAACCGGAAGCAACCCACGCAGCATCCTCAAACACTTGAATTTAAACATTCATAGTGTTATGGTGTATTTAAGAAAATTACCTGCTCAAATGATGTGAATCCAGATGGCATAGAAGGTGTTGTAAATTGATCTAATGTCATTAGATTTTTTGATTATTTAAGATTCCAATTTAACCACTTTCTTTGATATTAAAATTTGTATTTTAAATTTCTATGGATATTATGTATAAATTAGAATTTCACCTAATTAATAAAATCATTGACATTAAAAATCATAATTAGAATGAAACTTATTTTATTTTTGGATTGAAGGGAAGTTCCTTCATTCGTGTAATATTTAATTTAGTGTCGTCTTTTGTCTGCTTGTACATAAAATTACAGATCTAGTGGCGACTATTTGAAAGTTTGCACAAGCTTTCAATAAAAATATATTCATTTTAAATATGTGTAATGAATTTATCTTCATTCAAGCATTTGCATGTATTTTGGAATATTTGACTCAAAGGAGTGATCGCTATAAGATATGTGCGAGGACATACTTCATGCGGTTGCATTCATACAAGTTTATATATACGTGTTGGTGAAAAATTCTCATACATATATATAGTTGTCTTCAAATCTATGGTGAAAGGAGAGACAAAATTATATATGTAGAAATTCATCTTGGTAAGATGTCACGCAGATCCGTAGATGTACTTATTCAGGTGATCGGATACGTCATCAAGGTATAGTCTACTATCTTGAAAGACAAAAGTCACTACCCTTTAATGAAACAAATCACTCAATAAGGGCTCTTAAGGACGATGAGTCTGCATATGTACCAGAGATTCTTCCCCTACTTTACATGAAAAAGTAAAGCATGATTTATTTTAAACCGGATTCGTTAAGTTCCCTACAGGGGCAAGCCCTCATAGTTAATTACATCCTAAGGGACGGGATCCCTTAGGAAAACTCTCAATTAAGATAAATGATCGTTGTCTCTCAAGATTTTAATAGGAAAGACTATCAATCGATTGGTTTATTTTTGAAGATCAAATGAGATTGTTCAAAGAAAGATTTATTATCGAAGCCAAAGTGGGAATGAGTAGGAGATGCTCACGATGCTAGGAAACCTAGTGAGCATCCCAAACTATCCTATAGTTGGGCTTTATATTTTAGAAATTGATTTAATTTATTTGAGTTGTATTTTTTTGTTAGAAATTTAGGACTTATGATTCCTTAACATAAGATTAAGGAAATGCCTAAGAGGTGAGGAATTAAGCTTATGATCCACAAAGAGGAAAAGCAATCTCAGATTCTAAATCTAGGGAGCTTTTGCGAGGGCCGAAAGCACAACCTAAATCTAAGAAGAAAAGTGGGTAATTAGTTTATCCTACAAGAGAGAATAAATCACCCGACAACTTGGACTTACAACCATCTGGGAGTGGCCGCCAACTAACTCCTCCTACGGATTTAAATACATGTAAGTAAGTCTTTATGCTTATGTAAGATAGCTAGGATGTTTTTATTCAGAAAGAGACTAAGTCCTTAAACTCACTCCCTAAATAGACCAAATCATGTAAAGGGACATCCTTCAAATGACTTAAAATCTAATGCATTTCAAAATTTATTTTATTTCATTTTTGGATAATTATTTTGACTCAGGCTAATAGGATTTTTTTTATAATTAATGAATGAGAAATCAGATTATTAGCCAAAATCAACGAGAAAGGAGGAGGTGAGTTTCCACCACGGCTCTCATAGGTTAAGCCGGGTTTTGTAGCAAAGGTGAAAGCCCTCCAATCAAGAGTGAAATAAGATGTTGTTGTGCATGATATTATAAAGAAAATGTCATCCAGCTAAGGGGTTGCTAATTCTTTTATCTTGATTTAAAACCTAAGTTTTAGGTGAAGTTATGAGTTTTTAATTTTTATTTGAGTTATAAGTTGGGTAAAAGATTTATTTTTCCCTAAAGAGTCTAATCTACATCCAGACCACACATAAAGCAAGAAAGAAACTAGAAAAAGCATGCCACTTAATGCAAAAGCTAAACAAATCATCAATCAATTTATAAAGCTAATCGCAAAAAGAATAAATGATCGTTTGTGGTCGGGCACCAATATACAAACCCGAAAATATCAAATTGAGTAGCCAAGCTCTACCCTTATACAACCCAGATTACAAATGAATCAAATTATAATTTAAACAAAGAAATTCATTGTTACGGTGGTCTTCAAGCTTTACTCTTCTTTCTTCCTTCTTCTTTCTTTTTTTTTTCCTTTTAGATGGTTGGAAGGTGGATGCTCCAAGGATTCACATGGTACATAAGATGGGATCTTATGACCAATGTTCATCCTAATACTCATAACAAATCATTCCAAAATCTTAATTATACAAATTTTTACATGAAAAGGGAAAGTAGAAATCTAACTAACTCCTGTAAAATAAAGGTTAGTTAAATCACACCACACAAATCCCAAGCATATATATTGGACTTATCACCCCACACATGGGTGACTAAGTTCACCTGGCCTATGGATTATGCAAAGGGGTATAAGCACCTATAAGCAAGAAGCAGTTATATTTTTATTTATGATAGCGTCCCTTAAACACAATCCCCTGCAGAAAAGAATAGTTAGACTAAGCACATCATACCATTCATTTTACATGCACCCTAACATCCAGTCTAAAATATTCATTATAAAATAAAACATAACATCAAATCATTGGTCGACATAACCTAAGGCTAGAAGTGGTGACTTAGGCTAATGTGTGTGCTTTGAAGGCTTGTGTGGTATGCTTAGCTTAGGACTTTAGATTCAAATTTTTTAAGTGTGAATAACATGTTCAACTTAGAGGAGGGTTTCATTTAAGTTATTTAAGTATTTTGGGTTTGTTTTATTTCATGTTTTAATTTAGTTTAAATAAAACCTATAATTAATTACTAAGTTATAAAGAGAGGTAAAGAGAAGAGAACTTCTCTTTCTTTCCCCAATCTTAAGTAATTTTATAAAGTAGGTTCATATTTTAGTTTCATTTAGGTGAATGTTTTGATTAAATCTTTTAATTAATCATAATTTTAGATAAACTCTACAAACCTATTCAAAAAGAAAGATATTTTAAGATTAAATAAAATGAATCAAAACTCACATAACACACATTACTTTACTTCTTTTCCAACATATATAACATGCATATGGATGGACCCTAAGTATATCTATACATGCAAATGAGAGTAGTTAGCACATTTTATGATACATGCTAAGTAATTCATTTAAGAGAATTTAGAAGTTGAATATGAATGATTTTTCTTAAGTAGAAAAAAGTTTTCCTTATCCAAAATTTCATATACATGAAAGGCATATACAACATGACCATTGTTAAGCAAGGTACAAGACCTACTTAGGGCTACTTAAAGCCTCGCAACATCGGGGTTGTCCAGACTAATATATCACTTTACTTAAATACAATCATGCATATAAAAGAAATGAAATAGAAAAAAGATATACAAAAGTTGTTTAATAGATTTGTTTTATTTATGCAATTTATTCATGCAAGTATAGAAAATCCTTCTTAGGTGATAGTATAGGGATGAATAGGGTATAGAATTAAGTAAGTGTTGGGTTCTTTTCAAATGAACCCTACTTCTTACCAACTCTTATTCAAAATCATGCTAACATAAGAAAGAAAGAAAACTTATGTTAAACATGTTTTTATAATCCATCACATGCAAGCTTATAATTAAGATATGAATAGCGCACTTTCAGATTTGATATTTTATTTATAAGTTTTGAAAATATTTTGAATTTAGTAGTGATAATAGCCACTCATATTTTACTTTAGCCAACACATGCACATTTGACATAAAGTAAATAATTTTTACTTTTAAAATTTAAAACATGAAATTATGAATGCATGAATCACATGATATACAACTTAACATGTCGGGAAAGATTCAAAGCAATGAAAATATGTAAACAAACTCATTTTACTTAAATCCTAAAGACATTCTTAATGTATAAAAAAATATAGAATAAATCAAAGTGAATTTCAAAATGATTTTTGTATAGTTTTAAGTTTGATTTAATTTTGAAAAGGTGAGATGAGTTTGTTGTTTCTAACACATTCCCACATGCATTTTGTATTTTTTTTGTTTAATTTTCAGATAATTAAATCTATTTTAAAGCATTGATTAGGTTAATGTATGAATTAAGTAGTTTAATTAACCCATACATACACCATCTTAAAAGAATTGACTAAATAATTATGAGCCAATGAGACGACATAAAACTCACAATAAATTTAAATTTACAATGCACCTAATAATGAAAAGGTCTAATGCAATTTGGATCATAATTAAAAGTTAATTAAGCTAAGGGGTTTTAGCTTAAGTACTTTTAAAACACCCTTTCATACTTATGAAAGGGGTTTTAATTTCCTTAATTAAACTTAGGCTATTAAACACATAAACATCCACCCAAGGTAGATTAATTAAGTTCTAGAACTTTTTAGAATTTTTGAAATTGATTAAAGGGGTGATTAATGAGTTAACCCTTAATTAAGAGGGTATTAAAAAGAGAAAAAGGGGTTTAGGGAATAACTTAGGCAAAAAACCCTAAAGTTATTCCATAAACCCCCTACTCACTGGATTTAACCTTAATCAATCCTAATTATAGGGTAAATCCACTAATTACACATTAATTACCTTTAATTACATGAAAGGGGTAATTAAGGAATGAAATAGTAATTTTGTCAATTGAGCCCTCAATAAATCTCAAGAAAATTAGGGGAGGCAAAGGTCATCCCCTAAAATGAACTCTAAAAATTTAAGATCAATTGATGACCTAATTAAGGATAATTAGCTAATTAAGATTTCCAAGGAAACCCAAATTCATAAAAAAGGATAATTCAAAATCTATTGAAACCATTTTTAAAATATCATAGATGAAATTATCTTTCCATAGCATTTTTCCTTTTATTTTTTTGATTTTTTTATGAAAAGTTATTAATTTTAGAAGTTTTATGGATTAATTAAGAATTAATTAGGTAATTAACTAATCCCTGATTAATACTAGCTCAAGGCAAATGTGGGCGTCACGCTTTTAATGCCGCGTGAGGGTGACTTAAACGTCACATCCTAAATGGCAGTCGCGGCGCTAATATCCTCGGTTGTCTGATCAAAGATCGGACAACTAAGGATTCACCCGTGATTTTAAAAGGGGAAATGAATTAATAAACGTGATAAATAATCTCAGCCGTCTTCCCTGAGGATCAATGGAGACCGTCCATGATCTAAGGGGAGATCCGAGCCAGATCTAGCATGGAATCATACAAAACTCAATCCACACCATCTAAGCACAATTACCAACCTATCCAACGATTGATTTCACATGCCATGAATATTTCTTTCACAAAGGATCAACACCTCCAAATTTAAGTGGTCCAAAAATTCCATACCTCGTCGGAGGTGATCACCTGCGCTCGAGATCAACGAGGTATCTTCGTTTGGTAGAGATGAAGCCCTATTGAAATTCCTAGGCCTTGAGATTGAGTGGATCAATGGGAAGACCAACTCCTCCTTGCTTGGGCTTCAGCTTTGATTGAATTGATCCTCTCCTTGCTATGGGAGCTCCAATGTGAGCTTGAGTGAGCTCGGATTGGTCCTTAGAAGGAGTGTGTAGAAGGAATTAGAAGGAGATCAAGTGTAGATGAAGTTAGCAATTCACTCCACCTCCCCTATTTTTGCACTTTGCAAAATCGAGAAGGAAGAATTCTAATCCTCTCTCAAGACCTTGGGAATGCTCTCTGATGATTGCTAAGATTTCCTCAGCTTCAATCGACAGTGAGTGTAATAAAATTTCATTGAATTAGGGGGAGTATATCTCTCCATATGGCAATCAGACGACCGAACCATTCCTTATCATTTTGATCCAATTGACCAGATTGGAAGGGTTGTTTAGGCTGTTAGATCATTGCACATGGTCGGTTTGATCCCTTGAGTGGAATGTCAACTTCCCATGTGCTGAAATTGAGCTTATGAGGGAATAACCCATTGGGTTGGCTGCACGGCTCATCACTAAGTCCCCTTGAGATTTTAGGATAACCTCAAGTGATTGTAAAGAGGGTATAACCAAAATACCCATGGGTTAGGCCAAAATTTATTCTATGGCCTAGAGGTAGAATGGTCATTTTGCTATTTTTTTTCACTTTGGATATGTTTGGCATGTTGAGAAAATAGGTTTGGCCAAGTTTCATTAGATTTGGAATCCATTTGATAGGGTTTGGCTCATGTTGATCGATTTAGGTCAAAATGGGTCAACTTGGGTCAAGTTGACCAATTGGTCAGATTGGATCAAACCAAAAGTTTGGTCAAGTTCATATGACCATTTGAAATATTTTGGTGGCTTTGGTTTGGTTCAATTTGATATAGATTTGGTTTTGACTCATATAACTTCATTTAAGTCAAATGAGTCAAGTTGACCTATTTGACCCATTTGACCTATTTGAGTGTCGAGTAGGTTTAGGTCAGTCATATGGAGTGGATTGGTATCTTTGTTTCCAATCAATTTGGTTAAGTTCAATTTTGGCTCAACCCCTTTAAGTCATTAAGGTCTAGTTGGCCAATTGAGGCTTTGGGTTCACAAGTGATTTGGAATACTTGACCCATTTAGATTGTTTTGACACATTTTGACCATTTAGGTCAAAATGAGTCAACTTGGGTCAAGTGGTCCAATTGGGCTAAGTTAGGCTCAAATGTTAGCTTGGTCAAGTTCAAACATAGGCCATGAGTGAACTTAGATCAATGATTTCAATCAATTTAGCCTATGGTGGAATTTGGTTATGTAAGGTTTCATTTTAGGTTAAATGTTGACTTGGTCAACCCTTAGGTTTTACTTGGTTTGATTCAATTTGATTGATTGATCATCCATGATGATTGTTGATCATGATGAGAGGGATATATGAGTTTGTTTTAATCCAATTTGGTTAGGATTAAAAGTTGGCTCATAAGGGTTTTTTAGGTCACTTTGGGTCAAGTGAGCATAAGTAGGTCAAATGGCTTGGTCAAAGCTTGATTTGAAGTTGATTAATCTTGTATATGGACTCATGATTGAAATATAAATCCATTTACAAGTGGTATGAAGTCAAATGGGTTTTGATCCATTTGAAAATTTCATATTCAAAGGAAGAATATGAAGGGGTTTTGGGTTTGATTTTTTATTTGAGTTTTGATTGAATGATTGATGTTTGGATTTATATATGAGCTCATGATTGTAGGTTTGATTGAACCATGAGATAAAATCAAGGGTTTGGCTTGATTTGAAAGTGATTTGGCTAAGTTCAAGATTTTGACTTGAAAGACTTAGATTTGATTTTGAATGGATTTAAGTTTGATTTTTGGAATTGATTTTGATCGTTTGAATTTTTATTTCATTTATATATGTGAATATAAATGAAGATATAATTTGATTATGAGAAAATTTCAAGAATTTGAAGTGGTTTAATCATGATTTAGGATAAATCCATTAAAGGGAATTTAAAGGATTTAAAAAAAAATTTAATTTGAAAATTAATTTTTGATTTGGATTGGATTGATTTATATTTATATTTTATTTATACATGAGAATATAAATGAGAATACAAATAAGTTTTGAGAAAATCTCATGAGTTTGAATATGTTTGATCAAAGTTTAGGTTAAATCCATTAATGAAAAATTAAGGGATTTAAAGGAATTTTAAGAATTTTAAATTTGGAATCTAATTTTTACTTTTGATTTGATTGATTTATATTTATATTTTATTTATATATGAGAATATAAATGAGAATATAAATAAGCTTGGAGAAAATCTCAAGGATTTGAATATGTTTGATCAAGGTTTAAGGTTGATTTTGGCTAAGTCCTTTAATGGAAAATTAAATGGACTTAAGAAAATTTTCATGGATTGATTTGGAATTTTGATTTGATTTGATGGATTTGAATTTATATTTAATTTATATATGAATATAAATGAGAATATAAATGAGTTATGGGAAAATCTCAAAGATTTGAATTGGTTTAGATCATGATTTTGGTTAAGTCCTTAAGGAAAGCTTAAGGACTTAGGCAAAATTTGGACTTAGAAATTTTTGATGGATTTTGATCATGGGTTTTCAATCATAAGTTTCAATTTTAGATTGAATCATGGAATTGATTTGAATTTGGATAAAATCAAATAGAATTGATTTGGAGTTTGATTTGAAAGAAGGAAAGTGGGGAATGATTTAAGCTAAGGGTAGAAAATTTTTCTAACACCCCTAAGGCATGACATATTCCTATGACTAACTCTTCTAAGTCTTCTAGGGCTAGGGAGTGTCCACCTAATCATTAAATGTGTCTTAAGACTAAGAAACTCTTAAAGTCTAAGAGAAATCCTGAGCCTAAGCTGGAGGGGTTGAGAGCTCATTCTAAAAATGAGATCAACAGTACGAAGTTCACCCAAAAGAAAGCTTCAAACCTCTCTAATTTTACCATTTAAAGACTCTTCATATTTTCTACAACAAGAGTTGTTAGACCCAATTTAGATTCATTTTTAACTTCATATCAAATTCCATATTTATTTAAAAATTAAATTTCAAATTTATTGTAAGTGTGAACCTTAAGAAACTTCCTTAAGTAATTTGATTTGATTTGATAATCTCACTAAGGAGAGCTCCAATGGGGAGAGGGTTGAATTTATTTTAATTTTTGTTAGTTTAATTATTTTAGGAATGGACGTACTAAATAAAGCCAAGAGGGGGAGGCTACCTATAATTTGTAGCACCCAAACATTTCAAAGAATTTAAACAACAACAAATTTGGCTGCATTTAAAGCAAGTATTTTACCAGCTGGAAAGCATAGTGAGAAGCATTACATTTTCCAAAGTAAGTTGTTGGGGTGATCTATTGGCAAGACAAATTGATTGAACTTTCAAAGTGAGTGCCACCGGGAGACTTTAATCACTCAAAGATAGTCAAGATTGATTTCATTTTTAGATTTGTATATTTTAATTTTGCTTAAGTCTCAAATTTAATCCAAAAGCGCATAATTTTGGCGACCTCAGGAATGTCGCATTATGGATTCGGAGATTTTGGCTTTCTGCTCTAATGAAATAGCGGTGTTATCACATCTCGTCTTCACACCACTACAATGGGCATAGAGTCTTGAAACCTGCAGAAAGAAATTCAAGCATATATGGATTTTCACATTCACATTTTCTCGCACCCACTACACCCTCATGAGCATTAGCGGGGTCTTTAAAACTTGCATAAAAAAATGTAAGCATATATTTATTTTCACATTTCCTCGCACCCACTACGCCCTAATGTGTATTAGCGGGCTCTTGAAACTTGAATAGACAAGTATGACATTGTAATGCGGCACGATCGGGTACCAATGGTGTCGTCTTGACTTTAGTTAGTATAACATGTCATTTCAAGTAGAAGCTAGCTGTGACAGCATTGATGAGTTTGACTGACCAAAACCAAGTATTCCATCAACCGCTTCTGCTGATGATCCTAGATCGCCAAATTGTTGATCGCCACATCCAAATTTAACACTTGCACTCGCTATTTTTGTTTGATGATTACCGGAAACCTGATTATATTGCACAAGATCTGTCACAAAATATCCAGTAGTCGAGCTCCCATCTCCATACAACATGGTGTATTGACAAGGTGCATCCAGGGACATCACCGCCATAATGTTGATGAACAAAAGCTTTCATCACAGGGCACTAGGCTTCCACTCGAAGAACTTTTGAGATCATAAAGAATAAGCTTAATCCCAAGATCACTCTTCTTAAGGCAATGCTTACAGATGCAATTCAACCAAAGGATGTCGCTTCATGTATCCATCTGCACGTAGTAGGCTTTTGAAGGAGTCCCAATCTCAATTTCAGCATAATAAAACCCGGTCTCGGTGGGAACGCCAATGCCGCCAAGGGGAATATCGACCAATGCCGCCAAAGGGAATATCGACGGTGCCGGCCGCGACGTTTGAAAGGATCCTGGGATGGCGGCAAACGGCATGTGCACGGAGGTCGACGATATGCGTCCGGTCAGAGTATCTGCGCTGTGCCTTAAACACACCATTGCCACTTCCCAAATTGAAGACAAAGATTAAACAAAGGAAATGAAACAAGAGATGGTGGACCCTGCCAGGCAGCCTCTGACGATCCATCGATTAATGCAGGTAATAAATGATGTGACAGTGTGCGTGATGGACTATTCGCATGCAGCGAAAATGAATTATTTATTGACAATTTTTTTAAATTAAATATGATTAGAAGTTTAATTAGTTAATTAAGTATTAATGAAAAAAAATTTAAGAATAGATATAATCGCTCAATTAGTGGGCGGCGCACATCAACTCGATGTGGCGTGTATCGCTTCTTAATAGGCTTGTAATCAAAAGCCGCCCAGTCGCCCATTGGGTGACTTCAGTTATTTTTTAAAAGTGTGAAGTCAGTCGCCCACTAATTGAGCGACTGGCTTCAGGTTATTTGTTTTTAAGGTGTGATTTGTGAGATGTACGTCGCTTTTGGCTATGAAAAGAACTAGGATTTTTACATGAGTTCGTATTCATCAAACAAATCTTAATTCTTAAATTTTATTCTTCTAAAAGTAGAGTAATAAACCTACTTTAAAACAAAAAGAAAAAAAGTGCAGTTTAAACTTGAAATGGTTCGTGACCGCATCAAGTTGATAATAGTTTAATGGATGACAATCACATGAAGTTAACCAATTTATTTCAGAAATGGATGAATAATAAGAAGTTCATTATGACATAACCAAAATTAATGTGTACATGACTCTCAAGTTTGTAATGAAACAAATAAATAAAATGTAGTACAAATACAAAAATATCATCTAAACTTATCTATAGCTCTTTCTCCGGTTCTGCGTGGAATCACACCACTCCGTGTGTCGAAATTACGAGATGGGCGATCACGTATGGTGGCCTCTTGCAAGATCCTCGGTGTCATCATCATCGTATTTGGAAGATAGGTGCGACCTATGTGGCGATATGTAGGGACCGATCATCTACGAAGGACGGATGAGTAGATGGCGACGCTCGCCATGGTGTCACCCTCTATAACCGATCCGTAATATGTGTCACCAATATCGCCATCCATGTCTCTGCTCATTTCGTACCACACACATCCTCAGAAGGTGATCATCCACAACACAAAGTATGGTGAAGATGTCCATCGCGATATGCTGCTACACGAAAAATTATATGTAAAATTAGCACTTACATAAATATTGAATTTAGATAAATACCTATATCAAAACTTACATAAATACGCTCCACTGGTGTTCTGGCGTAGTAAGTGGTAGGAGGATCTGTCGGGGCTAGTAAAATCTGAGAAATCCGCTGAACCACCGTATGCGGGCTGTCTTCCGTACATCCTCATCTAGACCCTCGACGAGGCAATTCCTTCGCCTCTCCCAAGCAGTAATGTTGGACTGATGGTAATCAACCCAGTCGACATCCGCTTTACCCCGACCATCGACCCTTTGGAAATTAAGGTCAACTGGGGCTACATCTACTCTGAGAATAAGGCTGTACTGACGCAACACTCTATCTGTAAATGCCACTCAACTCTCTTCCAACTGATAAGAGGGACTCATGCTAACCATATGTCAAAGTCCGCTGAGCATGTATTTGATAGATGTGCTGTGATCTGCTCACTGTACGGCTCCCAGATCACCTGCACATATAGTAAAAAATTATGTTAGAACATAATCTACATTACAGATATTTGAGCCAAAGTGTTATCTGCAAATCCAACTGTGTTTCTTGCCATCAGCTCATTTAAATTCGCAAAATTCATCATTAACTAACATACTTCTCATTCCATCTGCAAAAAAAGTTTAAACATATATATAAGTGCATAATTTGAAAGTGCAATTAACAACACATACCCAGCCGACGAAACTCGAGATATTTATGTAGAGTCGGCTCACATGAATATGCTCCCAACCCAAATCAAGGAGGTGTAGGCAAGCCATGTTGGCCTTCTGGCATTCGTCTGACTCATATAGATGAGCTAAAACGCCACCCATAAACATCATGCTAAAGGAATCCGTGTCATCCAGAGTGGTAAAATCATGTGGACTTGAACCGAGTATCGTAGTAAGAAGCGGTGTATATAAGAACACAAGTGACTAAGAACTCCTCCGTGCTGAGGTGTATGACTCCAGAAAGTCCACGAGCCACCAATGGCATGCATGTATACGTGTGTGCAGACATCCAATGTCGATCGATCGTGTGATCGAATCATGATACATCACGCGTCGGTAAGGGGTGTCGTCCCAATAAATCATCGAACAATCGCTAGTGTCATCTCTTCCCTTGCCAATCTGTCGGACTATGATAGAGGCCCATCTAGTGATCATCGTCACATCCTGGAGCGTCATAGTCATCTCTTCCCCTCGCCAATCACAATCAGGCCTATGATAGATTGAATTCGTAGGCGTACGTAAGTACTACCCATTCCATATAAAGACCGAGAGTCCTATGGGACTCTTCCCAACTATATTGATTTTATGCCTTACGCATCCCAAGCTTTCATATACAAAACTTTGACATTGAATTTTGACTCCATTCTACCTATAATCTCTCTAGGTTTCAGATCTATCTGGTGTCTAATTACAGGTATAATGAAGTAAGCTATGAATTTTGAACTACACTATCGATGACCGACTACACTTGCTGCATGGATACATCTATGATTTTCACCAACTCTTGATATTCTCCAAGCACCCCCCAAGAGTCTGCTGCTGTTATAATGCAAACGCCACTTACAGGCCTTAGACTATTGTCTTGTACACAATGCTGTAGTTCTTGGTTAGGTAACTGTTCGGAATTGAATATTATTAACTATGCATCACCCAACAATAGTAAATTGCAGACTCCGTTTACTTGCGAAACACATACCTTCAACAATGTCATTTGGAATTTCAATTTCATTTGTTAGGCGGACGGAGTCAAAGTAAACATCGTTATCCCACTCTCTCATGGTTTGATCCGACATACTTGTTTGTGGACAACATATGACTCTCACGTCAATATTGCAAAATGAGTTATTTTTCAGATTATGACTATATTCTCTGCTAGCTTCTTTGGCCCGAGCGGTCATCATCACTAATATCTTTGGACTCACTACTTGAGCCACTACTCATAGTTTGATACTCATCTTGAATACTCGAGGCACATACGGTTCATCCGACGATATACGCATCGTCGCCAACTTATAAGTTCAAACAAATTATCATATTAATTATTACAAGTATAATCAGATAAATGTTGACCATATACTACCTGGGAATCAACTCATCAAAACTGCATTGTATCTCCGGAGGTGCTTGTGCGATGAAATCTTGTGTATCCGTTAATGGTATATCTACTGACCTTACTACCGGATCAGCTGATATGGATGCAATATTAACATCTTTCACTTCGACATACAACACCAATCGGCGGAAGCGTAACCCAAGCGTCATGGCCGATATTACACGCTATAAATCTTCGCCCTAATGACCTGTTAGATTGGTGGCTCGGATCAATGTGCAAGATTCTCATAATTCGTTGCTTCAATTAGTGCGATGAGAACCTTCACGACGATTTGACCTCCATAACTTGGTGAACATGGATACTTAATTCGCCTCCATAGAAAGGATCGTGAAACAAATTCTGTCATTCTTGCCAAACAAACTATATACTTAACACTGAATAATGCATACGCACGCAAACATACAACTCAAAACCTAAACAAAGTCTAAAAAAACTACTCAAATTCCTACCATACATACTCCATTACTTTATAAATTGATAGAGTAATTTACCGTGAGTTTACAAATAACGACGGATGTGCAAAAACAAATTAGAATCATAGTAACTTCCCAAACAAATGGAGCCGTTAATCGTCGTCAGCTAATGTTAACCCCCGCTATATGAGAGAGGAAAGTGTCAAACGCCGTAAACGCGGCTGTCGGCAAGAAAAATAAGTTCATTTCGTATACCCGAGGGAGACGACACAATGCAAGGGTTGGAGATATGCCGACGGGTGCCGGGAAGCTCCGATGTTGCGAGAACGGCGGTCGGACGGGGATGTTGCGTGCTCGAGCTCGAGAGTCCGGAGGAATCGCGCCGGAACGGCTTCGAAACAAACCGAGGTATTAGGGCCGATCGGGTTCCAATCGGCCCAATAAGTCGCCAATTCGTGGCGGCGAATTGTCGCCCCTTTGGTGACGGTAATCTCGCTATACGTCCAGTCGAATGCGATTATGGGCGATTATACCTATTCTTAATTTTTTTTCATTAATACTTAATTAGCTAATTAAGCTTCTAACCATACTTAATTTAAAAAAAAATTATCTTATTTCTTTCACATCTTCTTCTCCAAGGAGGCAAGGAGGTAGAGGAGGAGACGAGCCAAAGTTTTGGTAAGAGCGGAAGAGACTATCGCCTCTGGTTTCTTGCTGTTTTCCTTTTGCAGTTTCCTTTTTTGTCACGTTATCGAGAAGATAGACGAAGAGAGGGAACCGGTAGAGAACGAGAGAGTGGGAAAATAAAAAAGCGGAGCAGTTTCTTGCCACTGAGGGAAATCAAATTAATAAATTTCTCTTTTTTTTTATCCAAGTTAAACTTAATTAACCTCATATCGTATTTCTGAAAATTCTTAATTAATTTTAGCATAAATCAATTATTAAAATCGTGTCTAATCTAGTTTAAAATAAACACATAATTTTTATTTTTTTGTTTGTACGGCTTGATTGCATTGAGATTTATACGAAATATTGTCAAAATTAAACCCACATAATATCAGTATTATTTCTAGGTAAATTCGGCGTTATTCAACGATGCTTTTTTTTGATCGGGCCCGTTTGGAAATGATATCGCGTGATCAATTTTAGCTGTGTATTTACTTCCACTAGATTTTTTGACTTATCCGAATTGAGTGTGAACTCTTACTGATTTGATGTTTGAACGGCATAATCCATTTTGCGGATAACCGTTTGATTTATGTCGGCGCTCGATATACGTGCATATCGTTGGCGGCGTGATCGTCGGTTGATCATCAAGTTGTAATAATATTTATATTATGGATCGGCGTTACGACGCGATGATGAAGTTCGTTAAAGATCATCATTTGAGGCGATTTTGGCGTCCAATGCATTTCAACTCGATTTATGCGTTGTCATTTTGATTATTCGACATTTCGTAGGCGTTGGATTGGCGTAAGCTCTTATTTGGTAGTTTTCGGCGTTTTAACGACGATCAATTTAATGAGGCCGTTTGGATATCTTAGCGACTTCCACTCGATATGCCTCGACATATTGACTTCGATCGACGATCGTCGTTAGATTATGCAATATTTATATTCCGATCAATTTTGACGTTCTAAATGTGATAGTGACCGTTCATCGGTTGGAGATTGTTTCAACAATTTTTGGTGGCATCGCATTTTGAGCCCGATTTGCGCATTCACTCGAAGTCGAATTCAGGACGACGACATGACATATATAAAGGAAACACTTGCCCATATAAAGCGTTTAATTTATATTTTCACCCAAAATTAAATTATAAAAAATTAAAAAATCTAAAGCAGAGCCAAAAAAATTTTCCAAAGCATAAAAAAACAAAAAAAATAAGGGGAAATTTTTAAAACAGGCACATTCTTAACCTTAATTAGTAATTTAGGCATCAAAAAATTTTTATAAAAAAACAATGTCCATTACACCGGACGACTACATTGGCCACATTATTTTATTTATTTTTTACTTTCGGTAGTGAGAGAGAGAGAGAGAGAGAGAGAGAGGGGATGTTTTTTTTTTGTTTTTTTGATTTCGGTAGGGGGGAGAGAGAGAGAGAGAGGGGTTTTATTAATTTTTTAATTAATATAATTATTTAAAATATTTAAAGTATATAATTTTAAAATATGTTTTATAAAATATTTAATAACTAAATATTTATATATTTAGTTATTAATTAATTAATTTATATATATATAATAAAATATATAATTTAAAAATATTTTTAATTATATATATAAATTTAGAAATTTATTTAATAATTTTTATTAATTAATATAATTAAATATATAATTTTTTATTAATTTTTGTTAATATATAATTTAAAATATTTAAAATATATAAATAAATAAAGAAAGAAATAAATTATATAAATATTTTATAAATTATATAAATAAAAGTAATTATATATATATATTTATAAATTTATTTAGTTATTTATATATTTAAATTATATAAATATTTTTAAGTTATATAAATAATTTAAAAATATTTAAAATATATAAATAAATAATTAGTTTATATACATATATATATATATATATATATATATATATATATATATATATATTTAATTAGTTATTTATTTATTTAAAAAATATTTATTTATTTAAAATATATAATTAGTTAAATAAATAAATAAAATTTTTAAATTTTATAAATATTTAGTTATTTATATATTTATAAAATATTTAGTTTTTTATATATTTATTTATTTATTATATAAAATAATAAATTATATAAATAAATATAAATAACTAAATATTTTATATATAATTACTTTATTTATATTAATTTATAAAATATTTATATAATTTATTTTTTCTTTATTTATTTATTAAAATTATTTATTTATATATTTTAAATATTTTAAATTATATATTAACAAAAATTAATAAAAATTATATATTTTAAATAATTATATTAATTAATAAAATTATTAAATAAATTTCTAAATTTATATATATAATAAAAATATTTTTAAATTATATATTTTATTATATATATATAAATAAATAAATTAATAACTAAATATTTACATATTTAGTTATTAAATATTTTATAAAAATATTTTTAAATTATATATTTTAAATATTTTAAATAATTATATTAATTAAAATTAATAAAACCACCCCTCTCTCTCTCTCTAGCAAAAAAAAAAAATCTCTCTCTCTCCCTCTCTCGCTTACCGAAAACGAAAAAAAAAAAAAAAAAAAAAATTTGCGCCAGTCGTCCGTCGACTGTCGTCGATGTGGTCTTCGTGCGGTCATTACGACAGAAATAAAAAAAATTTTGATGACTAAATTACTAATTAAAGTTAACAACGTGACTATTTTAAAAATTTTCCTAAAAAATAATAATAAAACAATAAAAATATAAGCAATAATTCACTCCCTAAACAAATTCAATTAAAAAAATAAAAGTTTTTGTTTTTTTAGACTGAAAGTGATGTGTATTTTATTTATTTATTTTGGGAACATAAGTGATGTGTAGATAAGGCCGATTCTATTTGATTGAGACACATAAATTATAAACATTCAAAATAAATAAACATAAATACTAGGGGTGTGCGTTTGGTTGATTTGGATGGATTGGATGATAAAATTTTAAAACCAATTGATTTTGGATTCGTAAAAATATTGAACCAAACTGAGCAAATAAAATGTAAAACCATACAAATCGATTCCTAAAAATATTGAACCAAACTAAGCAAATAAAATGTAAAACCATACAAATCGAATAAGAGTTTGGTTCAGTTATTTTGGTTTGGTTTTGGATAAACCGAAGTTTGCTGCATTTAAAAATTATTTTAATAATATTTTATTATATAATGAACAAGATATTTGTTTATATTTATTTTGGAGAACACTGCAAAATCGTATGATATATTCTTCCTTCTAAGTATTTTAGCGGAATTTTGTAAATAAACTATTATTCAACTTATTAAAAACATAAGCAAAATATATATGCTTTTGTTGAATGAAAGCTAATATAGAAGAAGCGTTGATGGCCGTGGCGTAAGATTTGGCAATTTTAAAGCGTAGTTTACATAAAAAAAGCTGAATGCTCTAAACTTAAAGCTCAAAATGCTATAAAATTCGTAAGATGTCTAGTTGTAAAGGAATGAAAACTTACATATTATGATGGGAGTTTTGTTTCGATAAATAATGAGTGCTCATAAGCTCAGAATGATGAAAGATAAAATCTACTGCAAAATCTCCCAAAATTGAGCCTTCTAATCACTAGTCCAGAATCTGCATGACAATTAACACTTCTAAGTAAGACATCATAATGTCCTAACTAAAAAGTACTTCTCTTATCCAATTTGGTTATCAGAATTGACATTGATGTGTTGTAAAGAGTTCTAATATAGTTATAAAAGTAATCATAAAAGAAGAGCCACATACCCTTGTATGGTCTTACTTTAACTATCTATTGGATTGAATGGTATGAGATTAACATGAGAACCACAGCTATAGTAGTGGAGAAGATTAACGAGCTCTACTCCATGTTCCACTGCATCATTTTTTCCATCTAAGAAAAAAATTAAAAGAAAAAACTAAATGTTAATTTGAATGGTTATTTTCTTTGTTTAAGAAAGGTTATGCAAAGCGATACTAATTTACCTAAATGTGTATATTCGAAAGATACCCTCCTTCCAGTTTCTAGAAAATGCTTCTGTACCCACATTTCCTTTTCATGATTAGAATTCCATCAAATAATTTAAAAAAAAATAAATAGCAATAAATTACTATACTTTAACATTCAATAAGCTTTATCATAAGTATGCAAAATATAAAACTAAATTTAATAGAATATGTGCCATCAATCCATGAAATCAAGTAAAAGACAAAAAATGTCTTATACATTTAATATTAAATAATCCAAAGAGTTGTGATAAAATAAGTAAATATTTTCTTAACAAAATATTAACCACCAAAATGAAAGCATTTTGAACAAAATTTGCAGTCTTCCACATCATATAATTATTTTGACATTGTAGTCGATCTGAGAAAATGAAACAAACTTAATGAGTATTAGCTATTATAATAATAATAATAATAATAATAATAATAATAATAATAATAATAATAATAATAATAATAATAAGTAAAACATAAAAGAATAAAAAATAAGTATAAAAATATTACCTACATCCTGGTACATGAAAGCATTATAATGATGGCTGAAAAAACTTTACCAATTTAATGAATCACTTGCAATTTTTGATAAATCTATAAAAAATAGCAAATTATAATTGCGCATATATATAAATAATAAAAAATGCACATCATACCTTCATCAAATTTATCAACATCAAGAACATCCTCGTCAACCATAACTGGATTGGTTGTCCATTTTGCTCTTATCCAATCTTGAGTACAATATAAGCTTGCATAATTTTTTGGAGATAAAGAACTTCTAAATGCATCAAGCACCACGACCTCTGACTAAAGCCAATTTAGATCATTGATATAGGTATAGCTAATACATCTTGAGCCATTTGTGAGAGAATAGGAAATCTTGGTGTATTCACTTTCCACCATGCCAAAATATCAAAATCATCATTCATTGCTTCTGATTCTTCATCTAAGTATTTATCTAAATCTGTCTTAATCTCTGAATCATTCTTTCCATAATTACGCATCTTGAACTTTTCTACCATACGATATATTCGACATCTTTCTTTTGAATCACTTTGCATTTCAACTGAATGTTGTCTTGACTCATGTATATTTTCTTCTTGAGTAGCACCAATTGTTTTTAATTTGTAATCAATGAACATCTCATAACATGCACACTTTATCAATTGTGCCAAAGCTACACAATCAAATCCATCATATATATCCATAACTGCAAACTCTATATAACGCAATTTAAAACATGGATCAAGAACAACTGCAAGATAAATATTTAAATTCATCTTCCCAATAGCACCCCAATATTTATCAAATTTTGCCTTCATCTTCATTACCATATTTCTAACATTGGGATCATTATCTGCTTGATATGCTTGAAGAACACATAAAATCTCAGCAATTTTATGAAAAAAGGTATTAGATGTTACATATAGAGAACCAGAAATTCTTAAAGTAAGTTCATAAAATTTCTCTAAGAAAGAAATTAATCTTTTGATATTTCCCCAATCACTTTCAAGTGGGACACCATATCCATCACCCTCTTTTTCCATCTCACGGAATCTACTTCCTCATATCTCTCAAAAGATCTTTCAAACTTTTAATCGCATTCAACATTAAGTATGTAGAATTCCATCTAGTGGGTATGTACTGTGCTTAGAATTTTCTCCATCTCAATACATTCTTTAAATTTAAGAAGCCTTGATGGTGATTGTCTTATATATCTTACAACAACCCTTACTCGATGAACTGATTGACCAATTTCTTTGATGTCATCTTGCACAATTAAATTAACAATATGAGCTATACATCTCATATGTAAGAACTTACCATCTAGAATACTTTCTCCTCTCTTGCCAAACTTTCTTTGTAAATGAGTAATAATGTCATTATTAGAGCTTGCATTATCAACTGTTAATGTAAAGATTACTTCAATACCCCAATCAACCAAGCATCTTTCAATTTGTTGGCCAACCACTTCACCTTTATGACTTTATCGACAAAAATTTATAACTCTTTTGTGTAATTTCCATTCTTTATCAATGAAATGTGCAGTAAGACACATGTAATTAATTCTCTGAATGGATGTCCATAAATCAGTTATTAAGCACACCCTTTTACATGAATCCATAAAAACTTGTTTTAAAGCAAATTTATCCTCCAAATAAAATTGAAAACAATCACGTGTGAGAGTCCAACGAGAAGGGATATGAAACATCAGACAACATTGAGACATAAAGTACTTAAAACCCCAACCCTCAATATGTTTGAAAGGTAATTCATCCGCAATCACCATCATAGCTAATGCTTTTATAACATTTTCTTGATTAAATTTCCATGTCTTGCCCTTTCAAACATTTCATCTCTTTTGGCACTTGGTTGCAGTACTAGCCTTGATTGAGTGTTAAAACTATTATAAGGATTTTTTTTTTGACAACTAGTGAGATGTGCTCTCAAATTTGTTGTACCATTCAATTTAGGATCACTATGATATACTTTTCCACAATAACTACATTTACTTGCTTTTTCTCCATCGGTTAATACTAACTTGACAAAATGATCCCAAACTTCTGACCTAGGTTTTAGTGTCTTTCTTTTTTTATTTGCAGTTGGTGGTTTGCTACTTGAGATGCTAGCATCACCTACAACATTAACTTGTGTGGTGTTCAGATTTTGTGTTGAACTAGCTACATTAGAGCTTTCACCACCACATAATATCTGTATTTATGAAGAAAGTAACTAATAAAATAGGAAAACCAACCTACAAATTACTTTATACATAGAAAAACCAACTTACAATTTGAAATTGATTAAGTTCAACTTGTTCGGCACGTGAATACATAATCACAATTTTGATGAAAGACAATACAACCAAATCAAGTTGATCCAACTCCAATCCCTTGAAAATCTATATGAGTTTACAAGCTTCATTAATTAAAAAATAATAATTTTTCTATCAGCTCTATAAGCACATTAACAAAATTATCATACACATTGCAAAAAAATAGATATAGCATATATTAAACAAACTTATTATACACGTTGCAAAAATATTCACGGTTCGTTTAAATGCATAAAAATTTATTGAACAACAACACTTGTGAATGGTGAACCTAACACAACTTAAATGCATACAAAATACATTATCATCAATAAACAAAGATGTGCTCAATCTAGACATTCATAAGAATTGATTCTCTAAGTTGCGAGAATAGCAAGCTTACAGAACAGGTGAACATCTTGAGAGACAAGGCGAGAGAAGATAGTGAAACTAAAAGGCATTGTTGGATGAAGGGAATGAATTTCTCAAATGCATTCACAAAACAATGGGAGTGGTGGAGAAGAAGGAAAAGATGCTCCCATCGGCGCTTTGCATAAGAGTATAATCCCGACTTATTGCAGCATGCCGTTCGTGGTACGGCGGGTGGCTGAGGTGTCTGGGCACGCCTGCGGCTTCGATTGACGAGGCTTGAGCCCGGCGAGCCGCAGAGTGCGAGAGAAGGTTCTTCCACCTGCAGTCTGTGGATCTTTGAATCTCGCGAACCCAGCCCTAGCATTGGTTAATCCAGATATGGGGTAGCTCCGTAGCTTAAATCCTTGGGCTTGAGATGACCCGCGGGTCCACACCGCAGTGAAAAAATTAATAGAGGCAGGAGAGGCCGGCCGATATTAGGGCCTACAATGTAATTTTTATTATAAATTTATAATATATAAATTAATAATATTATATATAATATAATTATTTAGTTTATTTGGTTCTATTCAAAATTTTATTTAATAAACCGATCCAAAAATCAAAAACCAAAGTTTTCATAAATTAAAACCAAAATCCAAATTACTAAGTTTAAAACCGAACCAAATTATTCAAAAACTTTGGTTCGGATTGGTTTTTTTGGTTAAAACCAAATAATGCACACCCTTAATAAATACATTCATGGTTCTAAAATTCTGGGAATCAGAAGCCTCTGCATTGAAAACAGTTCACTGCTCAGAAAAATTTACACAGTACTAAATTTTGGAATCTACAAGTCTTACGTAATAAACCTCAGTCATCTAACTCGGCATCATCTTCTATTATTTTAAACTCCTTGTTTTTTTTTATTCACTTTTAAGTCTCCATATATGGATACAGAAGATCAATTACTAAGGCCATGGTTTCCTTTTTCTGATAATATTTTCCCTTCAAGACATTCAGAATAGTGAAGAAGAAGAGCTGTTGTCTTCCTAACCAAGCTTTCGCAATAAGCAGCTACAGTCCGCCTCTTCGGTTAATGGCGAGAGTGAAGTATATGAGAGTCATTGTTCCAATGCTCGACCTACGAATGAAGAGAGGAAGAAGAAGAATAAGGAATCTTGTTTAAGTTGAGGAATTAATAGGACTGGAAGGATAAGCTGGGAGATAAATTAAAAAAAAATACTAAAAAATGATGAGAAGTTCAATATTCTTAGAGCTATTTTAACATTAGTATAATTTTATTTACTTATATATTGCATAAATTTGTTTTATAGCAATTCAAAGTTTTAGGCCAATTGCATGGACATAGAGATATTTTAAATATGTTATATTGTATAGCCATAATAAATATAAAAAGTATTATGAACATAGTTTGGATGTCACTTTTACATCAATACTCTAATAACATAATATCATGTGATACTCAGTCAATATACAGCTACAGTGTATTGGCTATAAACTACTATGTATTGGGTGTAAAGTATTGTATATTATTATGTATGTAAATATTGTATATTATCATGTAGTTAATATTATATCAAACACAATAATATATAGTACTTTACAATCAATATATAATAGTCGTGTATTGATTAAGCATCAAATAGCGCTATATTATTGAAGTTTGGATATAAAATTACATTCAAAGATCACATGTAATAATTCCTCTAATAAATAATATAGTAAAGTATGAACTTGTGTGATCTTCTGTAAATTCTTTCTCTTTTTTCCTTAACGATCCAGCTTTAGAATTTTCAATTTTGCATCTAATGTTATAATTTGACTAGCTCGTATATGTATTATTATTTTGGAGTAAAAATAATACACTTACGCATGTTTAGAGAAATTATTAGAAAAAATATTAAACTTTTAAACTTATCCATCAGTAGTAGCAATAGCTTTATTTAATTCTCTGGTCACAGTACTGTTTTATAAGGCTCATATGTGCAACAAATTATAACCAATGTTTAAAAAAAGTATGCCCAAAGGTGTAATCTGTTAAGACAAGATTTATCTATAGTCTTGTTTTTTTTACTAATATTTAAAAGTGATTTGTATGCATATCACATAATTCTTTTATATTTAAAATCAAACACCTCATCAATTATATATATATATATATATATATATATATATATATATATATATATATATATATATATATATATATAACATTTAAATTTTTAATAACACATCAAAAATATAATTATGACTACTTTTTTTTAAAAGGAAATGCCCTTTTCATAGATAATAAAATATTATATATGTTAATATGTGATATGAGACTAAAAATTCCACTAGTTGAACTATGAATCTTGATATCGAAAGCAATCTGATTCTAAGTCGAGACTAGCCCAGATCAAGTGCATATAATTGAAAACTTTGAGATATCAGTCAAATCCCTAAATAGCTCATAAATATGGAATGTTTATAGTCTAATCGAGTGTCTTGACGAGCCGTATCTAACAAGATCGAGATCTCTTAATTCTGACTTCATTTGAGTATTTAAATACTTAAAATACATCGGATGATCAGAAGAATCATTTTGAGTCGTCCGATAAAGTGGTTTGAATTTTGCACATATTTACCTAAACGTCATTCCTCTAATATATAAATAACCTCTTATTCCTCATATGAGGGGAGCCCAAGCTAAAGCGATGAGAGAGCTCTGAGACTTGAAGATCCTATAAGCATAATCGTGTCACTAGTCGATGGTCTGCGACCACCGTTGTCGGTCATCGCCGCCAACCACCACCAGCCGTTCACCATTCGACCATATTCGGTGCCGCCACCGTGGTCACCGCCCCTCGGCCACAACCATCAATCATCATCGTCATCGACCACCTCCGTCGGTCAACATCGCCGCCACCACCGTGGTCACTTGCACACCGCCGTCACCACCAGATTGATGTGGGATCATCACTAACTACTATTCACATCTCGCCATAGCATTCTGGTCAACTACGTTGCATATTGTTACGATTTTGGGATTCCCATTGTTAGGCCTTCTCACATACAACTTTGTAATCCTGTTATTAGGAAAACTTAAATTTTGTACTCCAAAGTAGATATATAATGGAATATTTTTATTGGGCTAGGCCCCATGGTTTTTTCTCTTTTTGGGATTTTTTCACGTAAAACTCATGTAGTTTTATTCTGTCGCAACTAGTTTTTTAGCACGCAGCAGTTTGACGTCGTTTGTGGGAAACAAACCCCATAATTGTAATCTCTTTAAACACCTGCATTAGGGCCAACAGACGTAATACTCGTAACAACGGAGCCTACCGCTCCAACTCCTATCACTCCCAAAACTAATCCTTGAACCAAGAACGCCAAGCTTCTGCCTCACTTCCCCCTGATAGGCATGACCCTATCGGTGAAGGTACAACATGAACCTCTCTTGAAGATCGTGTTCGCCGAATAAAAGAGTCTCAAAATAAGATAATTTGACTTTTACGAGAAACACAACAGCCACTACTATGGCAAACACATCTCCCCCAAGATTGATCGTTAGCTAGGGGATGTCACAATGCTAATATGGGGCCTTCTCGCCACCAGGCTTAAGTTCCTTTGCTTCCAGACCGTAATGTTGATCTCCTTGACAATGCTAGTTCTACTCATCCATCACTTGCAGCTCAATCGGTTGCTAACCTACCAATTATTGCAGGTAACTTAGCACGTTCTCGCCCTATTGATTCCACCCGTCATATTATACGTCTAAAATTACAATGCTTAGTGTGAAAATAATTTCACTTTAAAGATAAAAATCATCTTCCCTCTCATCATGGCTATCAGGAGTCTTCACCTTTGGCTGAAGCTATTCTTCAACATTCTATTCACGTAAGTTTCAAGCTTCCAAGCATCGACTCCTATGATGGGGCAACTGACCCATATGAACACATCGACCATTATAGAACCATCATGCAAATCCAACGAGCTCCTGACACGCTGCTTTGTTAGGTCTTTCCAGTCACCCTCAATGGTCAGGCTCGCACTTAGTTCTACTCCCTTCCAAAGGGATTCATCCAAACCTTTGACGAACTCGCCAAGATTTTTATATAACAGTTCATTGCAAACCGAAAAATCATTAAAGATTTCTCTCATCTCTCAGGCATTCATCAAAATGAAGTTGAATCACTTAAGGAGTAATTCCAGAGGTTCTCCTTAAAGACTCACCAAATACCTGAAGTAGATCCTAAATTATCAAGAGGAGTTTTCCTTGGAGGGCTCTCTTGGGCCTTTCTACTCCCCACTAATGCGAGACACGGTCCACTTATATGCCAACTTGGTTCATCATGTGGAAGTACAAATTTCTACTGATGAGGCTATTAATGCCCATCATAAATAATATGAATAATTCACAAAAAAATGTAAGAGTGCCTAAGAGAACACAGATCGACAATCTCATCAAAAGAAACAACAAGGCAGTCATGATCTCCCTCCACGGCTCCCACATTAACGACATAAACCACAACCAGAAAAGAATACACACCATTGAACACATCTCGTGTTAATGTCTTGATGGCTATTCGAGATGAAGAGAACATTAAGTGTTCACATCCGCTAAAACCAAATTCAAAAATCAAGAGCAATAATGTCACTTCCATCAAAGTTGTGGACATACTACTGAGGCGTGTAAACAACTTGAAGAAAAGATCAAGAGGCTCATTTAACAATGATATCTACGTCGATTTGTGCAGAATCAATAAACTTAAGTAATCATAACTCCAACTGGGGAGCAACCGGGACAATCATGACATAAACAATAAAATAGTCGACAGATAGTTGGAGAAATTGAAATAATCATAGGAGGACCACTACTATCTAATCAAGTCCTCATTGCCACCTCTGAAGAGCCAGAGTTAAAGAAATCTTGTGTTGATCATTCCATCACTTAATGACTCAGACTTAGAATGAGTCCAAGTTCCTCATCAAGATCCACTTGTCATCAATACGGGGATCGATAACCCATGTTATAATGTTAAAAAATTTTTGATTTGATAACGGGAGTTCTGTCAATGTTTTATTTTACTCTACATTTTTTAGCATGGGCCTGGTTAGGGAAAAGCTCAAATCCACTACAGGGCCATTATATGGGTTTGATAATCACTGTGTGAGTGGAGGGGGTAATCACCCTTCTTGTTGTCCTCGAAGAATTTCCTCGATAAGTGACTCTTTTAATTCAATTCATGGTGGTTAAGTCAGATTCAGCATACAACACTATCTTCAGAAATCCCCTCCAATCAATCTTTGGTGATGTTTCTTTTGTATCTTATCTTAAGATAAAATTTTCAACCCCCACTAGGGTTGGAGTGGTATGTGGAAATCAATAAATAACATAATCATATTACCTCAGACAAGCTTAACCACGCCCATCGGTGACCTTCAGCATTGAGAATTTTAATTTTCGAGATGAAGAAGTTCCCAGAGCTTCGTCGACTTGCTCTATTTCATTATCGATGACCAACCTTTGAGCGATTACAAGTCATATCTGTTCTCGAATAGACGGTAAAATATATAGACTTATTGCACAATAATCAAAACTTCTTTGCTTAGAATCTGACAGATATGCTTGGGGTTGATCTTAATGTGATCATGCACTCTCTCAAGGTTGATCCAACATTCAAATCAATCATCCAAAAAAAGCAGAATTATGCACCTGATCGCCTCCAAACTATTGAACAAGAAGTTAACAAGCTCTTAGAAGTGGGATTCATACGAGAAGTATATTACCCTACATGACTAGCAAATGGAACATTGAGAATGTGTATTGATTACACTGATCTCAACAAAGCTTGCCTGAAATATAGTTTTTTCCTCCCCCAAATTGATCAATTGGTTGATGCTACGTCTGGCTATCAAATGCTCATTTTTTTAGATGCTTACTTAGGTTACAATCAAATAAAAATGGACCCAATGAATGAACAAACTACATCTTCTCAAACATATAAAAGTTTATATTGTTACCAAGTTATGTCATTCGAGTTAAAAAATGCTGGTGCTACCTATCAACGCCTCATGAATAAGATTTTTAAAGGCCTCTTAGACCACACAATGGAGGTATATGTGGATGACATGTTAGTAAAAAGCTTGGAATAATTATAACATATTTCTGACTTAGAAATATGCTTTAACCTTCTTCGACATTATAACATGCGACTCAACCCAACCAAGTATGCTTTTGGGGTTATGTTAGAAAAATTTTTTGGGTTCATGGTCACCCACTGCGAGATTGAAGCTAATCCCGAGAAAATCAGAGCCCTTAGAGATATGGCTCCTTCGAAGAATATCAAGGAAGTTCAACGATTGAATGGACGAATTGCTGCCTTATCTCGCTTCTTAGCTCATTCTGGAGATAAATACTTGTCATTCTTTAAAATATTAAAGAGAGCTAAAAATAATAAATTTTAATGGACTGATGAATGTCAAGCTGCTTTTAAGCAACTAAGAAAATATTTAACATCTCCACCCTTATTATCCAAGCCTATCCAAGGAGAGATGCTATACTTATGTCTCGTAGTCTCTTCCCATGCAATAAGCTCAATTTTAGTGTGAGAGAAAAATATGATACAATGATCAATTTACTATGTTAGCAAAATTCTCTCTGATATAAAAAGTTGTTATCCACTATCAGATAAGATGGCTTTGGCTTTATTTTTCTCAGTGCGAAAATTAAATCCATACTTCCAATCTCACATCATCGGTGTTTATACGCATTTACCATTGAGAGTCATTCTACAAAAATCAGAGACATCTGGAAGGTTAATCAAATGGTTCGTATAATTGAGAGAGTTTGATATTCATTTTCTGCTCAGACCAGACATAAAGTCTCAAGTACTCGCACTATAGTTGAGTGCACTATCCTTACTCCAAATGAGCTATCTATTACACCCCTTTCATCTCCTCAATGGACCCTTTATGTTGATGGAGCTTTAGAAAATGCTGGTGCTGGAGTAGGAATCTTACTTATTTCCCCAACATGATACCATAGAGTATGGACTTTGCTTAAAATTCTCTGCAACTAATAATATGACTTAATATGAGGCTCTCATCGTATGGTTAAGACTTATCATCGATTATAAAGCTCAAAACTTAATAATCAACACTAACTCTCAGCTTATTGCCTCCCAAGTTGAGGGAGACTTTAATGCTTATAATCTCCAACTAGCACAATACCTTAACTTGGTGAGGCAAATTCTTTCCCATATCAAGATACATCAAATCATTCACATACTTCGAGAGAAGAACACTCAAGTTGATGCTCTCGCTAAGCTCGCTACCTCTACTACTGGAGATCTATTTAAGAGAATATGTGTTGAGAAAATACAATTTCTAGTATCCAAGGGTCATGAGTAATACAAGCAATTAATAAGACGAAGGAACCTTCGTGAATGGACCCCATTATATCATTTCTACAAGAAAGGACTCTTCTTGAAGACCCAACTACTGCAACTCATCTTCGAAGACAAGCTGCAGACTTTATCGGAGGTGAACTATACAAGTGAGCTTTTTCTAGGACATACCTTAAATGACTCTCACCATCGAGGTCAATTATGCATTAAGAGAGGTTCACTCTGGGATATGTGAAGAACACCTAGGAGGAAGGGCACTAGCTCTTAAAATTATGATGCAATAGTTCTATTGGCCTATGATGAGGCAAGATGCCTTGGATTTCATAAAAAATATGTGAGTTTTCAATTGCACTCTAACTTCTCTCATACATCACATACAGAGCTATCATCCCTTCAAAGCCCATAACTTTTTGCACAATGAGGAATTAATATCATGAAACATTTTCCAATAGTATCAGGGCAACGAAAGTTTATTATTTTAGTTGTCGACTACTTTACTAAATGGACAGAGGCTGAACCACTCGCTAAAATCATGGAGGCCAACCCTAAATAATTTGTTTGGAAAAATATAATATGCCGATTCGATCTTCCTGCAAAGATCATCATCAATAATGGAACCCAATTTACTGGAAAAGTATTTACGTCTTTTTGTGAAGATCTTCATATTCTGTTGCCATCTCAAACCTCAAACTAATGGGTACCAATGTGACTATACTCAAAGGGTTAAAAATACGTCTCGAGAAGGTTGTGGTGTAATGGGTTGAGGATTTCTCTAATATTCTTTCGGTTTACCATACTACATCACGAACTCCGACTGGTGAGACACCATATAATTTATGTTTCGGCACAAAAGCTATTATATCAGTAGATATTAGGATTTTGAGTCCAAGTGTTTAATCATTCAATCATAATAGTAATGAAGAAAAACTTTGACATAACTTTGGACATACTCCACGAAACTCATTACATGACTCTACTTCGGACTGCTTCTTACCACCAAAGAGTAGCTCATCACTTCAACAAAAGAGTGAAATCCCGTCCCATCTCTATCGGTGACTTGGTCCTGAGAAGTCTTGAAGCTGCTGGCAAATACCCTCAACACAATAAGATCTCACTTCTTTGAGATGACCCTTATGTGGTTATAGCTATGGTCAAACCAAGAATATTTAAGCTCAAGGATCCAAAGGGAAAATCCTTGCCTTGAACTTAGAACACGAAAAATCCCTGGAAGTATTATCAGTGATTCTTACTGCATAATTATTGTAACTTTTCTTTTGTCTCGTTTGTTATTTCCTCTTCAACTCATATCTTTGTTATCTTATAATAATATTGTAACACCAACATTATCAAAGTAATAAGTTTATGGCTTTTTCTTTCAACCTTGTTGCATATAAATAATATTCTTCATTTAATCCTCTTACTTGAGAAATGTATAACTCACGTTGTGCCTCAGTCAGGGCATGATCAATCCCAAGAGGATTTGATCGGACCTCTTCCATACATGTAAAAAGTCAAGTAACACTTTGACTAATACCTAGGATAGGTTAAAAAGTCCTTGGTGGACATTTCATGGCTTCTTCCATACATGTAAGACGTCAAATAATATTTTGACTAATACCTAGGATTGGCCAAAAAGTCCTTGGTGGACTTCCGATGCCTCTTCTGTACAAGTCAGTGTCGTCGAATAATATTCCGACCAACCACCTCGAATAGGTCAAAATAAAATAAAGCAAAAAAAGAGCAAATCACCCAAAAGTTTTAGTTTACTAATGTTATTGATAACTCCAATATGATGATATAAGAAAGAATCAAAATTTTAGATATAAGAAAAAAATATAGATAAAAAGAAAGAAATGCATCATCAAGTGATACTACATGATATCAACATCCTTCTCACCGCTCGAAGATGCTCACTTAAACTCACTTTTAACCCCTTAATCTCCTGAATTTGGTAAAGGGTCTTTAAATACTTGGGTGGAAGATAGATTCTTAATACTAGCTCTAGTTTACGATATACTAAGCGAATTCCTTTTAGGAATCCTTAGATGAAGCCTTTCTCCAAACATTGGCACTCCAAGTCCTTCACATCACAATAATGTATGAGTTCTTAAAGTCTTCCACTACCTTCAAGGATATGACATTTGCTTCCGCTTTTGACATAATAAGTTCCTTCTCAAAAAGACGGTCTTGTAATACTTTCTTCTCTAATTCAAGAGCTTTCTTCTCCGCTACAAATGACTTGAGTCTTTTATCTTTCTTGAGTCTCTGCCCTCACCTCAATCAGCTCATCATGAGTACGCTCCACCTCCTCACACTAGAGAGAAAGAGAAGTTAACATGTTTGTTAGCTCAGTTCTACACCCAGTTAGTTGATCCTCCAGAGATGCCACTTCTTTGGCCTTAGCACTCATCTTTGGCTCGTATTCACCTTGCAAGTATTTTACCTTCACAAATTTAGTATCCCACTCATCCAGAGCGACACCCAAATGAGTCATAAGTTATAATATTTGAGTTACCTACAATGAAAAATCATAAATATTACACAAAGAAAAAAAGGAAAGAAGAAAAGAAAGAGAAAAAGAAGATAATGTACTACTCGTTTGCTCATTAATATCAAGTGCATACGTGTTTTAACACCTCTTCATGAATATGCGGCTTCGAGAGACGAATCCTCCCATTATGAGTTGAGATAGCTAAACTCTCAAAGGCTAACTGGGGAGAACATCTTCTCCGCAAATATTTGACATAGTTACTTCAACACATGTCTTCTTTTTCTTTAAAGAAGAAGCATTGTTATCACCATAATTTTGTAACGGGCTTCTTGAAAGAATCTTGTGAATATAAGAAGACCTTTCATTACCTTTACTTGATCTCTTTAGTGGAAGAGCATGAGATCTCCCCGCCTGAATGGAAATGCCAACCTTGAATATTATATTTTCAATTATATATTTACCAATGTGACGTAACTCATACTGCAAGCTTCTTACATTAGGAATATTGAGAATTATTAGGATTTCTGATGTAGAACATCATGAGGATCAATAAATTAGAGCCCAAGGCCCATTTACAAGATCTCAAGCTAAAGCCAAAGAAAATTCAAGAAAGAAGAAGACTTAGCCCATTAGCCTGCTAAGGCCCATTTTATGATTTCATCTTTTTATTTATGTAATTTTTAATTTTCTTCTAGAAACTCCATGTTTGAAATTTTGCATTTAAAAATTCAAAGCATGACATGTGAGGTGGTTGAATCCACATAAAATAATAGCATGTGAAATGGGTGGATGACATAAAATAATGAGACAATTTATTACTTCACATTAATGTGGCCACCCACCTTTCCCTCCATGTTTTGAATTCTTTTCTTTTGAAAGATGCTTGTAATGGCTATAAATAGCCCCTCTTATTAGAATGAAGGAGATCTTTTGGCAATTACAAAATTTTGAGTTATTCTTGTGGTTTAAGAGCTTGGTGGCCAAACCTTGACAATCCTTGGTGGGAGCGCTAGTTATCTAACATATCCTCTTCCTTCACCTCTAATTATCACGTTCTTTCATTCTCATCAAAAGAAAGAATGCCCACCTCCATCAAATTTGGTATCAGAGCGAAGCCTAGAAGGAGCAAATTTGGTCAAAAGTTTGCTTTAACAAAGGGAGCAACTTCAAACTTGTGAGTTTTTCTTGGACTTGTGAGGTTAATTAATTTTCTTTAATGTGATGGTTAAAAGCATATTAGTAGCTTGGAAAGATATAGCCTTTACAAGTTTAGTGATAGCATAAAATTTCAATTAGTAAGCTCTATTATATATTTAAGCCATTTTCCAATTGTGCACCTCCCCTCCCTCAAAAAAAAAAAAAAAAATTAAGAGAGTACCTTGGTGAGGTAGTTCATCACCTAAAGCAACCTAGCCATTAGTACAAATCAAAATCTAATTACTTGCTTTATTATCTTTTGTTATTGTTTATGGTTAATTTTAGAAGTTTCTTTGATTAACTCATGATAACTTGCTTTCTTAAAAAGAAAAAAAGAGGCTTGATAAATTTGAGCATTTTTTTTTGCATTAAAAAATATATATAAAAAAAATGCATGCATAATAATATAAGGGTGTTAAACTTGGTGATTTTGGAAGCTAAATAGAACTTTGTCAAAAGACCTAAAGCTGTCAGGAGAGCTTGGGATTTAAGTGGTCTTGTACCCCCTCCTCACTAGAAGTTCTCTTAGCTTAAAATTTCACTTTGATTGCACAATTATATTATACTTATTTATTATTATTTTTTTTTCATTGGTCCCTTTTCATATATCTTTTTTTTCTTCCTTAAAAAAAAAATCTCATGGCACCAAAATCTATCTCTCAAGATCAAGTTGAAAATTTGACTAGATTAGTTGATGCCTTAGATCTTAGGATCCAAGACAATGAACTAAAAACTCAACAAATATTAGAAGAAAGTAAGAATCAAATGCAAGAACTTAAACAACAAATGCAAACTCTTTTAGTGCATCTACAAAATAATAGAGTACCAACTCCTCCTCCAATACCTACTCAGACCGTGCCAATAGGGATAGATGAAGAAGATTCATATCCAAACCATAAAGAAAATCAACCACTTAGAAGACAATCAATTGCTAGAAATGGTGGAAGGGGAGAAAATTATTTTAAGACTATAGAAGACTCTAATGATCCATCTCGAAGAGTTAAAGTAGAAGCCCCAACTTATGATGGTATACATGATCCAAATAAATTTCTTGATTGGTTAGTTCAAATGGATGACTTCTTTGATTGGTATAAAATGGATGATTACCAAAGGGTTACTTTTGCTAAAATAAAATTGATAGGGCATGCTAAAATTTATTGGACAAATACTTTAGCTAAAGAACAAAGATTAGGAAGGACAAACCTCACTTGGATAGAAATGAAAGAAATGTTAAGAAGAATCGCTCCTAGGCATCATGATAAGAAGCTACATAACCAATTATTAACTTTGAGACAAGGTAATTATCTTGTGCGAATACTTGAACACTTTTGAAGATCTAGTTTCTAGAACGTTGCCGATAATGATTGGCAATTAGAATAAATTTGTTATTGGACTTAGAGTGAAATTAGAAATGAAGTTGAATTATTTGACCCACAATCTTTAGAGGAAGTATTTCATTATGCATTATTAGTTGAACAACAAAAGAAATCGCCTCTCTCTAAAATTAAAAGTCAAGTACCTTCCATTTCATCCAATAGATGTTAGACCATCCAAATGGCCCATCCACTTCAATTGAAGGAAGCTCTAAGAACATTAGGAAGTAATATATTTTAAATGTTATAAAAAAGGTCATATGCAAAATCAATGTAAAGCTCAAATCTTATTTTAGAAGAAGTTGAAAATCAATAGATGATAATCTAGAAGAAGTTTATGATGACACCCCATTATTTGATGAAGAATTGAAATTAACTTAATGTTAATGATTGTAATAAAAAATGAGGCGTAAGATTGGAGGAGAAAGAACATTTTTAGCATGTATATTTTGTGTAATGAAAAGAGATGTAGGTTAGTTATAGATGGAGGAGTCTATGAATGTCATTTCAACACATACCTTAACTCGAGCCAACTGAAATCAGACCCCTGAACCATTTCATGTTAGTTGGGTAAATCATGCATCTCTTCCCATCACCTGTCGGTGTTTAGTTCTATTAAAATAGGAAGCTATGAGGATCAAATTTGGTGTGATGTTCTATGGACATTGCTCATATTCTCTTAGGACGACTTGGCTATATGATATGAATGTTATTCACTATGGTAGGAAAATACTTATATTTTTAAACATAATAATAAGACTATTAAACTCTACCAATAAAGCCAGAGAAAAAAACATCCATAACACCACACAACCGACTTGCAACCTAAGCCTCTATTGAAGAAAAATGCCAAACTTCAATTAATTATCATAGAAAATCTTACTTTTATAACTATCATTTATCCTTATTTTAAAACACTACTCTTTCTCCTTTGACCCCAAAGATAGAAATAATAGGTTTTGGCACTTTACAAAAGAATTTTCGATCCATTTCTTCTTCATTATATGTAAAAGAAGTCATACTAGACTCTAATGAGACTCACATACCTGCTGTAGTCTCTTCTCTTCTTTCGATTTTAACGATATTGATAAACTTCGATGACTACCTCTTAAGATACATTTATGAGTTCTCTTATGAGTTCTTCTAATCTTCACATTATAGATGAATCATTTGAGATTAAAGACAAGTGAGATTAAGAAAGGGGAATTATTAGAAATACTTAGGTTTGATCAAGATTTAAGAAAGATGGAACATCTACTGATTGTTTTACTTATTATTCAAAATTAGATTTAAAGAGATTTTTGAGACAAATTTTCAAAATTAAAAAGTGGATATCATCAATTCGATGATATGGTTTAAGATTTTTTATGATTAAATATTAATTATGAATTTTGTAAATGTATTTTAGATGAATAATTTTTTGGCTTTACAATATCAAATTTAAAAGAAAAGTCTTATCTACAGTTTGAACTACTTAAACAAGAGATTATCTTATTAAATTTTAGTCAAAGGAATCATAAAGCTTTTTAGTGAAGTTAAATGGCGCTAAAAGTTTCCACTTAGATGGTTTATTTTATTTTTATTAGTTTACACTTTCTTAGAGATTTATACTTAATTATCATTCTTAATTCATTTTTAAAAAAATTCATGGCTTAGAATTGGTTAATTTTTACAGACTTTTTTGTTCTAAAGCATAAAAGCACATAATGCTATTTTGATATTTTATCAGAATCAAACCTAATGATTTCCTCTTTAGAGATTGAATCTTTGATTCAGATGATTTATATTGTATGTCTGCGACTTTCTTTATCTTCACACTAGATAAATATACAGACATGCTTGATAACAAATGGATATTTATAAAGGAAATAATAATGCATTCTTATCTTCTCTTGAATTCCTTATCTGAGCTACATCGGATTGTGTAATATTTGGAAAGGATAAGACCATATGTTTATTAGAAAATGATTTATTGGCTTCATTAAAAGTATTAAAATTATATATGCATTTGTGCTTAATAAATCTATCAAACAAAGGTCGGACAATACCTTTGTCTTATTCCTTATGCCTTGGGAAGACCTATCAATGGATTTTATTCTAGGATTACCTAGGGCATTTGAGGGATAGTATTTTTTGTTGTAGTGGATGGGTTCTCAAAAATGGCTCATTTCTTACCTTGTTCAAAATAAATGATGCTTCTTATATAGCCTATTATTTTTTAAGAAAATAGTCGACTCCATGGTATCCCTTTAACCATTATTTGCAGTTGTTAAGTTTGTCTCATATTTTTGAAAAATATTATGGAAATTATTAGGTGATTAAAATTCTCTTCTTGATGGATATGATGGATAATCGTTACCTTAGAAATTTGCTTAGATGTTGACGTAAAGTTTAGGAAATTGAGATTTACATTTACTAACCTCAATTTTATAATAGTACTATATGTAGAACTACAAAAAATCACCATTTGAGATAGTACATGGTCAAAACCCACCCACAATAGATGTAGCAAACTATCATTTCATGCATTTTAGATGCATCATTCTCATTTACTAAATATTTTCAAAGCCTCCATGAAGATATAAGAAAGCAAATTACTATAAGTAATGATAATTATGCTTCTAAGGCAAATCATAGTCGTTCAATGAAAGAATATAAAGAAGGTGATTATATATTGATTCGCATTCGGCCTGAGCATTATCAAACTACTAAATATAAGAAATTACAAGCACGAGCTTGTGGTCCATTTAAAATTTTCAAGAAATTGGAACTAATGCTTATCACCTTGATTTGCCTTGATATTCATTATTAATATTAAAGATATTCTATCATATGAAGGAATTAGAAAATCTCCACTTGTTCTCCTCTTTAGCAGAGATATATAGCACTAGCCCTCTTCCTTTGAAGTTGACTATATTATCAGAGGAAGCACCCATTAATCCGACTTCGAACATCGCTTTCTAGTTCGTTGGAAGAATAAGCCACCGTGAAGACACATGGTTGACGTAGTGATTTGGAGACTTTAGCCCCACAATTAGTAGAAGACTTAGATTTCAACTCTACAGGCGTTCAATTGAGCCGGGAGTTGATGTAGAACATCATGAGGATCAACAAATTAGAGCCCAAGTCCCATTTACAAGATCTCAAGCTAAAGCCCAAGAAAATTCAAGAAAGAAGAAGAAACTTAGCCCATTAGCTTTCTAAGGCCCATTTTATGATTTCATCTTTTTTATTTATGTAATTTTAATTTTCTTCTAGAAACTCAATGTTTTAAATTTTGCATTTAAAAATTCAAAGCATGACATGTGAGGTGGTTGAATCCACAGAAAATAATAGCGTGTGAAATGGGTGGATGGCATAAAATAATGAGGCAATTTATTGCTTCACATTAATATGGCCACCCACCTTTCCCTCTATGTTTTGAATTCTTTTCTTTTGAAAGATGCTTGTAATGGCTATAAATAGCCCCTCTTATTAGAATGAAGGAGATCTTTTGGCAATTATAAAATTTTGAGTTATTCTTGTGGTTTAAGAGCTTGGTGGTCAAACCTTAGCAATCCTTGGTGGGAGCGCTAGTTATCCAACATATCCTCTTCCTTCACCTCCAATTCTCACTTTCTTTCATTCTCATCAAAAGAAAGAATGCCCACCTCCATCAATTTCATTCTCTTCAATCAATGATAGATTTGGAAGGTCGTTCAATCTTCCC